>CM076154.1:27417500-27887500 GCA_038025085.1 Tetragonia tetragonoides
CTCTTAGTTTTGCCTAACCAACAAAGAATAGTAGTCCAACCCAAGTAGAGAAGGGGCACATATAACAAAGATCCTCACTGAAATTCTTTAAATTATGTTCCCCCTTGTGTATAAAATGACATTTGGACTCTATAATTAGTCTCTAAACATAAAGTAATCCTTTTCAGAGCCAATTTATACACATTAGACATTTTAGTATAATAAATTCGTTGAAGAAAAGTTATATGGAGTTTCATACACATACCTCATACCTTAGAGTTTAATACTAAGCTTGATTATGGCAGATACTTTGTCTCTCCTCCCACATTCAAAATCTTCAATTCTGAGGTAATCCAAATATCAAAATAAATTACAGCAGAAAATGGGAAAAATTAATAAGTAAACACAATAGATGAATTCAGTTTGGTACTCCTTGAATCTTCAATCAAAACCCTACAGGAAAATTCATCGATTTTTATTGGAATAATTGATATTTCAGTAGGATGATAACTGATCAAGAACTTACATGAAACAAACGATGTGAGCCGATTTGCAGATAGACGCATATCAATTCGTACCTCGGACTCGGAGCCTGGAGAAACAAACATAAAAATCATCGTATACATCATGTTGACCAAGATTTATCTAATTCAAAAATCTAAATCCTGATCTTGACCTAGCTAGTAATAATTCAACTAAACGATTGGAATTTGAAGGGAAAATATGAGGAGTAGCTTAGGCGAAAGAGGAGAGAGAAAGAAGGAAAGAGATTTTAAAACATGAATTGAACGGTTTGACTGAGGGAAGGAATAGGAGAGAGAAATAAGGGATTTTAGTGGGGATGGTGAACTGTTGGCGATAGAGAAGGAAAGTTGAGGAAATGGAGTTTTTTTCTCGGTGATTTTCTCAGTCATGGTGGCACTCTAAATTTATTTATTTTTTAAACTTTTTTAAATGTCGTATGGCTAAATCTATGACAAAATGACACATAGGCTAAACTTATGTGAAGCTGATACATGGCTAAATTGTATTTTCTCAGGCAACTTTTTTAGTATTAGTACTAGTGTTTTGATCCGTGCGACTGCATGATTTTAACTAAGCTAATTGAACAAACAACATATAACATTTCAACATTTTAATGTCTAGTATAAATTAAATAGCTGATCTATGGCTAATACATTTATTCAATTGTTATTAATTTATTATTATAGAAGTACATTATGAATTCTACTATAAAAGAAAGTATGCTATGATTAGATCAATAGAATAATCTATTTATTTTTCTTTTGTGTAACCTTTAATTCAACATACCATTTGCTTAATTTTCTTATCGGATCAGTTTTATTAAATGTTGATTTCTTAATTATTATTTGAACAATAATTGTAGCACTCCAAAATATATATCTATATATGGAAAATCAAATACCATCATATGTTAAGATTATATTTTTCTTTTAAGAATAAATTTCTCACAAAAAATGTTTAGAGAATAAGTAATATTTTTTTCTTAACCTTTGTACCTTATACAACTTTTCACTCAAATAATTGGGCAAATAAAAAAATAAAATAAAAGTTCTTTGATATAGTTAGAAAGTATTGTAAATTAACCCACCTTTAATTTATAATTGATCAAGTATGAATTGTAATTATGCATTACAACATTTCATGTTTTTTAAAATATAATGTGTGGATTTTATTTGATACTGGCTCTTTTTATTTAGTTAGTTTTTCATTTTTCTCTTAAACGTATCACTTATGTGTAAATTTTTATATTAGTTCAGCAATAACTTCCCACAATATTGGCAAGTCATATATTACTAATCCAACTTCTGACTCATTTCATTTAAAAAGTAGCCCTACTATATATGGAACTTTAGAAATTACTTTGATTGAAACATATCGTGAAAGAGTACATGCACAAATTACCAATCACACAAAGGTAAATCATTGCACCATAAAGCATTATTCCATGAGAAGTTTATAGCATTAATTGTCAAATAAAGAGACTGACTTCCTACCATCTTCTAATAACATCTATTGTGCATTTCCAGTTCAGATCGATCCTCTACTGTTACCACAAAGGTAGTCCTTCTCTTCTCTCTATCTCTCTTCTCTAATCACCCAAATATGCTTTTGCAATCCAATGGCACAAAAAAGAGAGAGATCAATCTCATGGTGAGATAAAGGACAATAACTTTGTTGTTCCTATAACAATTGCAGAGGATTTTAACCTACCTTCACGGCGACATCTTTGGCTCAAGAAGAGATTACATCATTGCATTTTCCTTCTATACAGATTCGCCCGAGTGAGACTTCATAGGCCAAATTGCAAAACATCAACTAAGCTCTTTTTTTTTTTAATAATTAACATCAACCAAGATATTACCAGTAAGAGAGTGGTATGTACATAGAATGGGACAGAAGATTCGTATTAAGATATGACGGACACCCAAACTCTCTTCCAAGACCACTTCAATTCTGAATACTTATGTTCCAATTCGCATTAAATTAGAGTATTCCGTAAAAAAAAAAAGTTTACACCTTATTGCTTTCTAAATTAAATTGCTAAACCGACGTCCCAAAATCATGTCACATGTCATATGCCATAAGTCATATATGTCCATATATAGGGTATAGCTCACATAAATGAATTGAATTTCAAAACTTTTAATGCTCACGAGTGCAATTAGCATTTTCGTCTAGTAATCCCTTGGATTTTGGTTGCAAGGATACGCTGCAAGGTTAAAAAGAAACAGAAAAAATCAAATAAAGCCCTAGTTAGAAAGTTGCATGCCAAGATCCAAAAAGGTTAGAGTTTAACATAGCAACAAACCAATGAAATCAGATACCACAAAGAGGGAAGCCATCAAGGATACATTTTCACATATAGATGGTAGAGTGAATTTGAAGAACAAAAATTTTGACATTGACAAACCTACACGAAGTAGTATCCATGGGTGAGACTTGTCACTTGAGAGGCAAAGCACTCTACCACAATTAAAACCTAATCTGAATTATAGATAAGTTTGATTAAGTTTTCATAATTTTCTTACCAAACAAAACAATCGGTGGTAAAAGATCAAAAAAGAAAAAAACAATTGGTGGTGATGCTTAAGAAAGAGTGGTCAGCATATTCATCTAGGCAATACACATGTAAATTCTACAGCCACAACACCACAAAGAGAGACACCATCATAAATTATTGACCCACATAGAGAATGTAGTCCGATTGTGAACTAAGCAAGCAGGTCTGCAGCAGAGCATTAGACTTGGACAACTCTTAAACTTGAAAGGGTTATATAGCATAACTCACCTCAACAAACTAAAACATACAATTTGTGATGTCCCAGCGGAAAGTTTGAAACCAGAGGAGCAACAAAAAAAAAAACAAAATGGCATTTGAGGATCATGAATTCCGGATAAGCATCAAAATAATCCAACACAGTCAATAAAAATATTAAACAAATACACTTAAAGAAAAATCACAATGGCAATATTTTATGGGTTAAGCTTGCATTAACATTAAATAAAGAGTACGAAAAGAAAAGAATCAGAGAGCTAAAACAGAGGTAAAGAAATAGGCTATACAGAGAATTGGCTATTGAGGGGGGAGAAATCATGGGAGAGATACTTACTCTAGCACTTAAAACTTAAAACAGTTCCTTAAAATTAGGCATTTGAAAATAGTTAGAGGTTTATTTTCCTTGTATTGAGGAAACGTGATTTTGTTCTGTTTTAAATTGTTTTTATTTTAAAGAATTAGTTCAACGTTATTTTTCTTAACGTGACCAAACTCATGAGAAGTTGACACATAGCTAATTCATCTTCTCTCTCTGGTAGCTTCTTTAGTATTAGTACTAGATTAGACCCGTGCGATGCACGGCTTAGATAAAAAAAATATATTAAACTACCTAATGACATTTCATATAAGAATTTAAATGCATATAAAAAAATAAAAAAGAAAATACACAATTACCTAAAGAATGCTCAGAAAGATGTATTATAATAAGACCCCTTGTCATTTTCAACATAGAGAAAAAGAAAAAAGAAAATACACAATCTCTTGGGACTGTTACTTTAGAAAATAGATATAGCACATTATTTTTCTGAAGGGAACAACATGGATACAAATTTCTTACTACAAATCTTCGGCCAACACATCTAAAATAATTCTGCTGTGTATAACATTAGGCGGATCATCCGACCAATAATTATCATCAAGCAAGTTTTTCTAACTTCTAACTAATCCATGTGGAAGTGAATTAAAAGTCTGTCTAGTATGGAGACCATCAACCTATCAAACTCTTGAACTATACAAAAATAATTTGACAAAATACTAAGGCAAACACTAAACTGTTTCCATGCCCACATTGCCCAGCTCTAGGAAGCTATCTTCAAGCAATCACACTCTTTTCTTCATGTTGTAATCTTTGATCTTGCGCACAGTACTGCAAGTTTGCAACCAATGTCAGGTTGCAAACAGTCTTCTCTTCTCTTAACAGCTGCTGAACGAAGGCTTCATCATCCTTCCCAAAGCTAGTCTGCAAATAGGGCAGCAGGAGAGTTGATTTTAATTTCCCCAATTTCTGTCTTTCTCCAATGTTCTTGTACACATCCTCAAGTGCATTGCCTTCATACTGTTGTGACTATCACAGCGTTTTTTATTATCACAGCGTTTGTGATATTATTGTACCAGAGCAAGCCAAAATTACAAACAGAAAGGCCCTTGATGGGATCCCATGGTCAAAGCCACCATATTCCTTAAAAGCCACATCCACCAAAGAATAATTATACTTTAGTGCAAGCATCCATGTTAAGTTGGTGAAAAACAGATCCATGTAAACAAAGATACCCTTCTAGTCTCACTAAAAACGCCCTTCCTCCCAGAGAGCAACAATCTCTGTGAGTATAAATTCAGGCGCGAAAACTCTCTACTTACAGAAAATAGACATTGTTCTATTATCTCGTCAAATCTAGTGAAACTTAAAAAACACCACTTGCCAAAAAGAAAAAAGAGAAATACAGTCTCTTATACCATGATTGGGTCACTGTTAACGGGACTTCTCATACAAATTGGAAAATAACTATTGGCAATGCTCAGATATGAACCCATTTCATTTCTACTTTTTGATAACTGGAAAGCATTTTCGTTATATGACCAGGTTATCAGAGTCCAGCAAATATGATCCAATAAATAAGAAGGGAAAAAAAGACATAATGAAGAAACTAAACAGCAAAAGAAATACGTCTCTTATACACGCAGAACACAAATAATATTGGGAGAAAAAGAGAAAGAAAGCTAAACATTTTAAAGGGAATAACATTGAAACAAAAGAAGATGGCATTTTCGAGCAACGTTCAAGGAATCTGTATTGAAAAAAAAGTTAAAAAGTCCTATATTGAAAACATGGTTTGACAACAAGCTCAAAGACCTCCCCTTCTATGAATCAGAAGCAAATATCATTTTTAATTACTCAAGCTATATTCACCATTCTTCATTAGCCTCATGGAATCATTGCCTTCCAATCATCATTAGAATGACGTTTCAATAATTTTAGTGGTTTGCAAAACTTCCCAGACATGGATATCACAGAGATGCACAGTGATAGTAGGAAAGACTTCAAGCTCTACATCATAAACAAATGCTACAACTATGATCAAAGGAGAAGGTAGCCATCATTAGGGAACTCTTTTTTCGGCAAAATTGGGACATTGATTGGTAGCACCATGGGAACATACAAACCAGAACTCCTGCTCTGGCCAAGTAAATAAGAAATTTAGTCCAGTTAAGTAACCCAATGACCATTTATTTTAATCTTCCTCAGTCCAAAAATACAAGAGCAATATACTACTTCAAAGAAAAAGACCCAAAAAAAAAAAAAAAAAAAACAGAAGAGCAATTGCAAACAAACAAATTAGGATAACACGTGGAGAATTAAAGGGAACCTTTTTTGAGGGAATAACTCACAATTTATGACCAGAGAAACCAGAAGGGCCTTCCTTTGACATATTATTGGTATTCAGAAGAAGAGACGACAATGACAAATATAGGAACCACCGTAAGGTACAAAAAATCAACAAATCAAACACAAAGATATTTTCAAAAACTAATTCGCATAAGAACAATCTACCCAGAAAAGGATGAGACTTCCAGAAACGAAACAATTGAGACATTGAGGAGACATGGATGAAGAACATCAATGGTGTAAAATATCAACGTAGATATGAAAAACCCAAATGGTTGAAGTACACATATTAACCCGCAATTAATCTCTAAAAAAAATCTAAAGGAAGAGTAAAGTCAATCCTCCAAAAACAGAAGAAGTAATTGCTGGAAAACAGAGAATCAAATACCTTTTCAATTTCCATCATATTAGGATCGCAAATGCCTATCTTACTTGAGCAACAGATGTGAAACCTCCTTGCTACATCTTAGAAACTACCTAAATCCATATATCATACCATGCAACCCACAAACATCATCAATAATGGGACTGGAAACCACCAAACAATCAGTAACATATAAAAAATTTCTCTTATAAAGCCGCCTCAATATGAGATCACCTCTATAGCCAAACATGACGTTAGCATGACGTCATGCTTGTTTGAGGCGGCCTCATATGAATTTTTGTGACTGACTACATAGAAACCAAACATCAACAGTAAAATACCATAACGTTCTAAAAATGTATAGATCACCAGCTATCAGGGAAAGCTGCATATTCATAAGGATCCAACCAATGTAAGGATTGAATCTAACGGTTACTTCCCAATTGGATATGTTTCCTCCACAATTTAAGAGCCTTCAATGCATACAATTGTTAGTACGATTCAGTGTTTTAAGGTCTTAGTTGTATAAGAGATAAATCAACAAACCGTTACAAAAAGAGAAGAGAAAAAATATACAATCGGTTGGTACAACTTGTGTAAAATTAGAAGCTGAAGTAGAACAAATTCTACATGCACAGTGATTAATAATCTCCGAAAGTTTCTTGTACAACATAGATTATATACACAAAGCACTTATGAGTTAAATTCTAGTTGGGGAATTTTATCAAACATATGGTCTGCAAAATAGGGATGTTGTTATACACACAATCTGGAACAATTAACAATCCTATCCAAAAAGTCATTGACAAAACCATAGGAAGAGATAAAGAGAGCAAACCTGGAAACAAATGACGGGGTAGCAGATGGCATCTTGGGGTGGTGGAGTTTCGAAGAATTATTTTGCTAGTGGTGATTGAATCGGGCTGAATAGAAAATTTTACAACTTGTGTAAAATTAGAAGCTGAAGTAGAACAAATTCTACATGCACAGTGATTAATAATCTCCGAAAGTTTCTTGTACAACATAGATTATATACACAAAGCACTTATGAGTTAAATTCTAGTTGGGGAATTTTATCAAACATATGGTCTGCAAAATAGGGATGTTGTTATACACACAATCTGGAACAATTAACAATCCTATCCAAAAAGTCATTGACAAAACCATAGGAAGAGATAAAGAGAGCAAACCTGGAAACAAATGACGGGGTAGCAGATGGCATCTTGGGGTGGTGGAGTTTCGAAGAATTATTTTGCTAGTGGTGATTGAATCGGGCTGAATAGAAAATTTTACAACTTGTGTAAAATTAGAAGCTGAAGTAGAACAAATTCTACATGCACAGTGATTAATAATCTCCGAAAGTTTCTTGTACAACATAGATTATATACACAAAGCACTTATGAGTTAAATTCTAGTTGGGGAATTTTATCAAACATATGGTCTGCAAAATAGGGATGTTGTTATACACACAATCTGGAACAATTAACAATCCTATCCAAAAAGTCATTGACAAAACCATAGGAAGAGATAAAGAGAGCAAACCTGGAAACAAATGACGGGGTAGCAGATGGCATCTTGGGGTGGTGGAGTTTCGAAGAATTATTTTGCTAGTGGTGATTGAATCGGGCTGAATAGAAAATTCTGGAAAAAAGAAAAAAAATCCAATTTCCAACAATGCAAACAATTAGCCACAATGCTGTGTCAATAGAAAAGTCTGGAAAAAAAATCCAATTCAGCTCCAGTGGAAATTACAGTTCATTTGGACAAAGATTAATCCTATAGAGAGACAAACATCATATACAACCTCATAGCAACATAAACTCAATTTCAACAAAACAAATTAAATTTGACAGAGAAATTAAACTCAATTACTCACTAAAAAATTTAAATTGAATTCACCCAGAAGCACACATTACCCAGATTGAGCACAAAATTTTGAAGAGCGGTATATAAACGACCAATTCCCGGATAATAAAGCCCAGAATATCCGAATCAACCTCAGCAACTTCATAATTTGAAACCAAATTAGGCAAAAAATGGGAAGGAAAAAAAAAAAGATTGAAGGGCTTAAACCTTACCTATAACCCGCCGGCTGTTGATTTCGAAGCTGGGTGTTTATCTGCAGTCAGGCAATCCAGAGATACTCTTTTGCATAGAGAGAAATTGAGAGAGGGTTGGTAAACAAATGAATATAGAGAAACTTCTCCGCCGGGACAAACATGGTGAAGGCTGGGAATTGGGAAGTGAATTAGGCAGAGGGAGAGGGGAGAGAGAAACAGGGTCAGGGATTTAATTTGGAAGAGAGAAAAAAAGGGGGCCAGCGATAGCTTGAAGACAGAGGGGGTTAGAGGCTTTTCATTTCTAGGCTTTTTATTTCCAAGGCAGGAAAGTGAATCAGCGTTTTCCAGAGTCTTCCCCAGGAAGGAAAAAATAGAGCAGGCGGGTTGGAGTTAGAGGGGGTTTAGGCAGAAAAAAACTTAACCAGAGCACGGCACATCAGCATTGATGATGTCAACGGTAGCTTTTTTAGATATAGATATAGATATAGATATAGATATAGATAGGATTTTTTATGCGGAACTATCTTGTTTGGGATGTCATTTGTGACTTACTACCTTAAAAGTTTTTTTGTGGGGAACTACCTTAGAAAGCCAAAAAAATTGTTGACCACTACCTTTGACCATATTTTCGGGTATAATTTTCTTAAAACCCCAAAATACCCTCACGTGAGGCGCACGTGATCTTGGAGCTGTAGAACATGAACTTGGTGATGAAGGATTTCTGAGTAGGAACCAAACATTAGCTGTATTTTGGGTTTTTTTTTTCTTTCTCTAGGAAGTTAGAATAGATTACTATGGCTTATGCAGATGTAAAAGTTGCCAATGCTCAGTTGAGAAATCAAAAGCATCTTCAGACTGCCAGTATTAAGTACTAAAAAATCTCTGAGCCTAATGTATTTACTTCAAAGTGTCTAATTCTAAAGTACACCGAAATTCTGCAATGCCAGAACTTGATCACTCCTAGATCGCAAAATCTCATAAGCACATTGAATTATCTATCTTCTCCTCGAATTGGGCATCTGAAAAACAATGACCCAAAAGGCCAAAATACAGTTTTTTTCCTGTAAATTTAATTGGGGCCACCTTTGGGCTGTTAATTTCTTTTGCAAAAATACAACAAAAATCATAAGTTTACACAATTCTGATATAAATTACTGTATAAGTTTGAATCAGTGAAGGGTCTTGCTTTTCTTTCTCTTAGGTTTTCTTCTTTTCTCCACTTTTTCAGCTTGCTTGTCGTCATCATTTTGAGACGATTTTCTTTTCTTTCCCGGCTTGACCTTATCCTTCTTCTCTGATTTTTCGTCCATGGAGTTATCGTCCTCCATCAGATGCTCATACTCTTCAAGGCTAGCAAAAGGAGAACCAGAAGACTTTTTCATGGACTTCCTTCCTTTCTTGGGATGGATTTTCACTTGTCCATGAAGTTTGAATAGCAGCAGGTACACCACTTCTACAATTTCCTGTCATTTCGTGCTTCAATTGCACAATTTGAACAAACAATTAAGAAATTCCCAAAATCATAAGCATAAACCCTAATTTTCGATTTTCGAACAAATTTAAACTATTTAAAAAAAAAATCCAGCAGAATCTCATACCTTTTAGAGAATCACTCGTTAATTCTGGGATTGGCTCGTCAATTTTGCAAAAGAGAAGAATGAGAGAGAACTTGAGGAGATCCTTCAATGGAGGTTTGGAGAAGAAGGACGTGCTGTGGGGGGAAGAAAGGGAACTGAATAAAAGGGGGGGTGATAAATGATCACGTGCGCCTCACGTGAGGGTATTTTGGGGTTTTAAGAAAATTATACCCGAAAATATGGTCAAGGGTAGTGGTCAACAAACTTTTTGGCTTTCTAAAGTAGTTCCCCACAAAAAAAAACTTTTAAGATAGTAAGTCACAAATGACACCCCAAACAAGGTAGTTCCGCACAAAAAATCCATATAGATATAGATATAGATAGATAGATATAGATTTATGTTGTACTAAAAAAAATGATTAAATGAACAAACTTTCTTGTCTAATAGATGCATAACAGTTTCCAAAAATTAACCTCTCTCACAGGTAAATGATTAAATCCCATCAGTCTCCTAATAATCGCCTGTACGATCTTTTCTATCAGGCCCTCCCGTTGCCTTCGTCGCACAAACTGACCCTTCTCCTTCCTCTCGCCCTCCATTGCCTTCGTCTCACGCCCTGTACCCATCAGTCCGCCCTGTCGCCGCCAGCCGTACTGCCGTGAGTCCGCCCTCTTCTTTTATCTCTCTATAAAATTAGAGTAATTGGTAATTGCAGCAGGAATTGGGGAACAAATACTAGGAAATGAAAAGCAGCAGCAGGAACTAGGAATTGAAGTAGACGAAGAAAAATAAGGAGGGAAAGAAGTAGCTGTACTGTAGCGTGAAAAATCAGGTACAATTCTCTCTCTTTTCCCTATTTCTTTCATCTTGCTTTGGTTTTTGGTGTCTTATACAGTGATGAGGAGATATTATTCATAGTTTTTTGGGTTCTACTTTTTGAATTAGGGTTTTTTATTGGATGATTTTGTTGTTATAGACATGATTTTGTTTAAGTTAGGGTTGTGTTTTTTTTAATTTTTTATCTGAAATTCAGTTACTATTATTGTCAGCATACCTACATACTGGAATTCAAGGCTTTAAGCAACTTTTCACTTTACTAGGCTCATAACACAGACAATCCCCTGTGCTCCTAAAAACCGTTCCATTTTAGGATACTGATGGTACCAATTGTGGACCCAGAAAGTTTAGATATTGGGTGCAAAATTAAAGGGATTAGTGGAAAATGGGTGCAAGCAGGAGAAAAACACAATAATTTTACATAAAATATGAACTTTATATAGAAACTAAGGAAATTAATTTTACTAAGGAATCGACCTCCGCCGTGGCCGGGCGGGGGTGGATGGGCGGGGGGAGGGTGGTTATGGGGGAGAGAGAAAATTAGGGTTAGGATTTGGGGGTTTCGAGTTTGGGTTAATGGGTGGGGTGGGTGGGGTGGTGGGGCCACCGCTGTGGTCTCCGGCCGGCGCCGATCACGGCAGTGTCCTGCGTGGCGGGTGGGAGGCGGCGGCAGTGGGAGTGGGGCGGTGCCGGAGAGTTGAGGGAGGAGAGAGAGAGGGTGAGGATGAGGGGAGGAGAGAGAAAAGGGGAAGGAGGCTCATGTTACTTGTTGTGCATGTGTGCACACTTCATGCATTGGTTTTGGGCACAGTCTAGTGTCCTGCTCAAGATGTACAACAAACAGGAAAATCCTTGCAGATAAAGTTTGACACAAAATTTGGGGACAAAGATGCACAGAAAGCTGCATAACACAGTTTACAGAGAGCTTAACTGCAGTTACAGAGTTCAACAAGAAGTTTAACTAAGCAAAAGTCTAGATCTTTCATACATTACTTGCACTTAAGCTACATGTATCAGTTATCCTGCATAGTTTTAGCCTCAAATTGAAATGTTCACTTGTTCAATGACTCAGTCTCAGTCTAACAGCCTCTATGCTCTCAAGGTCTAATAAGATGCACTGAATTGATAGCATGGTAGGCGAAATTCTGTTGTGTCCCCACTCCCCGGAGTTCAGAATGGGGACCCAAATTTGGCTTGCTACCATCAGTAGAGCACCGACTAGATGTATTACACCCATTACAAGTAATGAAGCTGAATTTTGAAATTTTGAAAGTGATGGGGGCATTGATATGGTAGAGGAGATTATACAGGATGTACAAGACCATTTCATGCAAAACCAGGATGTATTTGAGAGCCTAGAGCAATTCCAAACAACTTTTGTATCCTTGGTGCAGTGACAAGGTTGTCAACAACATTGAAGTTGTGTAAGTTGAAAGCAAAGAATGGGTGGAGTGTCAAGAGTTTTACATAGTTGTTGAAGCTTTTGTGAGACATACTACCTGTGAATAACGAGCTTCCCACCTTCACCTATGAGGCGAAGAAGGTATTGTGTCCAATGTGTATGGAGGTAATGAAGATACATGCATGTCCAAACGATTGTATACTGTTTCGAAATGAGCATGAACATCTAGACATATGTCCTAAGTGTGAAGCATCTCGGTACAAGCATGAGGCCAATGATTCTTGCGAGGAGGACAAGAAAAGGCCTCCTGCCAAGGTGGTATGGTATTACCCATAGTGCAAAGATTCAAATGTCTCTTTGCAAATGCAAAAGATGCAAAGCATTTGAGATGACATGCAGAAGTGAGGAAACCAAATAGGAAACTTGGACAACCGGTCGACTCTCGACCTCGAGAAACGTTGATGGAAAGTTCCCTAATTCGGTGGAGAAGCCAAGAATCTGGACTTTGTACAGATGACCCATATGGCACTCTGAGCTGTCAACATAGCACTTGGCCAGTTCTTTTGACGATTCATAACCTTCCTCCTTTGTTGTGCATGAAGCGCAAGTATATCATGTTGTCATTGTTAATCTCAGGGCCCTGGGTTATAACATAGATGGTCTGCTTTTAGACCCAAGAAAAGAAAAAAAAAACAAAAAAAGGATAAATGGTTGTTTCTTCATTTCTTCTTTGTCTGCCAGACTAAAAACCCCATATAACTATTCTCAGCACAAAAGATTTTTGGCTGGCACATCGAGCTTTCAGGTTCAATTTTTTATCTTCATATTTTTGTTGTCATTACTTTTGTTTATTCAATTGTTTATTATTTCCATGTCATTCGTCATTTAGAATTAGATATACCCCATTTTTATTGATAACTTCAGTTTCTGTTTGATTTTTCATTTCTTTTCTGGGTTTTATTCTTCATTTAAGGTTCCCCTCTCTCATTGCCCTGTTTATATGACTATTTATATGAAATGGGTTTCTCTTTCTCTTTTTATGCTTTCTCTTATTATGCTGCAATTTTACTTGAGTTATAGAGAACTTCTGTTTGAGGAACTTCTGATGGACTATTGTCAAACTTTGGTCTTTTTCTCTGTGAATTTGGGTTGCCTTATATAGTGAGATTGTGTATTTAAGTTTATATTGTGCCATGTATTTTGGGAAACTTTCAATAGACAATTGTAACCATTTTGGCCTTACCTCTATGCCTGTTTCTGTATATTGGGTATTGCCTATTTTCCTCTTACAATGCTAAATTTTAAATGGGAATTATATGTTCTAAGAGGAACTTTTGGTAGGAATGTCAAACAAATTTGATGGTTGTTCCTATCCTTCCTCGTGGAGTTTTTGTCACCATAATTGGTGTACAATTGGAAGTGTGAAGATAATAAATATACCATAAAATGTCAAGCCAAAAAATTTGTTCCATGTGGCTCAGAATTGTGCCAGATTATGTAATCTAACAGCACACATCAGGATAAAAAATTAACTAAGCAATGTTTTTGGAACTTTTGATTGTCATGCTGATGATAATGTAACAGCAATGTTTTTCTCCTATGACACTATTTAACACTGTATAACAAAGTTGGGAGAAGTTGATTGGTGGAAGGGAAGCGAAAGATGCGAAAGAGGAAGGTAGGATCCTTGTACTCAGGTGGGTTATTAGACAGGGGAAGAGGTAGGAAAACGAACTTTCAGTATTGAGTTGAGTTCAGAACATGCATTTTCTAACACGACATAGAAAACACTCTTTTTAGCAAAACTTCTTTTTCAAGCCATCTATGTTTGCACATTGAGGTTTGCAACCTTTGCACAGTGGAAGAAGTCTTCTAATGAGTATGAAGAAATCAGCTTCTGTATCATATGAATAGTATCTGATGTCTCCATTTGGGGGGAGATTTTCACAATTAAGAAAGGAAAGATTTTTGCTCCCTCCAAATTGTCCCCTTTCCTCTAAACCCCACCTATGTTGGACATCCCAATACGGAAATTCAACATTCTTCCCTTAACTACTCTCTGTCCTCCCCTAAGCCATCCAAAAAATCAAGTTCATATGTTTGCTAATCTGATCATTCTTATATCTAATTTTTCACCCAGCATATACATTTTGTTTCCTGCATGTTCAGCCAAGTGCATGTTATTATTTTGGCTTAAGACTAAACTATTAAATCATTTCATAACTTAAAACACTAAAACAAACATTAAAACTTAATCAAGTAGAGGAATCATTGTTAGTAATCTAAATATTGATCACCCCAAACAAGTTTATTTGGATCCTCAAGATCAACAAAAACAGAGGGAAGAGCTTTGCCTAAATCGTTCAATTGACAGAATCCCATTAATTATATGCTCATATACAATTATCAATAGCAAATGATTAAAAATAAATAAATAAAAAGTTAAGTTCTTACCATCCCAACAATGCATGTGGTCAAGGGCAAGGTATTAAAAGGTACGAGGCCCAATGAGGCGATAGAGGTTCATAAAGCCTAGGTGCAAGCAAAGGCGCGCGTCTCAGTGAAGCGGGGCGGACTAGTGTATGACTGAAAATATACTATTAAATAAATGACTTTTTCATCAAAATGTATCATAATACCCATTGACATTACATACAGTGATACAGGGGAAGAACAGTCCATAAAAAAGGATCAAATCATCACTTCAAGGGATAAAACAACAAATTTAGCGCCTCAGGTGCCTCACCTGCCCGGCTGCGCCTCACTAATGTCGCTGCGCCTAGAAGCTAAGAGGCGATTGGCTTGTGTGCCTAGGCGAGCCTTTTAATACACTGGTCAAGCGTTCTTTTTCTCAAGGAGTTTGAAGTTGATTTCTTTATACTGTTTATCTGTCAAGAAAGTAGATTGAAGTCGACTTCAGCAAGCAAGCATAAGAGAGTGCTATTGTTTCTTAATCTCGTTTATCTCTTGGGATGGTGGAAACTTGACCACAAGCATTTTGCTTGTTCAAGTTGACTTCAGCCTACTGTCTTGACAGAAACAGTATCAACCACTAATTCGGAGAAGTGATCCTTTCACTCTCTCTTCACATGTCAGTGAATGTTAGCTGTTCATATCATAGACCTTATTGTTTAACTAAATTATTTTCAATATATGTAACACGTGGACCTGGAAATAATGGCCGAATAAAGATTTACAAGACAATAAAGAAAAGCATACCAGTATTGTTTCTCTTCAGTAGTTTTTCTACTAATACCCTCTTTGTACAGAACTTGTGTGCTAATGGCTAAATACGATGACAAAGATGAACCTGAATGGATGAGAAGGCTGAAATCAGGAGGTGCTATTCAGATGTTTGAACCAGACAATTGTCCAAATGGTTGGGCTATACCTCCTGGGAACAAGTTTATGGTTAGAGGTCCAGAATACTTCACAACTAGAGTGAAAATTCCAGCTGGTGAATATCTCTTAAAGCCATTGGGGTTTGATTGGATCAAAAGTTCTTCTAAGATTGCTAATATCTTGGAAGATCCAAATAGCCGTGTTAGGAAGGTACTTGATGACAAGTTTCCAGCAGGAAATAAACCGTATGTTTGGGCATTTAATCTTCAAGTCCCAAGTAAAGAAAACTACAGTGCTGTCGCATATTTTATGGCTGCAGAACCCTTACTAGAAGGCTCTCTAATGGAGCAATTTGTAAAGAAGGATGATGGATTTAGAACTTCAAGGCTTAAATTGATTGCAAACATTGTGAAAGGTCCTTGGATTGTAAGAAAAGCGGTTGGAGAACAGGCCATTTGCATAATTGGCCGAGCTCTTTCTTGTAAATACTGTGTAGGAGCGAACTTCGTAGAAGTGGATATTGATATTGGATCTTCTGTGGTTGCAAATGCCATTGTTCATCTTGCTTTTGGGTACATAACATCGTTAACAGTTGATCTGGCATTTCTCATTGAGAGCCAAACTGAATCTGAGCTCCCTGAGAGAATCTTAGGAGCTTTTAGGTTTTCCGAACTTCAACCAGA
Organism: Tetragonia tetragonoides; assembly: GCA_038025085.1. Lineage (NCBI taxonomy): Eukaryota > Viridiplantae > Streptophyta > Magnoliopsida > Caryophyllales > Aizoaceae > Tetragonia > Tetragonia tetragonoides. The sequence continues at coordinate 27,433,712 of CM076154.1, forward strand.
TTCAGCTCAATCATATGAAGCTTCAAATGAAGCACCATCTGAAGCAAGCTCTGTGACTTCACCCCGACCTCTGGGTATGCGTCTGTGGAAGTCACTTGGACAAGGTTTCTCCAACTTGCTTCATCCAGGTGCTCATGAGGCTGGTCCAGAACCTGGCTCTCCACATGTGAATGGAACTGCAGACCATGTTGACAATGTTTCAGACAAAGAATCCGTAAGTGTCTTTACCGCATTAAACAATAATTATAATATGATTATGTGAATTCAATTAAGAATCTGTGTAAATTCAGCTGACAAGTAGTTAGAAACATCTTCAGTAGAAAACTTTCGAATTTAGGAGTTATCATGGTTGGTGGCGATTGGGCATCAGCTAGTTCAACTGGCATCAAAGTTTCTATAGATAAAGACAAAGTATATATTAATGTAAAGTCAATACAGCACAAGAGGAGATGTCCCATCTGGCATCATTGTGTTTAGTTTGACATGCAGTGTATTGAATACTCCCTCTGCCGTTTAATCCTTGTCAAAATTTCCATTTTGGAATGTCCAGATACTTGTTAAACTTTTACCTAGGAGCAAAAGGTGTTGTGTTGCATGCCCAACCAGCATACACCTCTTCACCCTCTATTATGATGATTTCCGTTTCTGTGTCGTATCCGTGTCCTTGCAACCTAGAGGGCCACTGATCTATTGGTGATTGAGAGTAGAGGAGTCAGTTACAGACAACTTAATAACTGCTGCTTTTCTTCTTCTTATTTTACTCTCTCTACTCCTTTACTTAATATTGTGCGCTCATAGTGATTTAAGTACAGTCCACTGAAAGCTTCCCAAATGGCTTTATCATCTGAGAAATCACATCCTCTTAACTATCCTTTTAACCAAACCTCCATCACGAAGTGCTCTTCTCAATTTCCATTTTCGGATGTTCCATATACTCAACATGCTAAATTGTCAATGCTACATACATCTTTGTTCCATTTATGGATCATATTGTCCTGATTATGTGCCATGTTTCTTGTTTTTTGGACATTCCTCACTGATCGTGACTCGTGAGGCTGCTTGTGAATCCCACACACCCGTTAGAGCCCAGCCTTGATAATCCTTGTGAAAGATTGAGAGGCAGCCAATGGTCTGGACTTTGAACCAAGGACCCAAAGTTGTTATGGCCTTATGGGTGGTGGGGTTGCTACATACCAATTACCAAACCATCTAGCGTGACTGAGAGGGCAGGCTGGGCCCCCGCTTATTAAAGACAAGAAGAAAAAAATGCAATTTGCTTTTCGATATTGTTTTTCATATTTTCATTGGAAAATTTTAGATGATTTTTGTCCTTAACGTTAAAAGCTTTCTGATCCTACCACTTGCATAGTTACTATCTTGTATGTGAAGATACTTACATCTAGAATGTTGGATTGATGTAGATGAACCAAAACGTTGTGGCATCCTCGAGCACATTGTAACCTTGGAGAAGCATTCTCATTCTTTGTAGTACACTGCATTCTACATGCTGATTTAGGTATCAAGTTCTTTCCTCGTCATGTACTATGCCAAATTATTTACTGAATGATGGTATAGACGAAAAAAATATTTGATTGTTTTTATTTCATGTACAGTTGAAAAACTCATATGGATCTTAGGCTAGTTAACTGTATGTACATCTTGTTATTGGGTGTTGGGTGTATAGAAAGTCTGCACCCTTCAGCCAAATGATTTGGGCTGCTAATAGGCGATCTCTGGTTTTATTGCTCTCTGACTCTAACTCGCTCTTGCTTTGATCTTTTTCTTTTTCTTTTTCAGTTTGCATCCATACAACATTGTTAATATATGACGTACATCAACTTTTTTGAAAAAAGCAACATTGCCCTTGTTTAATTTTATGACACTGTCCCTGTTGAGTCTGTGTTGGGTTCTAGAATGGTGATTGATGCTGCAGCTGGGGTAGAGATTCCTGGTGCTGCTTGGGTGCTTCTTGATCAGGAAGGGAGATTGTGATAGGAGTCGTCAATTTTATAGGGTTCTCATTATGTTATTAGAATGACCACTGAAACTTTTTTAAAGGATTGATATTGACAACTTCTATCAATGCGTAAGAAGTGTTCTGCCATACCAACAAGGTTGGTGGTCTAATGGTTCCAAGCTTACTCCCAAGTGGTTTGGTAAGGCAATGTCATGGGTTCAAATCCCCATTCCCCCCCGTGCCTTGTGTCTGCTGGCTTCTAGGAACTATACTAGCCCCTTGTTGGTGCTACGTTGACAGGGCCAGTGCTTGCGCTGGTTGTTCAGCTAGTCTGATATGTTCGCTATTGAAAAGAGAATCCGAGCATGACGTAGCAGGGGGTGCCTTGGTCGCCATTCACCTGCATCCTCTTTTTGATGAGCAAAAAAGAAGCCTTCTGCCATGTAAGAAGTTGGTCTTGCAAGTTGTTGCTTGCTGTTCAAATAAAAGGCAGCTAGGGTATCCCAAGTTGTCTTCTGTGATTGACTAAAACATTTCATACGTAAAAGATGATTATATGACATGATATAAAATTCTTACCACAATGGTACAAGTCAAAACGAACACCACAGAGCTTGATTTGCAACATAATAACACCAAAGAGGTCGAATTCAACATATCATTAATTTGAGCTCTGTGGTGTCTAAATTAAATTCATTCACTTGTACCATTGTGGTGACAATTTTATGAACTTCAGTGTTATACTTTACACGTATTTATATACAACATAACTACGAAGCAAATTATTTAGAATAATTAGGAAACATTTTTGATAATTACCTTATAAACGTAACTTTTTTGTAATAATTATCAAAGTTTTTCCTGAAATAAGTACCTTATATGGAGTTTTCATATGAGTACCTAATGTTATATTCCGACCAGAATTTAAATTTGGTTACAAATTTACCCTTGAATTTATTGTTGACCATTTAACCCTTGTTATTGTTTCCCTCTTTGATTATTTCTCAGCCACAATTCAACTCTTATTGTTGTTTCCCTCTTTAATTATTTCCCATTCCCACCCACAATTCCTCTCTCCCACTCACCATTTCCATCTTTCCTCCCGTCTCTGTCGAGTTATCTCTCTCTTAGCTCAGTTTCCATCTCTTATCTCTTTATCCTTCTCATCATTCAAATTAGGTAATTTAATTGTGCGAACATCGGGGGTTTTTGAAGTTAAGAGTTTTGTTAAAACTGAGAGTGAAACTGATTTCCTTAATTTTTTAACAGGTGTAATATCAAACATTTTTAGGCAATCATCTGGTTCCAGCCACCACATCGACGTTGCAATTGTAAGATTGACCCAACTCCTTCTATCGTTGTGACCTCGTGGACTTTGAAAAACTCAGGCTGAAAGTTCTTGGCTTGTCCACACCATGACCCTGACACACAGAGTTGAAGATGTAACTTGTTCAAGTGGGTTGACAATTCACAGACAAATAGGCAAAGGGATGTGATTAATCAGCTTGTGGTGGACAAGAAGTTGGTTGTGAATGAGCTTGCAATTACGAAGATTCAATTGGCTGAAATGCAAGAGGAGAAGAGAAGGTCAAAGATTGAGAGAGGAAGAGAGAGAGAAGATGAATAATAAGATGAATTAAGGGAGACTGTAGAGGTGGCCACTGGGCCGGGCTTGGCCCAAGCCCGCATGGACTGGCCCGGCCCGGGTGTGGGCCAAACTAGTGCCGAGGTGATCAGAGGCCCGGGCCCGGCACTGCTATGGCCCACGAGGTAATAGTGCGGGCTCGGTCTTGCCACGACAAAAACCCGGGTACAGCTATCTCCTTCCTCCTCCCCAAAATTCATTCTCTCTCCTTCCTCCTCCCCAAAGTTCATTGTCTCTCCTTCCCAAAATACATCTCCAAATCCCCAACAATGGCAACAACTCCCCAATCCCCATTATCTCTCCTTCCTCCTCCCCAAAATACATCCCTACGGGCCAAAGTTGGCTAAGGCCCTGCCGGGCTGTCACGAAGCCCGGCCCACGAACGGAATGGACCGGCCCGTGGCCACCTCTAAGGGAGAGATAGGGTATGGGAGTGGTGGAATTGGGTTTATTTAGTCTTTTGGTTGTATGTGTTAGTGTATGTATGATGAAGTTGTTTGGTATGTGAATTACAGCAATAAAAAAACAAGCTATTACACTTTAGTCATTGTTGAAGTTAATAGCGGAGCATCAAAGTGTGATTGTGCCACAAATGGGGCTCATTTTGTGAAATGGAAGTGCAACCTTTTAATCCTTCCAATTGGTTTTGTGTTCATTTCTTTAATTGATGCTTTTATTTTGCACAAGACAAGCAAGTATTAATTAGATAGTGCACAAATGTAACATTAGCAATTAACTTCATATTGCCTCCAAAAGAGGGATTGGCCTTAAAATAAGTTCCACACCTTCACTATTAGAGGTGATACACCTACCAACACAAATTGAAAACCTACCAATTGAAGCACTTGTTTAAAAACAACAACAATGTTTCAGAATACTTAGACAATACTTACAACTTTAACAAATCCATCCTTGCAAGCGTGTAAACATATGTATATCCTACTAAACAATGGGGGTGGTATATCAATCTCTGAAATAGGTAAAAATGCATAGGGCCCTGGCTATACTTCTTAATGGCAGCCACATATTCCCATATCCTTGCATATTGGTCAGTTGCATTACCATGTAGAATGTACCTAGCCCTAGCCCTTGCATACCAATATTTCATGTACCCCACAGAATATCCAAAGTATTTCAACCCTCCCTGTTTGTCCCTAGGGTTTCTTCAACTCTATTCACAAGGTTTTCAGCATACAAAGTATCTGCATACAAGTCAATAAACTCATCCCTATCCTCCAAATGAGTATCATCCAACCCTACATCATTGTCATCCTGGACATCTTCCTCATTACTCCACTTTGCTTCTGCGTCAAGCTTATCCCACTATCACCTTCATTCCTCACCATAGCATTGCCTTTACCCTTGTCAACTGAAGTAACTTGCCTCCTAGGAGTAGGGGTGACCAGAGTTATCCTAATCTGCTGATCCGATTCAATTTTTAACCGAAATGTGGATATCCTATCATCTTTCTTTGGAGTCAAATCGGAGCGGATACGGATCAAGATTTTACACAACAGATATCCATTTTCCGATCCGCATTCATATATTTTATTAAAAAGAATACTAATTTTTATAAATTAAAACAATTGAGAGGTGATTTCATAGTTAGGTTGCTTTTGTTTTGTGTTGAATTTTTGGTCATTTGGTCTAAATTGAAATATACTAAATTACAACAATAACTTTGTACTCCCTCCGTCTCAAAAAAACTTGAACCTTTGTTTTTTCATGGTATTCAAGACACCACTTTGACCGTAAATAACTACAATTATATGAATATAAAAATTATAACAATATGATTTTTTGAAAGTACTTTTAAAAATGAATCTAACAAAAGTATTTTCATAATGTGAATCTTTATATATTTTCATAAATTAATGGTTAAAGTTTGTTAAATTTGACCTTCAAAAAATAAAGGTTCGGGTTTTTTTGAGACGGAGGGAGTATTAGGTATATTTAACTTTAACACTAGAATTTACTCAATTTCAAACCAACTGAGGCAATTTAGGTGGATTTGATGCAATTAGCAAAGTTCAAAACTAAATAAATAGTTAAATATATATAAAAAAAAGAACCAAAAAAAATCGAATACGGATATCCGTTGATGCGATCTACTTTAACCGAATATTCGCTTTTTACTGGATCGGCCGATCCGAAAAAATGGATAATTGGTTTTGCTCACCCCTACCTTGGAGTGATTTTACTCACTTTTTTTAGGCAATGGGGGCTTCTCTAAATTGAGATGATTGATATTTTCTAGGAGATATTCTAAGTGGCATGGAAATCACGAAGGGGCAACTGACTTTTTTGTTTCTTGGGGGAAATCTGGTGTTTATGGTGTTGTTGGGATTGTTTGTCTGTATAATGATTTCCTGGGAGCTTTTCAAGTGGTTCTGAAAACCACTGATGAAGGCAAAGGCTCTTTGGAAGATAGGGTAGTTTTTGGTGTAGAAGAAGATGGGATAGGTCAACAAAGATTGTGGACTTTTTGACCTCACTGGAATGGACATTTGAGCACTTTGACCCACAATCGTTAATCTCGGTATGTTGGGTCTCCTCCACACTAATAACATACAAATCAACAATCACAAACTTATCTACTGTGCCTACCAACTCACTCCAATCAAACCCCTCAACAACAAAAAAAATTGTCATCTCTCAATGACTTCCCATGCAATCTGTAGCAAATCTCAAAACCACCAATCTTGGTCTCATATTTGACAATGTTCACAAGTTGTTTGTGATTAAACTTCCCCCTTTCATGCAACATTACCAAAGTTGTTGCCCCTTTTTACATACTGAAATTGGTCCCTAACCTTCTCAAACACTCCCTTTGTGTAAAATTCTAAAATTAATGTCTTCTCCAACACACCGCTCATGTCTAATGAGTGGTGGATTATTAATTTGGTTTTTTTTATCAATCATCCTACAAAAACAACAAAAAATTTCACATAAAATACAAACGCTAACCCCAATTATTAGCCAAATCACCATCAATCAACTATTGAAACAACAGTAATTAATTACTCACAGACTAACCCTATTAATAAACAAATTAGACAAAGGGGTCAAAGAGTCAGTTTTTTTAAAAATTAAGGTTTACAATTTCCTAAAATGTCAAACACACAATCACTTTTACCTGATAGCATCATATACAAGCTAAGAAAAGGGTCCGATGTTAACAATAGGGCATCTTCTTATGGTCTGATTTTCAAATTAGAGCATCTTCAAATGGTCTGATTTTTAAATTAGGGCATCTTCAAATGGTCTGGTTTTTAAATTAGGTCATCTTCATATGGTCTGATTTTAGAATTTGGGCATAAGCACATTATTAGCATTTGTTAATTAAACATGCAAGCCACCAAAAGCAAACAAGAACAAGAGAGAGAGGAGAGGGGTATATAAAAGGGGCAACTTTACCTAAGATTCTCTGCTAATGTAGATGAAGAAGTACTAAACTTCAGTGATGGCTTATCAGATGCTTCGTCAGCAATTATTGCGTCCCCACAAAGATGCTCTCAAACGCAACGTTAGTAAGAGGGGATAGAGACGACAAAAGGAGAGAGATGCCTAGAGAGAGAGAGAGAGAGAGAGAGAGAGAGAGAGAGAGAGAGTAGTGGTGGGTCGAATATTGATGACAACCTTCAATTGGGTTAGGTTGATAATTGAAGGGGGGGGGGGGGGGGGGTTAACAGCCTATCACTAATATGTACATGATAATGTTTCTCTCTCTAGTTCTACTTTTTTTTCTCTTCTCTCCTTTAGTTCTACTTATCCAGCCTAGTTATTCAGCAATATTAAGATCATAGAGAAGGAAGTTTTGGTCACAGGCAAATGAGAAAGAGTGTGGAGAGGGGTCATAGAACTGCGCGCATGACATGGACGTGACACACCCTATCAAGTAAGACGGACGCATACGAGATTTTGCATTTTTAAAAACATTGTTGCTCCATACATATGCACAGGTGAACATTAACATACCAGTAACAAATAGCATTTGTAAATTCATGAAAAAATAATGTAGGAACTCTCTAGTGTCTTTCATACACGATATTGTTGTAGTGCAAATTGTTCTTTGCAAAGAGCATGTAACCAATATAATATCTAGTTAACTTGGGAAGGAAAAGTCGAACGTGAAAATTTTCTTAAACTGGTGCAAAAAAATTTGAGTATTGCTCTCAAACAAGAAAGAAAGAATACGTCCTTGGAAACCATGTCCCTGGTGAACCTATTGCTGGCTCGTCGATTTGAGCGACCTCCTAATCGAAAACATAAGGATGATTCCCTTAATGTTGATTGCCTCATGTTTGCTGGATGTCAGTTCCGAGACTGGGCATCCTCACTCGTAAGGAGCAGCGGCACCAGGTCTAGAACCCGGGGTTCTGGAAGGATGATTCCCTTAATGTTGATTGCCTCATGTTTGCTACCCTGAAATCTGACCTTCAGAAGTAGTTTGAGAATATGAGAACATTTGACATCATCGAGAATCTCTGAAATCTGTTTCAGAAGCAAGCTCGTATTGAGAACTACAATACCTCTAAGTCATTACATGAATGCAAGCTAGGTAGGGAAAACCCAATGACCCTCGCGTGATAAAAATTATTGGATATTTTGAAAATTTGGAGAGGTTGGGCTTCCCGTATGGCCAAAATTATTGGATATCATTATGCAGCCTTTGTCTTCATGTTATGATCAGTTCATTCTGAACAATAACATTAATAACTTGATCAACTAAGGGCACGTTCTTTTCAACTGGAAACTGGAACTGGTAACTGGGAGAAACTGGACAAAACTGGAAAGTCTAACTGGTAACTGGGGAAAACTGGGTCAAACTGGGAGAAATTGGGAGCAACTGGAAATTGTTTAATTTTCACTGTTAATAATAATAATAATAATAATAATAATAATAATAATAATAATAATAATAATAATAATAATAATAATAATAATAATAATAATAATAATAATAATAATAATAATAATAATAATAATAATAATAATAATTTTATTATTATTATTATTATTATTATTATTATTATTATTATTATTCAAATAGTAATGATAACAATAATAATAGTATTTTATTATTAATAATAATAATAATAATAATAATAATAATAATAATAATACTATCATTATTATTATTTTAAAAACTAATATATACTATTATTATTATTATTATTATTATTATTATTATTATTATTATTATTATTATTATTATTATTACTTTTTTACATTTTTTTGAGTAGATTATTATTATTATTATCATTATTATTAAAACTGGATAAAACTGGACAAAACTGGGTAAATCTGGACCAAACTAGATATTATAACTGGTAACTGGACAAAACTGGAAACCAGTTGAAAAGAACATGCCCTAAGTTGGAAGGGATGCTAAAGACTGCTGAATATAACATTAGAAAGCCAAGTGATGTTCTGATGGTCAACAAGGGGTAAGGTTTCAAGAACTTAGGAGAGGGAAAACATGTGCAGCATGTGTAGGGGAAGGATAAGGGTAAATCACAGTTAAGAACTCAGGCGCTAAATCCAAACCCCAAACCCCAAACCTCAAACCCAACCAAAGATAGTCATGTTGCAGATTCTCTCCAGTTTCAAGTGTAGTGAGTTTGATCATCGGAAGAAAAACTGTAAGAAGTTTCTGAAAGATCTGAAGAAGAATAAGGGAAACAAGATTTCTCCTTCAGATATCTATGTTATTGAAGTTCATATTACTACTTCTACATCATGGGTATTAGATTTCGGATCTGGTTTCCACGTTTGTGCAAATGTGTAAGGACTCAAAAGGAGTAGAATGCTAGTGAAGGGCGAAGTGGACCTACGAGTGGACAATGAATTAAGAAAGTGTTGCTACTTTAGTTGTAGGACACTTCAATTATCATTACCGCCAAAACTTGTTTTAAAACTTTATAATTTCTACTTTGTGTTTGCTTTGAGCAAAACAGTACTTCAGTTTCACATGGACAGTTGTGAATAAAATTACATCATATGAAGGGTCTTCCTTGCCTTAATGACAAGCAGGTGAGCTCGTTTTGTAAACATTCATGGAAAAAAAAAGAAATACGCACGCAATGGAAACTAGAAATAAGACTAAAAAACTGACCAAAAAAGACCTGCAAATTACTAGTACTACTAAGTAACTCCTTATCTAAAAGCTGTTGGACGAGCGAGAGGCAATCAGACTGGATCTCCACATGAAGCCAACGTCTCCTGTGAGCAAGTTCAAGAGCCTGCATAACCGCTTCCATTTCAGCTTGTAAGGCAGATTCAGATGTTCACCATATTCAACCACTGATCCATCCTTACACGAATGGAAGATTTTCATTTTAGTATTAAGAATAATTGTTGTTCGATTTCATTGTAGTGAAATGTTTTAAAGTAGTGCCAAATAACAAAATGGGCTTTTTGTTCCAAATCTTGATATGCCTATATATAACATAAATGTTAAGAGATTTAAATCTAATGATGGGAATTCCACTTATATTGTCGTTTAGGCTATTTAATGAAAAACGCATATGAAAGCTCTCTATGATGAGATTTTATATTCTTTAAATTTTGAATCATTTGAAAAATGTGAGTCTTGTTTACTGGGTAAAGTTACTAAGTGCCCTATTACAAACACAATGAGAGGGCAAATGAGTTATTACTTATTAGTCTTTGTACGACCATTATGTCGTCTATTGACTTCTAGTGCTAGAAATGGCTATATATACTTAATTATATTTACCGATGACCTCAGTAGATTTGACTTTGTCTATTTAATGAGACATAAAAATCATAATCATGTGATGAGACAAAAATCGGAATCATTTGAAAAGTTCATAATGCTACTTCTACCTTTGATTCATATGACTATTTCTACTTTTTCCAGTAAATATAAATTTTGGATTTTGGATTCATATTCTCTCTCCCGAGTTTTCTTTCCTACCCAATATGTCTTGTTTTTCTCTCATCTCTCGTTGAATATAACCACGACTTTGGTTTATGGAAGCCATATCCCATAATACCCCTCTTCTTCTTCCTAGTCTCCTTTATTTACTCACATACTCCACCATTTTGCTTTGTGTACTGTTAGTCCTTTACTCCTTTGTCGTGCATTTCATATGGTTAATTCAAGTAATCCTCTACAATAATCATTTAAGCAATGGCAATCATAAAAATGGAATTTTTTTAAGTCACCCACACAATTTCACAAGTCATCTTCCTCTGCTCAACTTGCACATAGATTCTTAGGGTTATTCGGAGAGATTCTGCATATTGAAATTTATATTGTTGGTTCACTGCCCAAACTTTGGATTATTTAGATATGTTTTCCATGTTTCAATCATGCCGTTTTTCCCTTCTCCTAAATAAATACCCCAACATTCATCATTTGAACACAGATTGAAACTTGAAATGACCGGGAAAAATTCTCCTCCGCAAGAATTGAATTTGCCATACAACCCAAACTTGGAATTAATCACATCAATTCGTCCACATATTACATTCTACTGTGAAAAATTATGACCTTGTGCTTTAAAAGTATTGAGAAAAAAAAGTCATGTACTCTAATAGCAAAAGTTCAGCAAAAGCCTGAAGACTTAAAAAGTTTTTCCTCTATACCCAGTCAAACTCTTAACACCCTGACCCTCCGTCCAACCAACAATAATGAAATTGAAGTAAGTCCCTAATAGTCGAGGTCACGAAATAGAAGGAAAAAGTTTTTCACAAATGGGGTATGCCTTTTGTACACTACACATTATGGCTGGCAGCTTAGCGTGGAGCTTGGACAAACTGCTCATCCATCTGTTGTGCTATACCGATTTCAACAACTGGAGCAGCAACAGCATGCCTACGTTGCCACTCACGAAGGTAAAGAACTGTCAAGAGACAAACAAAAAGCGCAAGAATTGTAGCGTTCCCCTCCTCCAAGATGACATTCTCGACCCATGCTTCAACTTTAGGATAGACTTCAGGCAGAGAATCAATTCCACGTACCTGCAATGAATTCCCATAAGCCTCCATTAATATACACATACATGGAACACACATCATACAAAAGCTAGCAACACTAACATTCCACTAAGGGCTCCTTTACTTGCTAGTAATGTAATGCAATGCAATCATTTTATAGAGTAATATGAGGTGGAAAAGGGTGGAGGGGGAGGAGAGATATGGAAAAGTGAGATTGATTACACCATCCAAAGCAATCATCTTTACATCGGTTAAAGTTGAGCAATTGTGATTACATTGGATGGTGCAATCAACCCCCCCCCCCTATCTTCCCACTCCTTCACTTTTCACCCCACATCTACTCTATGAAATGATTGCATTACTAGTAAAAAAAACCCTAAGAGCAAGAAAGATTATCCCTTCAAAAGGCAAAGAACTGCAAGTGACAACCATCTCACTCATCAGCATATAGTGCCAATGCAAAAGTCATGCATAGGGTAGCTGGATCGAATATGGAAACTGCCCAATACTGCATACCTCAATTCCGTCCCGACTTGTCAACTTTTTCCTTACACTTTACAGCCAACTTCTTGACAAATGTACAGGACAATCCAACATAAAAATTATGTTTTCCTTACTACTAGAAATCACTCTTTCCTTTCTATTCAGCTTAAATCAACTTAAGCTAGAATTTTGTCTGAAACTGTTCATGCTCCACCATTATTTTACTTAAAGAAACAGCTTCCCTCCCATAAAACAGAAGCAAGCCCCTGACCACCATCAATGGTTGTCAACTACATGAATGTTCGTTAAAACAGCATCTAAAATCCACAATGTGACAAGCAAACAAACTTAAAATGTGGAATGTCTCTACTCTATATAGAAATAGAACAATCCAAACCATCAATATAGAGCATAGGCTCCTGCTTATGGATCTGTGGGAGTCAGAAAGAAAAAGACTTCCTACCACTGCAATTACATTGAGGCGGCTTTTACAAACCCATAAAGTCAAGAAGCATTAACTAGCCTTCTAGTTCATATCTGATTGACCGACACTTTCACCTCTGTTGAAAACTCTCTTGAAGCATTAATACAGAAGTCTCTTAAAGCTAGAGTTACGTGTGGGGCGCGCGAGGAAAGTGAAACAGCGCGTGTGCCATACGGCACGTGAGGAGTCTGAGACTGTGTGAGACATTTCAGGGTTCCACCGGAGCGGTTCCCGTGCAGCCTGGTTTGGTTGACAGCTTGGGTGGTGTTCAGAGTTCTAAATGAGATTCAACTAAAAATATATGCTTGATTTGGGCCAACTACTTAACCTCTGAAGCAGTTGCAAGTGCTCATTTCCCCAGGGAGGACTTGTAGCTGGCTTAACTTTAGAGAGCAACCAACCCCGAGGGGGTAGCTCAGCTGCTAAAACCTCTGAGATCTATTCTAGAGGTTCCAGCTTCGAGTCCCCTCAGGGCCACTGAAGTTTTTCCTGAATTGCCCGTGTTTGGGAGGGCTCAGGGAGTCAGGGTGACTTGATGATGTCACCTAGTTCCAGTTTCAATGGAGAAATGCTCTTGCCAAGCATCTCAGAGGGAGACAAGGGCAAAGTAACTATGTAAGCAAGGGGCAGACTTGTTCGGAGATGGTTCCAGGGAGCGGTTGTGGAACTGAAATGATTTACTGAGTACTAAATAAAGGAATCCGAGTAGAGGATGCCCAGTTTGGAGGGGGATGATAGTTCTTTCTTTCCCGATGATCTTGGCATAGAAGACGATTGTTTGCTGTTAGATGAGCTTAGGAGAGCAGGATCAGAGAGGGTTGGGTTTACCATGTGTTTGATACTCCTACTGTAGACCTGTAATACACTGCTATCTTCAATGAGAATGGGGCAAGTTGCTGTGGATCAAAGGGTGACTCATCAACAAGCCGGTGAGGTAGGGGATAGCGCGGTTAGCAGTTAGCCAACAGGAGGCGGCTAAGCAGCTAATGGATCCAACACCTCAAGGTGGTTCTTCTTTGCAGGTTGAGACACTTCAAAAGTCAGAGTCGCCTGGAGCAGGACGTGCGACGGGACGATGGACTTCTTCTGACTCCGTCGCAGCCTAGTCACACTGAGGTAATGAGAAGGCAGATGCTCGTGAACAAGCTCTTTTTGAGGCAATGGAAATAAAGTTTGTTGACACAATGCAAAATGAAGTTCCTTTTGGTACTAACCTAGGAGGAAGAAGGGTAGTCAAGAGCAAGAGAACTTAAAGTCTAGTATTAACTATGATGGGTGTGGGTCAATGAAAGGTTTTATGAATAAGCATTGAATGTATATGTAGGTTTGGTTGGGTCCAGGCACTGTAGCAAAGGCTTTATCGAGCAGGCTATTTGCTGTCATGGGGGAGACTTGGTACTTTTATAGAGATTATGTGGGTGGGATTAGTGGGAAGGAAGGAGAAAAACTTGCTAAGGAAGAATGTTATTTTTGCGGTCCTATGGTGCATTTGGCTGGAGAGGAATGTCAAGTTTTCTCTGGCATTTCCATGTCGGTTTATGTGTTGTGGGATAAGGTTGTGTACCTAGCCTCTTTTTGGGCTAGGTTGCGGGGTGCTCTCCTACCTATGTTGGATTGGGTCTTGAATTGGATTTGGTAGTTCCTCTCCTTGAGGACGACCCTTTTTTGTATTCTCTCTTCTTTAATAAATTTTTTATCTTATTTAAAAAATTAAGACAGAATTCAGTTACCTGAAAAATTGGCTACAAATACCTAATGTTTTCATTTCATTGCTCTCAGCCAAAAGAACTGTGACCTGTGCTGGTGAATTTTCATCTTGGCACCATCCTCCTATGTATACTAATGTTAACCAAAATGTCCCAATATGGGCCAGTGACATAGATTTACAAAGACTGTAAACCCCTGCCAAATGGTTGACATGCAATAATGGGTGATAGTAACTGCGAGTCATTGCCTCGTTAGACTGTGATGGAATGCTCTCAAGCCAAAAGAACTGTGACCTGTGCTGGTGATTTTTCATCTTGGCACCATCCTCTTATGTATACTAATGTTCTGTTTTGTAAACAAAATGTCTTAGTCTGGGCCAGTGACATAGATTTACAAAGACTGTAAACCCCTGCCGAATGGTTGACATGCAATAATGGGTGATAGTAACTGCAGTCATTGCCTCGGTAGAGTCTGTGATGGAATAGGTGAAGAAGTCAAATCAACATTGCCCCAGCTTGTAACTAAATTCTGCCTTTTGTTCTCAGTTGGCAGGAGTTACTGATGGGTTGGGAAACTATTGTTTAGTTTTAGCTAACTATAAAAATAAAAATAAAAAATTAAGGGGGGGGGGGGGGGGGACAAGGATGCAATCATCCTTAAAGGTTGTAGCAAGATAAGAGACCAACCCTATTGATCTATTCCATACATATGACAAACCCATACACTTCAGTAACTGGATATTGTGTACAAAAATTCTGCCATTAAACCCATTATGGAATATACAAATGTGAAAAAACAAGAAAGCACAGAAACTCACCAGAAAACTGTTGCCATAATACTTCCGGATCCATAAGCTCGTAAGTGCCAGGGTGACGGGTAATTTCGCTGCAGGATCAATCTCTAGGGCTTGATCGTAGTAACGTTTGGCAAGATGAAGATCATAAGGAAGTCCTTCTCCATGTTCATGCATGTACCCAAGATTAAACATTGCTTGTGCATTAGATTGAGACTTCGCATGCATATATGCCTCAGCAGCACGTTCATAATCTCTGTCTGTACCCTAGGAAAGGAGTGAAGACTTATCAACCAGGTGCCAAAATAGCTGACAAAAGAGAAGGGTTACCAGAATTTCGAAAACATTAAAATTTCATGGGCCTCAAGCAGGTAAGTTAGACTTAGAGATACATACCCGCCCATAGTAATATGCATCTCCTATCAACAAGGCTGCATGCTCATTACCCTGCTCAGAAGCCTGCCACCATAAGGAATGTGCCCTTTGATGTCTTTCGGCATCCGTACAAAATCCAGCTGCTCCAATACACATGCTACGTTCTCCATATTTATCTAGGATCCATGCTGCATTACTTTGTGCTACCTCGTAACCCAGTTCTGCCATCCTTGAGTACAACAGCAACGCTTTACCCATATCACCCTTCAAGTAAGCCTCCAGTGCCCACCTAGACAGAGAACTCCAGGGCCCCCGTTCTGCAACTAACTTGTACAATGCAGTGGCCTAAAGAACAATTAACCTCAACTGTAAGGCCAAACAATTTGTATTTGTATATTAGGAAGTATATTACAGAAAATTTGGCCTAAAGAACAATTAACCTCAACTGTAAGGCCAAACAATTTGTATTTGTATATTAGGAAGTATATTACAGAAAATTCAACAAACAATACACATGAGATATTAATCTTACATACTCAGCAGAGGACCGTATGTTACATCAAAGTCAACTATTTATGCTACCATATCTCTAATACAGAGAGTACGAGATAAATGTCCATTTCCTATTTCATCAATAGTTTTACCAAGGCAACTGAGCTAGAGCATAATCTACTTTTTTCCTCATCAGGGAAGAGGGCGTAAAGAAACAACTTCGCATATCTATACAAAGTCAAACCATACCACACACCATTATCCCTACAAATGTACTACACAAGTCACCTACAGGTTCCGCTATACTCTTGCCAGTGAAGATAGCCGCAATTCAAATCAAAAGCTTGTAAATGAGCTTGATCAAAACTACTTTCAAGTTGAATACGTAATTTAAACTAAAGATCATGTAAATTAAAGAATTCTCAAGATGGACCACTTTTCAAGGATATCCAAATTAAAAAAAAATACAAGTATAACAACATGAACCGGTGCATCGCACGGGCTCGATAGCTAGTAAGTAAGAAAATGACATGTCATTGAACACAATCATAGTCCAGTGCATGCAATGCCACATCATTTAAAATCCCAAAGCCATTCAAGTGTCCAAATATAATGTAAGTATCTAAACCCCACTTGACCACATCCAAAAAACTGAAAAAGTCTGCGACCAGTACTTGGCTATGAGAAAATGAACACTTAGGAGGATATTCGTTATCTTTGTTGTTATAGTAAGGTCCCATTTGCTTAGGTTATCCAGATTTTGCCGACCAATAAAGAGATACATATTCAAAGCAGAAGGGCCTAGCTCATTTCAAAAGAAGGTAACAGTACAAGGAGCAAAGATTAAACAACAAACTAGAATACTATTTGAGGATGGAATCATATCAGAACTGAAGACAAAAACAGTAATATAACATCCACCAGCCAACGCTTTAAAAGCCAAATGCCACCAAGCAACTGATTAAGGAATTAGGAAAGGTCATCACTTATAACCTATTATGCACGGAAACGTGATATGGCTAACGTTTATTGTGTCTGACACGTATCAGAAACTCCCGCAAAAGGTTTTTGATACGTGTGGAAATGTTTCACTTAATAGGACACGTTTCCAGTCAATGGACACACCAGATCAGTCGATCGGAAACGTGGGAATGCGTTTCCCGGTAGGATAAATTCATAACATAAATAAATAAACTACTTTTTTACATTTTCCGCGTACAATTTAACCCTAAATCTCGAATCCCAAATACTCCACCTCTGTGCCTCCCTCATTTCCTCTCTTCGCTTGACTCTCCTGTGAATCCCAGAAGCGGGGGTTATGTCAAAACTCCGGTTAACTCCATCCTCCTCTGTGAAGGATCTGAGATTGCATGTCCCCTGAGACAAGACTGGAGAGAGAGAGAGAGAGAGAGAGAGAGAGAGAGAGAGAGAGAGAGAGAGAGAGAGAGAGAGAGAGGATTTGGCTTATACTTTGGAAATTAAAGGTCAATTCGACTACCTGAGCGTCGGTATGTGGAAAGCTTAAATTTCCCTTTATTTTCAAAATTACCACTGGCGTATTTAACAATTCTAAATTTTCAAATGAAATCAAGTTTTCTTTTTTTCAATGAAATGAAACGATTTCTTTTTGAAAATAATAACATATTTTTTCATTTTGCATTTCCACATTTCCTACATTCTTGAGAATTTGCGTTTCCCGTGTCCACGTTTCACTTGTCCGCTTTTCCCCATTTCCGTGCCGCCTTGCTTGTAATACACAGTCCCAACCTTGAACCAGAACCGAGTTATTGAAACGTAAATCTAGAATTTTGATCGGTACCAGTGTAATCAGCGGAGCAAGGCCAAACCAATCACATTCACCAAATTCACCAAGACTGCCTTCTTACATCTTAGGGACCTTCTTTATATAGAAAACCATCTAATCCATAGGAACAATCTAGATCAGAACATTCCAAGACTAAACAAGCATAAAATCAAAGAATGAAATATCATAGGCATCATTACGCAAAACAATACATATAGCAAATAAATCTAGTAAATATCAAGGAGGTTCTGGATAAACAAAGAAGTGCCCGCTCGTCATACATACAGTTCCACGCACTGGGACGGCTTGCAAGTTTTACAGCTTGAAGCACCTTCCATGTAGGCTTTAGCTGTTTAAAGGAAATAAAAAGGAATAATACTCTTGAACAGGGGCGAAGCCACGGGGCGGGGGGGCTGGCGTAGGCCCGGCCCCTGTGGCCCAGCCTAGTTTCTCTCTTTTTTTTTGTCTGGCCCCTGGAAGATTAAGGGTTATATACAATAATGTGTATACATTATACACGAAAAGCAAACTGGTCCAGTGGTTGGGGGACCTCTACGGGGAGCGCGACCTGGGTTCGATTCCCGATTTTGCAACTTTTTAACTTCTTTTGCAATTTTCTTAGCTTTTTTTTGTTTTTTCAATAGCTTGATGTTTCAAGTATGGAAAAAATGTCAGCCGTTTTATTTTAAAATTGTAATATAATGTCTTGTCAAAAAAAATCTCAACTTTTTTTGTATGTAATTTTCGGCCCCCCTATTAAAAAAATTCTGGCTTCGCCCCTGCTCTTGAACAACCGGGATTTTATGTCAGACTCCTCGTCCCTTACTAGACTTTTCATGCGTTCAAAATATTTCCCATGGCTGGAAATTATTCCACGTGACACAACGTGCTGCTGCTGCCACTAGATAAGGCGAGGTATAGGCTTTAGCTGTTTGAAAGGAATTAAAAAGAACAACCGGGGTTCTATGTCAGATCACCTCGTCCCTTACTACTTCTTTTCATGCATTCAAAACATTCCATGTCTGGAAATTCTTCCACGTGACTCAACGTGCTGCTACTCCCACAAAATAAGGCAAAGAGCGTTCCCAACATTACTTAAAACAATGCATGGAACAACCTTTGGGAAATGGTTCTTGTATTTCTAGCTTTGTCCCCAACTTGGTTCAATGAGTTACATCACCCTACTCATGTGATAGGTTGTGGTACAAGAGTGTGAAGAGTAGTTGACAACCTAAGCCACCCTAAAAGAGGGTAGGAAAGTTGGACGTGGGGTAACCAAGCTTTGGTTGACCAATCCCATGGGCCCTTTAATGACAAGGAAAACATCCTGAGGGGACTAAAACTTGGGAGCTCTAGAAGTCTTACCGGTCTTACCAACTAAGCGACCCCCTCCAGAATTCCCCAGGCGATTTACATAAATGCCTCCAAGAATGAGAGGCAATTTAAGAACAAAAAGGTCACAATCACGTCCTCTGTCAAAGGACGAGCTCCTTAGAATTTAGAGCTTTCCTCATCCGAATTCTAAGACCAAGCTAAAGCTTGACGTGCTCATTCAGAGAGGAGATGGGCGTGGTCCATGCATAATTTTAGAACAAATTAGTGATGTTTACAAGGAGTTGCCTATGGAGATGAATGTTTGTGCCACATTCAAAATGGGAGAATCCTCTTTGTACCATGAAGAGGGCCCGTTGGAAGATTCAAAGGCGAACTCTCTCCAATCGCCCCGCCATTCAAAATTGTTCTAATTATAGTTGCAAGTTGCCCTCCCTCAAAGCCAAGCAATAAACTGAAGCCCTGTGTACAAACTATTGTAACAATCCTATCCACAACATGAGTTTGGAGGACACACATTATCAAGCAACTGTTGATCCCACACTCCACTCTGTGCTTGTAATTGACATCATGGAGAATTGTAGGAAAAATTTAAACAATTCACAATGCATAAGCCATAAATATTAGCTAAAATTGGCCAAAAACGATGCATTCAACTGTCTCCAATAAAGATGGGACCCCTTACACGTGTATTGAAACACATTGTAAACATATTTTATAGAGTCAACTCTCTCAAATATTAAAGTGTTATGTTGTATCACTTATGTTTGGTAGTTTTTGGTATTTTTGATGATCTTATTGCTCTTGGTCATGTTTAGTGACCAGCTTGGTGGTGAAAACTTATCAGGTGGTATCCTTTCAAATTGTTTCGGTCTTGTTTGTTTGTCAAGTAGTTGGTCTGTGCCTATAGTTTCAACAATACCACATTAATATAAGCCCGACACTGCATATTCCCTCTTCATTGGGTAATCTGACCTATGTTACCAGGACTCGGGTACGGGTGTCGGGTGCGGATAGGTCCAAGTGTCGGATACGGTATGATTCGAAATTTGAGGACACGGGGACATTGTCCTAAATTAGGGACACGGGTGCAGGACCCTGTCCTAAGTTTGGACACAGGTGCGGGGGTACGGCCTTTTAAAAATATTTTTATTAATTGTATTCTTAAATAACAATTTTTATTTGCAAGACTTGGGGAGGAGACTCATCTGGTGTCTTCTCTTGCAAGTCCTTCCTACATCGCCTTAGTTTACCTTCTCAATTTCCCCATTTCCCTCTTGCTACTTACATATGGAAGTCTAAGGTTCCCCTGAAGGTGCGCGCCTTTGTGTGGAGCTTGCGGCTAGGTAGGGTGAATACGCATGACATGAGACAGCGGCGGAGGCCTGGTTGGTGTTTGTCGCCGGATTGGTGTGTATTGTGTCGTCATGATTGTGAGGACGGATTACATCTGTTTGTATTATGTGATTTTGCTAGGATGTTGTGGGGTAAATTGTCTGGGGGGGGGGAGTGTTTTGCGAGCCCGGCTACAGTGGGCCAGTTTCTACATATGGGATTTGTTGGTAGTAGGAGGGGGAGGGAAGGTAAATTGTGGTGGAGGTGTGCATGCATGGCCATTCTTTGGTGTATTTGGTTGGAGCGAAACGTGAGGATCTGGGACAACCATTGATTGCATTTGGGATCACATTGTTTATTTGGCATCATTGTGGGCCAAGGCAGCTGGGGTTTTTAAGGGCGTTCTACCTACACTTGTCCAGTTACAATGGCGAGACTTGTAGATATTTCTTATTACTTTTGAGGACTTCTTGTCCTCCACCTTTTTGTATTATTTCATTGATTGAATAAAAATTTTATTTATCTAAAAAAAAAAATTTATTTGCAAGTTCAAAATTGTTGTAAATATAGAAAGCGATGCATTTTGAAACCTAAGTTCTAAGAGGTTTAATTGGTGTAGGTTTCTTTTTAAAAGCAAGCCCACCAGAATTTTGGGCCAAGGCAACTTTAAAATAAACCCACCCACTGCACGTGATACTCCTCTTTTGTTTTTTTTTTTATTTTTATTTTTGCACGTGATAGTGTGATACTGCTCTTCTTTTTTTTGAATTACTTCATAAGCGCCGCAGTCACAGGAGAGAAAAAGTGGAGAGAGAGAGAGAGAGAAGAGAAGATACGACAGAGAGCTCAAAGCTGTGCGGCTTGGGGCAAACCAGATATAGTGAAGAAGGACCTCCACCCTTCACTCGTTTGCCATCTTCATTCCTTCTCTCTCCTCTCTCTCCTTTCTGTCATCATCTTCTCTCTCTGTCATCATTCTCGTCCTCCCTTCTTTTCTGCGAAAATGGCAATTGAAGTACCGCCGTGTCGCACTGAAAATTTCCGTGTCAGACGCAGATTTCGAACCATACCCGTGTCGTGTCGTGTCGACACGGGTATGGTGGCCTAAACTGCCGAGTCCAGGTAACACAGAATCTGACTAATCTCCCTCCACTACTGCTCCTCTATTTAGCGTTCACAAAGTTACCTCCTTACTTTTTAGGTAAATCATATAAATAATACAAATAATTATAGCAAAATAGACAACGACAAAGTAGCTAATTACAAATTGGCCCAATTTTGCTAGATCTCAAAACTACAGTAGCTTCTAAAGGCCCTAGCAACAATAACGGAGAACCAAGAAGGAAGATCAATAGTAACATTTTAGCAACTTACAGAATAATCTGATATTTTGGAAGTTCCAGCAATTCTTTTGTTAGGTAATTTCGTATATATATTTATAGCACATTTTAGAGCAATAAAACGAGACAATTGGAAGGTACCTCTAATTTAAAAAACATGAAAGGACTTTTTCCAAAGACAAACGATGACGACGATAGTGTTTACCTCGTACCACCCTAAACAATGAATGAGATAAAGCTATAATTAACCTACCATATGAAGATTCTTCTTCAGGCCCACACCAGTGTGGAACATTTTTGCTAATTGATAGAAAGCCTTCGGTTGACCAGCATTCGAAGCCAATATAAAATATCTGCAAGCCAGCTTCACATCCTTCTTGACTCCAATCCCTTTGAGATATAAGACCCCAAGATTGTAGTAACCGCCAGGGTCCTCATTATCAGCGGCCTTTTCAAAAAACTCTTTTGCCTGTTTGATGAAAGCAAAACTCAAGCTAAGTAAAAATTGAAATGCTATAACAACTCAAGTAGAAACTGGTAAAACCAAAGCCCAAATTATCAGTTGGTAAACCAACAGATATCAGATATGAATCTGATAACAAATACCATGTAACCATACCCACATCTCCAAGTGTTATTTATAGAAAGATGAAGAAAAAATTCATCACAACTCAATCAACCATCTCATACACTATTCCATCATATAAAGAGTCTACTATCATTACTCAGTCCACCAAAATCACAGTTACTTATCTCATCACCTAAACTTACTACAAGGTATGATAGTCATATGTACCCCATCCCATATGCATATCAAAATGGCCAGAATGACAAACACGATTTAGGAATTGCATATCCATGCTTATTATAGCTCAAATACAAGATATACACCCATAAACTTTGGCTGATGTACATCTATATAAGCAGTCATCCATATCAATATCATTTCTCACTAAATTTGCCAGAAACCGCCTTTTACGTATGTGATTTTTCGTGCAACCACCTTTTCAATTTTCTAAACAGAACTACCAATGAACTATGGTTTGCTATATTTGCGCCACCTTCCATTGAAGGAGACTCAAATTTAACAAGTATTTGGTCATCAATTGACAACCGACAGCTGTTTCTTATTTGCACCATCATTTGGTCCTTCATATGCCAAATTGGTGACCTATGAAAATCAAAGGGTCAATCACATCAAGCCTACTGTTTTCTGTAAAGGATGGTCGAAATAAAACACAACAAATTTAACAGGTGTGTTTTTGTAAAACAGGTACAAAAGGTGGTAGCCTAAGAAATCACATATCTAGTGGTTTCTGACAAATATTAGTAGATTTTATGTCATCAAAATCATTCCCTAGACCTCAAAGAAGAGGCACTACCTCACAAATTTCAACTTATAAACCACCCCATTATGTGGTCGTCATTGTAAGTGAAGAACATTGAAATATTGACAAGGGAATAAGTGCTAGATCCTAAGATTATAATTATGCTACTATAACTAAGGGATGAGCAACTGCACTGGTAGATTGATACTAACCAAAAAATAAGCAAAAGTTACTTATACGCAAAGTCAAACCCAGGAAGGCAAGGATTGGCTCAGCACAGCATTCAATCTCAAACTAATAGAAGTGAACCAAAATTATCTTACTTTTGTGTAGTTCTTCCGTTCAACCCCGTAGCCTTTTACATATAAATAACCAATGCCATTATATGCTGAGTAAAGTTGCTGTTTAGCTGCATGAGTAAGCCATTCAAAAGCCTTCGTATAATTCCGGTCAACTCCAGTACCTCTTACATATATCTCCCCTAGAAGCTCCATTGACCTAGGCTCCCCTTTTTCAACAGCTTTCAAAAACCAAGATAGAGCTTTGGCAGGATCACGACGGAGCCCTCTAAGTCCAAAATAATAGAAAATGCCAATTTTATACATTGCCCCAGCATTGCCTTTTTGTGCTTGGTATTCCAATATTTGAAAATCCTCATCATCTTCCCCTCGGGACTTCCTCAAAGCTTCCTTATTTTCCTCAGCTCCAACGTGAATCCTTACTGGCTCAATCACGGGTGAATCTTTAGAAATCAAGAAACTACTTACAGCAACTTCTGCTAATTCACCGTAGAGTTTAACTGCTTTCTCGTGCATCTGCAGCCAAAGTGAACTTATCCATTAAAGATTTAACATGTGAAGACAAACAACTGGTCAAAAAAAAAAGGAGGTACTCCCTCCGTTTCGGGAAAAATGTTGACATTTACTTTTTGAAGGTCAAACTAAACTTTGACCATTGATTTCGGAAAAAATATAAGGATTTACAATGTAAAAATACTATCGCTGGATTCATTTTAATTAGTACTTTCGGAAAATCTATTTTTTATAGTTCACAGTAGTGCATTGGAGTCTGTACAAAATTAAATGTTAACATTTTTCAGAAACGGAGGGAGTAGTACATAATAACAAGTTAAGCATTTCTAAGAACTCCCTGCGCCCTTTCACTAAATTGCTCCATTTTTGTTTCTAAGAACCCTCCCTCTTTTTGGGTGGGAGTGCTGGTGAGGAACTTACTACTTAAGAATGGAACTCAGTAAAATTATATGCAACTGTTATTTTCAAAAAGAAGGGAAAAAGCCGCTAGATTTTCTTTAACGCATATATTTCCTAAATATGGTTATTTATGTAGTAAAATTTTAGAATAAAATATTTAAAATCCCTCAGTCAGTATTCTGTAGCTTTCCATAACTTCAAACGCCAGAGAAAAAGCCATGGAAGAGTACCAACAATCTATAACAATCAATACAAAATCAATAGAGCCTCTAAAGTTTTTCAGACGTTTCCTCTCCCAAACAAAAGAAAGCACAAAGTATAAATTGTTAGATCTACTTGCAATAGGTGTGCTCACTTATGTTTAATCAGAATACAATACAATGTCATAAAGGTAACTTGGCAAGAGTGTGCTACAAAAACTGAATCAAACAACAACAAAGCAAACAAATGAAGCTCAAAAATCCACATACTTTATTTTCTCTGCTTGTAATTATAAAACAAATAAAAGGGGGTAAGGGGAAGAAGAAGCTTACATCTTGTCTAGCATAAATATGAGCAAGAGCCATCTTGGACTGCAAATTCCCCCCTTGAGCAGCAAAATCATGATATAAAATCGCCTTAGCTTTGTTTGTCTCTCTTACCAACCCTGTCTGGTATAAAAAACCTAGCACAGACCTGGCGTGTGGGTCCCCTCCCTTAGCGGCGGCCTCAATCTCCGCCGCCGCCTCCTCCATTAGCCGCGGCTCGCCTGAGCTTGCGGCATTAACCATTTTTGACACCCCTAAATAATACAAAGATTGCTCTTGCTCTTTCTCTTTCTCTTTCTCTTTCTCTTCCTCTTCTTTAATGTTATCGTAACTAGGGTTCGAATCGGATTCGAGAATGGGGCGCCATGATCCAGGGTCTAATTCCTCTTCTGATTTCGACTCGGCGTCCTTGAACTCATCCCAATCGGACTGGTCACCATCGGAATTGGGTTCTTCAATGGTGGTGGTGGGCGAGTTAGGGTTTATGGTGTCACGGAGATCGTCCTGAGAGAGGACGAGTACGAAAGAGCGGGAATGACAGTGGATCGGGAGGAGAGAGAAAGATAAAAGTATGAAACATAGACGGAGTAATAATGTACGGCTTGGTTGCCACCGGTGGCGAATTTCTCGCGGCGGTTTTCGGTTGTGTTTGTTGTTCTTCATTTTGTTCAAGTCTGTGGCACTGAAACAACTTTCAAAATCTTCGGGCTTCGTCCCTCAATTCGCATTCAATTTGCTTCCGTCCGCCAAGATAGAGGAGAGCCGAGAGAGATAGAGGAGGAGAGCGGGTGGTGCAGTAGTGGGTTTTGAGTTTTTGGGTGGTTTTAATTTGGTCGACAAGTCTGAAAGGAGAGAGAACGAGGACGACCAAAAAAAAAGAAAGGAGAGAGAAAGAGAAGACGCCGGACTGTCTGACTTAGGGAGCGTAGAGTTTCGATTTTTCTTTTCTGGAAATTTTATGAGGTACTCTGTACCCGGACACTAGGGGCGTAAAATAGTTTTTCTATTTTCTGTTGTTTAGTTTACAATGAGAAGGATTCATATAGGTGTAAATGTTTTTCCTTCAAAATGAAGGGAAAATAGTTTTCGGTTGGTGGGACAGTATGTCCCCGAAGCACTAATAATGTACTTGATCATTGGGTTTGGTTGTCGGGACATTGGGTCATAAAAATAAAGTCGCACCCGATTTGATTGGGCCTCGGACCGAATTTTCGGGGCACTTTTATAATATATTTTTTTTCTTCAAATAAGTATAACTTTTTGACTCCGATATGCGTTTCAGGTATTTTTTGTTTGAATCCACCTAACTTTTCGAGATCGACCCAACTATTTTAATAGATTTTATTTTTTATAAAAAAAAAGTTTTTCAGGAAAATTGTTTTCCGTTGTAACCAAACAACGGAAAATATGAACGGAAATACATTTTACACTGAAAATGATTTTCAGTTGAAAACGATTTTCCGCCCAACCAAACAGAGCCTCAATGTAAATCAGCATGTCTTGTGTGGATTTACTCCATCGTGGATGGCTCCAGATGAAATAGGGAGTGGCTCCAGGTAAAGTAGGGGGTGACTCCAGGTAAAATAATTTGGAGAGGTGGCTCCAGGTGAAGTAAAGGATGGCTCCAGGTAAAGTAGGGGGTGGCTCCATGTGAAGTAGGGGTGGTGCCAAGTATAAATTTAAGGGATGGCTTGTGAAGTAGGAGTGGCTCCACTTTTGAATGGATGTGGCTTAAGGTGAAGTAGGGAGTGACTCCAAGTATTAGTCCACCATGGACTAAGTCCACCCAAGTTTTTGTATGTAAACAAATTTATTTTTGATAAGAGTATGTAAACAAATTTACGTTGTAATTAAACTTAATGGACTATCTGTAAACATGGTCGTTTCTAAGGGTAGTCCCTAGGGGTGACCGCCTAGGGCCCAGCCTTAGAAGGGGCCCAAAGGAAAAAAAAAAACTCACAGAAATAATATATATATATATATATAGAGAGAGAGAGAGAGAGAGAGAGAGAGAGAGAGAGAGAGAGAGAGAGAGAGAGAGAGAGAGAGAGAGAGAGAGAGAGTATATAAGTTGCACTAAAAAAACATGAATGTAATGTTGGTTCCCTGGTTTGTTTGGCACAAATAGGAGGTAGTTTTCTTTTACCCACCCCTAATTAATTCTAGCTTGTAAACGAGTGCATGTACTTGCACATACCCTTGACTTCAGTTCCAAATCTATTGGGCCTCAATTTAATACTTCTCAAAAAAAAATCCATTCCTAATTCTAGTTTCTCTACGTAGAATGCAAGCAAGTCAAGCACTTACCATGTTTGCAACTTTGGGTTGCATCCGACTAAAATGTTGTTTCTTGCTCTTTTATTTCAAAGTTTATAATTAACCCTTAATTTGGAAAAAATTATAAATGTTGAAATATCTCGTTAGTTTCACTAATAGTGTTTTTTAAAACTCATCTTTTAAAACTTTATTCGTACATTGGAATTATTTACAATCAAAGTAATGTATTGAATTTGACAATATTTTATTGGTTAACCGTATGTGTTCATAAATAACTTTTTAATTACAAATTGGGACAAACATAAGTCACTACCTTTTTCTTGGCTTTTACTTGAAATATTTTTATTTCGTCCTCTTCGAAATTCAAGGAAGCCTCTCTTTTTATAAGATATAGGGCTATTTTTGACATGTAGTACCTTAACTTTTAAAAAAATTTCTTTTAGATTGCGAGTTGGGTCGAACACCACCAACTACCATTGTTTTTCCATTTCTCACATTTTTTGTGCAGTAAAATCGATTATTCGTTATTTAGGGCCCTTATTTTTATTTCCCCCTAAAGCCTCTAAAACCTTAGGAACAGGCCTGGCTGTAAACAAGATAATATGGGCCTGAGTTGAACAATGCCCATTACATTACCAACTGCAATAAAAAAAAACACGCATCTTCAATATAATCGACAAATTCATTTTTCACTCTCTTCCTCACTTTTGAGCTTCTGCCATGGAGGTTAAGAGCTCTCTCTCTCTCTCTCTCTCTCTCTCTCTCTCTCTCTCTCTCTCTCTCTCTCTCTCTCTCTCACCTTTCTCTCTCTCTCTCCTCTTCTTCTCTTTCCTTAAGGAATAATATTTTCTCTGTAGTCTCCTTCTCTCTCTTCAATTTGGGCTGCATAAGTCATAGTTTTGGTTGAATTCAATCACTTGATGTTTTTGGAGCTTGTGGAGAAAGATTTTTTGGAGCTCGTGGAGAAAGGTTTCATATCTACAAGGAGATCAGTTTAATTTGCAATTTCGAAGAGGGACTCGAATCTCTCTGTGAGTAAACCCTAATTTTTGAAAATCCCTCTTTTTCTCTCTCTCTTCTCATTTGTACTAGTTAAATTTTGATTTTGCTAATGTGTTCTTGATGAGTTGTTACATATTTGGGTTTGATCGAATTATATGTATGAGGATTACGTAATCGCTAAATTATTTATTATTATTTGTTGTTTCTGTTTCTATGGCTGTAAAATTAGTACTTGTTTCTTTAAAATTTAGTTGTCGATTTCTCTTGTAAGAGAAAATTGTTGATTCTGTTTTGGTATCTGTTTATTTATATATATGTGGCTAGTTTTGGTATCGGTTTGATTCTGGTTATAATTTTATGCAAATCCATAATTCTGGCTGTATGATTGAGATTATACATGCATTGTCAATATCTAGAGTTTATTGCAACAATTTAATTAGATATCCTTAATCAAGCTCTTTTTGTTCCTTCTTCAGACTTTGATTGAGATTATACACAGACAGTTCATTTGATTTTTCTTAGTTTGTCTGGGTTAGATAGAATTATACACAATGCTTATTTTCTGTTTGTATTATATGCAGTCATGGCTCGGTTAAGTTTAGCTAAAAGGAAAGTAAGGCAAGCGAAGAAACTTACAAGTCTTCTTATGTTATGGCTAGAAATTTTAGATGTAGTAGACTTTTTTTTTTCCAGATAGTCAGTCAACTTACCAACTATCTTATGGGAAAATATTTTATTAGGAGGTCTTATTACATGATCGAATACATAAACCTAAGGTCACATCATCTAAGTCATTTGGTCCAAGTGAGTGATAGGTAGATCTGACAAACGGGTTATTTGGGTCCGGTTCGGTTCGTGTCGTTTCGGTTCGGTCTGATTCAGGTTATCTCTAATTTCGGTTTGGGTTCGGGCTAGGTCGGGTATATTTGGGCCCGGGTTGTGTAACCCCCCCGAATTTACAACGATTTCCTGGGAACTATCGATGTAGTTGTGCGCGACTCGACACCGTGAACTGTCCCAAACCCGGGGGTAGCTACTGCAACATTTATCACTAAGGAATAAATGCTAAGCAGAAAGAAAGACTAGGCATCAAAAGGAGCTTACTAAGGAACTAAACAAACTAAACAGTTAATATCATAGTTGTCTATATAGGTAGTGAGCTAAAAACCATTGAACCAATTTATTACAACTTGCTTTCAAAGAGCGAAATCCAATAAAATCCCACGATCTAAACTGAACTAAAGAGAGTTCTAAAAACCTGACGCCAACTCTACCTTCCAAGTTGTACGTCCTCAATCAACTAAACCTGCACTTTGGTTTCCGTGATGGAAACAAAAAATATGGAAGAAAAGAAAAAAAACAAAAGAGAAACAAAAATAAGATAAACTGAATAAACGTTATCTGTACCCAGTAAAAACATTTTGCAGACATTACCTAAGGTTTTAGAAGAATCATTAAAATTCATTTGCATACGCATAACGACATTCTTTTAGATGCAATTCTTATATAGTGATCATACAAAAGATGACATAGATAATCCGTCTTGATTAGAGAGATGTAAAAGAGCGAAGAGAACATCGATTACCCATACTGTTCATCGAAGATACAATCATGCCATGGACTTAATGACTCTAGTGTGCACACTACCTCTAGTACAATTAAACGAGCCTAGAGGACTTAATAAATGGGGAATGATCCGCCCCAGACACACTGCGAGGTGTCCATAAGTAACTTGGGAATCACTCATCCCGTGAACTACACCATTAGGTGTAATCCCGATTGCTCGACTACTCTTAGGGATCCATTAGGAGTCTTACTCGTATCTAATTCAATTCACATAATTTGCATTGGTTGACATAATGGTACTACGAGACCACGACTTACTAATTCATTTCATGCTCTAGACAATGAATAGTAAATAACGATGATAATGATAATTCAATATGATGAAAATTAAACATTCTTTAATTCAATAACGACGATATTTCAATAAAGATGACACTGCATGACTAGCACAATTTCGGCAGCACTTCGGCAGGGTAATATGATATCCAAAAATTCACAAATCATCCAAGACATTCAACGATAATATATAGGTGCTCACTAGCACTCCATAATACCCATACCAATTAGCATTTATTAAATAGCATATTAATACTAATACTTTGCCATTCAACAATTGTCCAATAATCATCATATGGACTAATTAATTTCCAAAACATGATAATATCAACATGCTAATTATAGTTCATAATTACAGCAGTAAAAATGCTTAATAATTCTCATAATAACGATGATATAATTTAATCATGCTTTGCATATTAAATTCACCACAATTTCTCAATCAAAATAGTTTTGATGGGGCTTTGGAAGAAGGTATGCATGAGCGCTTACCACTACAACGCTACCAAACAGTAAGTATGCTCCAACGATGGACGATTATAACACTTGCTCGTTAGGTCCTAATTAAAAACAATTAACGAATCAGTATTAATTAAATACAAAAATCCAAACAGTAACGAAATATTAATCTGATAATTGTATTATATTCCTTGATTTATTTTAACCAATCTAGACTTTTGAAAATCCGAATTACGGTTCCGAATGAGTACAGAAAATTAAAAACATTAAATAAAAAATACTGAAAATCAAATTAATAATTACGAAAAATATAAAAACGAAACCCTAACTTCAAAACTAGGTCTAGGTCACGGGTACCCGTGCATGGGACCATAACCCGACCCAACACCACCACCACCACCTACTGGCCACCATGGCCGGTGGTGGTGGTCGCCGGAGGTCCGGCGAAAAGGAGAGAGAATAAGAGATAGAGAGCGAAAGAGAGAAAGGGAGAGAACGGGAGAGAGAAGAATAAAGAAGAGGGGCGGCGACGGGGCCAGGCCCGTTGCGCCTTGGCGGTCGACGATCGTCATTCAGGCGGCGGCCTGGCGACGGTCGCGGCCTTCCGCGACTGCAACAGCGAGAGAGGGAGCGGGGGGAGAGAGAAAAACGAGAGGAAAAGAGAGAAAGGGGAGAGAGAGTTACCAGCGGGAGAGAGAGCGAGGTCCGACGGTGGTTCCGATGAGGTGAGGGAGGAGAGCCGGTGAGGGGAGAGAGAGCTCGGGTGAGGAGAGAGAGAAGAGTGTACGTGAGAGAGGAGGAAGAGAGAGAATGTGGGTGAGGGTTTGATCACTTGTGAAAACTGATTAATTGCCTCCTCTTTTTCTTTATATAGGCCCTCAGTCAACCCAAGTCAAATACTACTAGGTTTAGAAATTTATTTGATAATTTTCTGATTTAAATTGCTAATTAAAACTATTTAAAACTAATTAAAACAATATGAATAATTCTTATTCACATACATTTAAATTAAACTCCTTAAAATTGATAAATACAATTTATGATAGTCCCATAATAATAATTAATATTATTATAGTTTTAATTGAATAAATCAAATCCTTGAATATAATTATGATTTAAATCTTCGAAACTATTTATAAATCATTTATAAATCAATATAATAATTATGGAAAATATTGGGGTATCACAGGTTGATTCGGTTCATGTTATTTTCGGGTCGGTTGCGGGTCTGGTCGGGTCAATCTGGTTTGGGCCATATCGGTTCGGTTGAATTTATCACGCATTGTACTCGGTTCGGGTTCGGGTCAGTTCAGTCCGGGTATATTTGGGTTCGGGTCGATCGGGTCATGTTGCTTCGGCTCAGATATGGGTCGGACACATTTCATTCACAAATTTTTTCAAATTCGGTTTTGTTACAGTTTTACCCCATTGCATTACTACATTTTAAGTTCGGGTACAAGTCAGGTCAACATCAGAATGATTGCACTTCGTTTTCAGTCAATATCTCATCACAATGTTGTGAGTCACATATTTCAAAGTGGACAATTAAATTAGGACGGAGGGAATAATATTTTGGAGTGCCTGCAACTTTTATAGGACTAAGTAAACAGAGTTAAGGAGATGTAATCAATTGCATTGCAATTTTTGTAGGAGTAACTATTATAGGGCTACAAATATATAAAAATTGATTATATAAATTGATATTTTAATAAGTGAGTGTAATCACTATGTTTTAAAAGATTTTAATTTTACTATTTTTAAAACACTAACAAATAAATAAATTAATTAATTAAAATAAATAAATAAATGAAATAAATGAAATAAATAAAATAAATAAAATAAATAAATATACATAATATATTATCAGTTTCAGTTCGGGTTTGGGTTCAGATTGGTTTGGTTTGGGTCATAAATTTCGTGTTGTGTTCGGTACGGGTCCCTTCGAGTTATTCGGATTGGGTCGGTTTCGGTTCGGATCAGATTCGAGTAAGGTCATATCTGGTGATCTGCTAATTTCGGGTCGGTTCGGTTTGGATCAGGTTATTTTAGATTTTCGGTTCAATTTTGGGTCATGCTATTCGGGTTTAATCGGGTCACGGGTCGGGTTATTCGGATTGGGTTATCGGGTCCGGGTCAGTATTGACAAGCCTAGGGATAGGAGATGTATTGACCATCTTTGAATGGATAGGTCTGCGTTTTCTAAACTTTATTTGATATTAAGAAGTGGAGGGTTGGATGATTGTAAGTATGTGTCATTGAAACAAGTTGCTTTGTTTTTCAATATACTTGCCCATCATACGAAAAATCGCATAGTGCAAGATAAATTCAAGAGATCTGGAAGCACTATCAGCAAGTATTTCAACAAGGTGTTGAATGGTGTGATCAAATTGCAAGGTGGTTTATTCAAGGAAATGGAGCCTATTTTCTTGTTGTTTTATTAATTTATTTTTTTTACAGTTTTATACAATATTTTATTACAAAATTAGTAATTTTCTATAAATAATTTAAAATTTAAATGATTTTATTCAATTTATAAAAATGAATGATTTTATTACAAATTTTTAATCACTTTGGCAAATTTATAAGAAGTTTCCATTTTTATAAATTTTCTCCGAACAAAATCCAAATTAAGGAATTACCATTTTATAGATATAATTATTTTTTTTATGAGATTATTAAAAAAGAAGTTAAACTCTTAATTTGGAAATATTATTTGGTAGAAAAAATAACAAAACTTTGATTGCATTACAATATTGATATAATTGGAGGTAAACATGGTAATGCAATTGTCATTCCATTACATTGTGGAAAAAGTTGGAAGTCAAGTAAACATGGTAATGCAATCACTATTGCATTGCATTACATACCCTTTACATTACATCCTTGATTGCATTGCAATGCAATCTTATTACTTCGAAATAAACGCCATCTAGATTTGGTAACTTTGTGAATGAGGAAAATAATAAAGAACGAAATTGCAATAAAAAAAAAGGGTGGAAATCTACCTAAAAGAAAAACCATTGATATCTTATTATTTTCACTTGTTGGTTTATCAATATAAAAGATGTAGAAATATAGAAAATTTACACAACTTTTTATTGTTTGGTTTATTAATGTAGAAAGAGTGCTACCAGCTGCTAGCTACAGGCGCAAGGTGAGGCTGTAAATGACAGTCTGACACTCACAGCTTGCCACTTGTCAAAGTTTTTGCTAATCCACAAATTGCCACGTTTGAAACTCTTTTCAAGACTCTCACCAATTGGCTCCTAGTAGTCTTTTGCTACAATACCACTTCGTCTTTGGCGGTAGTTTTGTATTGGTTTTTTAACTCCTTTTTAAAAATTAAAGTTGTATTAAATTTGTTGTGAGCAATATGTAGCTTTTTATTTTTTGATTTTTTTTACTTCAACTCACTTTTGTCATATGTACCTTATAGTTTCTTTTTTATTATTATTATATAAGATATACTTTATAGTTAGTGAAAGGAAAATTCATACCCCATAATATTTTATGTCACATAATGTATCATTGGCTATTGGCTCATGACCTATCTAATTATACCATTTAGGCAAGATGACCAAATATATTGCCAATTTTTTCTACCATCAAAATTTATAAATCTGTTCCAAAAAATTATATTAATATTGGTGTAACAAGAGTCAATATCACAAAAAACAAAATATTGATAGACTCCATCTCAAAAATGATATGTCTGTAACAAAGTCGTTCTTCAAATCAACTTCTTGCCATGATCGATGAACACTTACATTTGTACACGCAGAAAAATGAGAAATTCACTTTAATAATCACCTTATACTTAAAGAAGGCATGAAAAAAAATAACAACAAAGATAAATATCAGCTATACCTTCATCGTTAGAGTGCATAAATTTACTAAAACACTTTAATGTCAAAAAGTAGTTTTCATATCTAGGATTTAGAAGAAGAAAAAAAAATCCCTTAGAAAATATTTAAGAAATGTGATTTTTTTTTTCAATAGGTAAGCATTGTTAAAATTGGGCAACCCTCCTCGCGAGGGTAACACCAATTTGATCATGATACAAAATCTGTTCTAATGATCTAGGAATGCAATATAAATCAAATGAACATGTTTGTTGTTGTCCTGCATTTGATAACCAATCTGCTGCCTGGTTCGCTTCTCTGTAAATGCGCTGAACTCGAACTTCATCACAATGTTGAATAAACAACTGAACATCATGCAAAATACTTTGTATTTGTCAGGGTGTATCCCGTCTTCCAATCAAAGCGTTGATGACAGCTAGATTATCACCTTCGAGTTGAATTCGTATGTATCTACGCAACACTGCTTCTTGGATACCATTTTGCATAGCAGTAGCTTCGGCAATCAATACTGAGGTAGTCCCTAAGTTTTCCGCTTGGGCATAGATGGGCAGACCACTTGAATCTCGAAGTATGAACCCAACAGCAGCTGAAGAATCAAATACTGAACCATCAAAATTAATCTTAACAAAGCCTTCCTCTGGAGCAATCCACCTGATAAATTGAGTGTGATGCTTCTTCTTAGCTTGGCGCTCATCCGTATTTGTGTGGAACTGGGCGTCCAACTGTTGGCGAATCCTCCATTCTTGCTCAGCCCGGTGGGCCGAGAAAAAAGTCCGGTTGACATTAAAGTCGTGATTTCGAAAAATAACTGAGTTTCTTCCTTTCCAAATACTCCATAAAGTATAACAAATTACTGACAACTCCTCTTTGCGTCCGTGGATATAAGCCTCCTGTAAGAAAGTAATAATATCATCCTGAGGCATGCGAGAAATCATATATCTGCTGGCTAACATTTCCCAAACCTTAGTAGTCACCGAGAAACTGCAAAACAAATGTGACTCTGTTTCCTCATATTGATGGCATAGAGGACAAACATGGTCTATTGCCATCCCTCTTGCCCCGAAGTGTTTGTCTAAGAGCTAAGCTCTTATGAATAAGTCGCCAGAGAAAAAGTTGTAACTTAGGTGGAATATCTACTTTCCACAACCATTTGTATGCCCAATTGTCCTTTTTACCGTATCTAAGATCATGTGCTAAGCGAGTAGCAGATTTGGTCGAAAATTGACCATTGCTAGATATTCCCCACACATAGCTATCAGGAATATTGTGGCTAGGAATTGGAAGTGCTCGAATAATTTGAACAAGCTGTACAAGAATTAACTGATTTAACTTATCTATGTCCTAAGTTTTATTAGATGTGATGCAATCTGAAACACGTAACTCAGGTTGCCTAATTTGTGCTACCGATAAGTGTAGGTAATCAACTATACTTTGATCCAAACACCAATTATCAAACCAGAAACTAATTTGTTGACCAGTTCCAATTTTTCATCGGATACCTTTACGAAGTAGTATACGGT
Organism: Tetragonia tetragonoides; assembly: GCA_038025085.1. Classification (NCBI taxonomy): domain Eukaryota; kingdom Viridiplantae; phylum Streptophyta; class Magnoliopsida; order Caryophyllales; family Aizoaceae; genus Tetragonia; species Tetragonia tetragonoides. The sequence goes on from CM076154.1 coordinate 27,469,516, forward strand.
GGGCTAAAATTTTCTTCCATATCCAAGAACCTGTATTTCTAGGCTGACAATTGAAAAAATCTTCATATTGAAGGTATTTACTAGTGACAGCCTTAACCCAGATGTTATCTGGATCGGTTAGTAGTTTCCACCCAAGCTTAGTAATAAATGCTTGGTTAAGGTCTCTAGCTTGCCTTAAACCTAGACCACCTTCAGACTTAGGCCGACAATTTTTTTCCCACCTAATCATAGGGAATCCATTGTCAGAGTCAGACTTTTTCCAAAAGAACTTACGACTAATTGAGTCTAATTCATTAGTTACAGACACTGGAAGTTCAAAACATTGCATAGTATGTGCAGGCATGGCTTCTAAATTACTCTGAATTAAAACAGTGCGACATGCTTTTGAGAGCATATTAGCATGCATGCATTATACTAAGAGATTTATCAATGGTTGGCTTAAAAGTTTCCTTGTTAATCCTATCTTGATCGAATTGACATCCTAAATATTTACCTAGATGCGCTTTTTGTAGGATATCAAGTTCTGCAGCGACAATTTGCTTAGTGGGTTGCGTAACTTTCTTGGAAAACGTAATAGCTGACTTATGATAATTTACTAATTGACCAGAGTCCGTACAAAATTGTTGTAAGATATTATGTATCGTACGACATGCCTTTCTAGTAGCTTTACAAAATAGTAAGCAGTCATCAGCAAAAAATAAACCAGGAATTAGAGTCGCATTGGTTGCTATACGGATCCCCAGGCCACTCTTATGTTGGTAGCCGGCTTCTACTAGTCTCTTGGCAAGGACTTCAATACATAAGATAAATAGATAAGGCGATGAGGGATCCCCTTGTCATAAACCTCTAGTTGGCTTAAATAACCCAGTCGAAACATTATTAACCAATAACGAATAAGCAACTGTAGTAAAACACTGTTTAATCCATTGGACCCACTGTTGATGAAATCCTAACTTCTCAAGGAGTTCAAATAAAAAATCCCATTCAATACGATCATATGCTTTTTCCATATCTAATTTGATAGCCATTCAATCTTTGTTGCTGGCAGATTTTCTGAACACATTTAAAATCTCATGCGTGAGCAAGATATTATCTTGGATAGCTCTTGAGGAACAAATGCTCCTTGAAGAGGGCTAATAATTTTTGCTAAAATGGGGAGAAGGAGATTAACCAAAATTTTGGCTATAATTTTATAAAGGACATTGCATAGACTAATCGGTCGATAATGATTAGTTGTTTCTGGTTGGTCTATTTCGGGAACTAGTGTAATAAACGTGTGGTTGACTGCACGAAGCAAATCACCATGTCGAAAAAAGTCTTGAACTCCTGTGATTAAATCATTGCCAAGAATATGCCAATATTTTTGGAAGAAATGAGCCTCAAATCCATCAGGACCAGGGGCTTTATAAGAATCAATTTGAAATACCGCATTTTGAATTTCAAGAGCAGTAACTGAGGCTATCAGGGTTTCGTTATCCTGCGGACTAATACAACAGGAAATATCGTGCAGAATATTACTAAGTGGTCCATTATTCATAGATTTAAAACGAGTTTCACAATTCGAAAGAAATTTTTGTTTGACTAGAGAGGCATCCTTGATGAGTGCGTAAATTGAGGTATTATTCATATGATAAACGCACTCATTTGATTGGTTTCATGATAATTATATCATTTCTTTGTGAGATTTTATGATTATTATGATAAAGATGACTGCTTGGGGTATGTTTGTGTTTTGATGTGTTTTTAGGACATTTTGAGACCCCGAGGCTTGGTAGAGACTTTGGAGATGATTTGGAGTCGCAATCGTCAAAAAAGAAGTCGAGGAAGATGCCTTAGAGAAAGCCAAGCGAGAAGAGAAGTGCAAAAATGAAGCTTAAGGCAAAATTGCACTTTCATGACCATGCGAGTTTGAAAGCTAGACCTTGCATGACCATGCAAGTAAGTCAGTCAGCTTAAGAAGGGTTGCACGACCATGCAACTTTCCTTCACATTTTCTGCACGACCATGCGAACTGCCATTTTCACGAGAACTCATTCGTGACCTTTGCCATTCCATTAGCTTTTAATCCAAACCCGACTACACTCATTTCGGGGGGTTATAAAAGGGGAGAGAACTCATCTCTTAGCACCCCATTATCTCTCTCATAGTTACAAACACTTTTATGCTTTCATAGATTAGAATCAAACACTAGTTTATTTATGCATTTTGGAGATTGAAGTCACCATTTTCAAGCTTTGTTCATGTTCATCCATTGAAGCACTTTTGGTATTTCTAATCCCTACTTTCTCTTCCCCATCTCTCTACTTCTTTTAGATTAATTTCAATATAGTTTATGATTGTTCTTGATATTATTGTTGAATTCTAGCATAATCATGTTTAATTTAGTTTCTTTGTTGCTTTTGAATATCATGAGTAGCTAATTCCCCTTTATCTAGGGTTGATGTAGCTTGATTGAATTGCTTGATGTTTAATTAGATAATTGAAAACTAGCATGTCGTTAGAGTGTTGCACAATGATTGATTGTTTGCTTATTGTTTATCCTTGGTGATTAATTTAAATTCGAGAGAAGAATCTTGATCGCCCGAACTCAATCTTTCATCAAGTTTGCCTAACCACGAGAGTAGGTTAGAATTACTTGGGGCTTTTTAGATAGAATTATGTTCTTCATGTTCTTGATATTTGCTTGACTCCATGAGAATAGGTAGTCGAGTTTTATATTGAGTTTCGCCTTTAATTTTTCGAGAGAAGGTTTTAGGTTCTTTGTCCGTCCTTGCAACATTCGACATGACATGCTAGTTGAAAGTTATTTATCCGCATCAAGTAGTTTAATTGAGTGAAATCAACCCTAGGTTCTTTAATCTTGCAATTTTCTCATCGTTACTATCGTTTAGTTCTTTGCTAAACCACCCAAAAATCCATTATTAATTGCTTAGCTTGTTAAATTTAAGAAACCTTAGTAATTGGAATCGAAAGCTCCCTGTGGATACGATATTTTATTACGACGATATACCCGTGCACTTGCGGGCCTATCAAGTTTTTGGCGCCGTTGCCGGGGAGCTTGGCATATTCCAATATTAGGAGTTTCTTGAATTAGCTAGACTAAGCACTCATGACTTACTTGCTTTGATTTTTTCATGTCTTCTTGGCATCATGGGGGATATGATGATTATAATTCAAGTACATATGGTTATACTTGTGATAACTATGTGAATGCGAATGAATGTGATATGCTCAATGCCTCATATGACTGGAATGGAAATGTTGGTTATAATTCTAATGAATGTAAATTTAATTACCATTACCAAGGTGACCAATATGATCCTTATTTCCAGGACCACAATTTTGGTAATATGGGTTATCCTAATTCCTTCTATGGCGATTACCAAACTCCCTTGCCCCCTCATCAACCCAAGTCCAACTTGGAAACCTTTTTTGAGCAATTCATTGTGGAGCAACAAAAGATCAATGAGGAGCAACAAGAATTAATAGACCAATTGTGCTCTAAAGTTGATTCGGTTGCCTCTCACTTGACAATGATAGAGGATCAAATCAATTCCATGGATAATTTGTGTTCATCTAAAGATTGCATTGAGCATGAGGTTGTTAATGAGTTGGTTGAGAATAAGTTTGGCGATATTGAGCATCATGATTCACTTTCCCCCGAATCTATAAGCATGCCAATTTCAGTAATTGTGCATCCTCATATTAATCCCCATCTGGATAACTCGATTGGATATGCATATGTGAAATCCAATGATGTATTAGAGATTCATGATTCTTGTATGCATCAGGTTCATGAGCATATCATAGGTGACAAGTCTAACGAGATTTATGGGGGTAATCATGAGTTTAGTATGTGGGAAGCTTCATCTTGCCATTTTGACTTTTCAAGGGCATTTGACAAGTTAAAGAGGTCATTGACTATGTATTATTTCTTCGTGATAATGATTAACTTGTGTTCTTTTGAGATGTTTGCAAGTGCCTTTGACAAAATGCTACGGGCATTAGCTTGTTATGATCAATTCATGGAGAGGATGATGAATGAAAGAAAGAGAAGAGCACCACCAGTAGACCAATATGATTTTATGCAAGTCAAAATGGGTATGTGAGTGTCATAATTATGAGTCAACAATACTTTTCCGACCTCTTCGTCCCATTTGGCAGGGCTCCGTGAGTTTTCTCTCCTCCCTTTCCCCCTATATTATTGTCTTTTCTCACATTGGGGACAATGTTCATTTCAAGCTTGGGAGAGGTGATTTTGATGATATTTTGTGAAATGTGAATTGCATTGCATATAGTTTTTTATTTTATTTTTTTTGCATTTTTTAGATTAGTTTTTCATTTTTTTTTCTTTCTTTTATTTTTGATTGTTTTGCATATAGTTTCTGTTTTAATTTCGCATGCATAAAAAAAGAACAAAAAAAAAAAAAAAAATAGAAAAAAAGAAAAATCCAAAAAAAAAAAACGTGTGAGATGTGATCCTTCGATGATGATTCTTGTTTTATTGTGAAAATCGAAAGGATTGACTCTTGTTCTTGTGTCAATGTGATTGAGCCTACGTTTTACATAGCATGATTGTTGTTGCGATTCATGGTTTGTGGCATGTATGATGATGACTCTTGAATGTTGCATAGCTGAGTTGGATATACCAAATTGACCCGTGAGTTTTGAGCTTTGAAGATTGTGCATCACTATGGTCTATTGTGTTTTTCATGTGTGAAACTCTTTCTTAGTCATTGGTTTCTAGAACTCACCTTGGGGAGGGGCTTCTCAACCTCTCCGAAGAGAATTCATTTCTCTTTTCTCCGCCGAGTCCGCACTTGACATTGAGTGAACGAGTATGATTGAGGCATTCTTTGAATATTTAGCTAATAGCCAAATAAGCCTACCTTTGGCAAATTATCCCCTTGTGAACCACTTTGAGCTTTGCCTATTCTTTGCTTTCACCCGCATTACAAGCCTTTGACCGGAAAAACCATATTTACCCTTTCGTCATGAGACTTGTGGAGTAGAGATTAGCTTTGGAGTTTATAGTACATTTCACAATGTGTAACTCCGTGAAATAAAAGATGAAAAAACAAAATCCCCACCCAAAAACTACCATAGAAAGCTGTGAGATTATATATATGTAAGGACAGTAACCTAAGCATGAACTACTAGTCATTACTAACTTACTAAAGCAGATGACATACTCATATAAGTGCCAACTAACAGAGCTATTACATGGCATACAAATGCTTATTTCAATAGACAAATTAATGAAAGTGGTCGCAAAAAGAGCTTGTGAATTAGAGTGCCAACAACAAACCCCTGTTTACACTAGGTAGTAGCCAACTTGCAATCTAGCAAACACAATAGAACATATTAAAATACTGCTCTTAGCTCATTGGTGAGCTAAATATGTCATGTCCATAGAAACAGTGCATACACAATGTTTATCACAGGAATTGAACCAAATCAGATAACACAAGGAGACATGAACTATACAAATCCTAGTAAATGAATAAATACTCAAAAAACTAAAAAGCTTGCTACTAATGTCTAACCAGAAAAATGGGGAAAAATAGAGAATAGGAAGGTTAGATGGATGTACCTTGCTTTCCTGCCACATACACGTACACAAGAAAAACACTGAAATCATATTGCTGTTAAAATCGACCAAATTGTAGCCAAGCAGTCTGAAATTAAGTGAACCAATGACCAGAACCCAATTGAATGCAATCAATTGACATTCCAGCGACATAGATGACCACCGAGCTCGAACTGAATAGGGGTATCAATAACGCACAACCAGGTCCAGAACGGGAAGGGGATCGAAGATATGGACCGCCATCGGAAGCGAAAGACCCAAAACCCTAACGCCCAAATTTGGGGACGATAGACATGAAGTAAGCTAATTAGATGCAATTGGGATCGATTTCCAAACTTTTCTAATCCAATATGGTGAATTACAGCAACATGCAACAAAGATTGCTCACTAAATGAGTACCACCAAGATGGCAAAGAAAAGACTTGAGAAGGAAAGGAGATGGAGGAAATCACAAAATTAGGAGCTGAGACATGCCAAAACTTAGAGGGGAAGTACAAGGAGTGCCTATGGAGGAGTGAAGAAGGAGGGAGGAGTCGTAGAAGCCATGGAGGCTTTTGGGGCAAGGGGTCTAGAAAGCGAAGGGGCATAGGGAGCGAAGAGACTGAAAAATAATTATCTATCCCAAACTTTGCATATCTTACTACATACTTGCGATTTTATTGGTGATTGAGATAACTAAAATTCTAATATAATATGATGAGCTAAAAAAATGGATTATAATATATTGGGGGAGACTTACCTCATGGTGATTGAGGTAATTCATTATCACAAAAATCTGAAGACGCTAGACTAGTAAGTTGTTGCAGATAAACATGACAAATACACATCAATTGTAAGCTACCATTTTAATTACTTTAGTATAATTTACTAATGTATTTCATGTACCAAAAACATATCTCCTGCAATTTGATCATCATCACCATTTCCTATTGATGAAAAAGTACTTCCCTATTAACAAATAGAGAAATATTATATTTTTAGGTTGGTAAAATTATTATAAAAGTCAATATTACAAGGTAAAAGAGAGACCATGTAAGAGCTCAAGGATGCTTGTGTATCCAGCACATCCGCATTAGTTGAGACGACTCTATTCTCCTGTGATAGAGAACATGCATCAAATATTAACTATGCATGTTACTTATTCCTCCAATCTTTATAACATCAAACAATATGAAACATAACTATACCGTCTGTATGGGTTGGTTTTAATTTCGAAATTTTTGGTCATTTAGCTCTCCAAGAACCCGGAGATATAGAAGTTCAATTGAATTATAAGAAAAGGGTAAAGATAACATCATATATAATTGGGTCCTTCTTCGTGTCGTGACGACACGTAGGACACCTATATAAGCATCCATGTCATACTCGTTTAGCTTAGTCATCATTATTTGTTGTTTAGCTGAGTCATTATTATTCCCTTCCCTAACCAAAGTAAGTTGGCCTTTGCTCTGTCTTCATTAAGTGAACCGTTTTGTACCCCAAAATAATATTAAAAAAAAAATAAAACAAAAAAAATAAAAAAACTGAAGTGAAGGAGTGTATTACTACCACTAAGCAATGGAAGTAACAAGCCACATATTACTACCACTAAGCAATGGTACTGTAGACACCAAAAGTTGTGTCTATGATAAATCCCCATAAAAACCCAATGATGAAAGGATTGAATTTTGCTCGAACTTGGGTTGCGAGAGTAATTGCTCTGATGATTAGCCCAGTTCATTTGATTTAACCAGTGGAAGCCTTTTGTACAGGTGATCCAAACCAGTTGGACTCAATTCATTTGAAGTCCAAAACTGAGAGATAGGCCTCTTTGAGCCCAAGGGCCCGAAAGGGAACCCAAACCCTTGAGTCAACCCTTGGTCAAACAAGGAAACTCAGTCAATCTCGCATGCACCCCCTCGAAAAAGCCTCACCCGCTTAGAAAACATGTTAGGCGCTTATGCAGGTAGGCCGCTCCAGGTCCAAGCGGCCACGCTTGAGTTCAAGCGTTGGCCGCTAGGCCAAGCGACTTGACCGCTTGCCTAGCGACTGAGCCGCTTGCCAAGCGGTTCAACTGATTGTCTAAGCGGTTCAACCGCTCGGCCTAGTTGCATGGCCGCGTGTACCCTTTCTCGCAGACGACAAATTCGACGCCTATTCGATTTCCGTGCCAAACCCTAGCAGCTCCCCCTCTTTTATATAAATAAACCTTAGGGTTCAGTTAAAAGGTTGACACTTTCTCTCTCAAGTTGGCCCTTGATTGAGAATTTTAAATTTTGGACATTCTCTCTCATAGTAAACCCTAAAATCTGATTCTACTCCTTCTTTAGGCTAGCCTTAGCACCACAAAGTAAACCTTCATACTTCATCAAGAGCAAGAGTTCAAGTATAACAACCCAATAAGTTCATTGTGAGCATCCAAGTAATCCAACCTGAGGGTTTTCAATAAACTTTATATATTGCTTACTAACGAATTTGGTTTATGTGATATGTACATGCATGACGCGTTTTGAGCAAAATGGCTTGTATTAAACCCAATGGATGAATAAATGCATGTTTTTATCTATTGCTCTTTATTATAAATCATGCTTTGTTTGTGAATTGGTGGATAAATTATTTTGTTTGCCTTCTAATCCGCAGGTTTTGGCATATTCATCGTTTTTAGCATTAAAAACATGTAAATTTGATAAGTTGTTAAAAGTGTTCACATTAGTAATGTTTGTTCAACCCATTAGTTAAAAATAGGAGTTTGGACAAATTGAACCTTGTTTGGAACCGTAGCATTAATAATCTCATTGAATTGATTAGTAAAGATCGTTGTTATCAACGGGCGAGTTGGGTGCCTAACACCTTCCTACCTCGTACTCACGCCCCCGAACTCATTTATGAAGTCAATTTCCCAAATAGGGATTGGGGTGCACATGAACTGAGTTGACGTCTTTTTAGACTATCGACTTGACTCCAAGGGTTGACAAATTTCCTTAAATTTGGTGGCGACTTCCAACAATCTTAATCATGTCCTTAGTACGAACGGAAAATCTTCATGTGTATTCACACTCGAGAGATTCACGAAACCCAAGACGCTTTCCCAGATTATCCCGCCGGCCGCTCGGAAAGAAAGAGGAGAAAAATCCGGTAGCCTACGGGTAGTAACAATTGTAAAAGAGAGTGATTTAAAAAAACGAAAAAAAAAACACTAATGAGAAAAAGGGGGGAGACACGCAAATACAACAACCCCCTTCTTTCTCTTTTCTTTTTCTTCTCTGCCATTGTTTGGTTTCATGGTTTCTTCAAGGTTCATTGCTTTGCCTGTTTTGGTACTCTGTACATGATTTCTTAATTGTTACACTTTACCCATAGATGCCATAGTTGAATCATTGTGGCCACTTTTTAGGGTTCTTATTGTTTGTTATTTCTAAATTTCAAAATTCTATTGCAGGGACTCAATGAATATTCGTCATTGAAGAAACTTAACTCAAGAACTCTCAAATGGAGCAGATCTATGATGAAATTGGTAAGAATCTCCTTTTTATTTTATTTTAAGTTTCATTTATTTTATTACTTTTTTGGGGTAGTAGGTTATATCAGTAAACTTAATTATAGTATTAAATATGTTGTCTCCTCAATTTTTGTCTTTATACAATTTTATAGTATTTAAACTAAGCAGAGTTAATTATCCTGGTAAACAGCCATGATTCAATTAGACGTATTAAAACAAAGGGTTATTAGCTTTGATGCCATATATTAATACTCATTTACACTTCAATTCTTGATACAATATAGAATTTAGAAAGACTCATCTGCCGCCTCTTTCATCTGATGGTTCAATGATTCATATTGATTGGTAACTTATGTGCTATTGATTATCTATAATTATAATTCCTCAAATTAACATCCACTACAACAAATATGCTAATACTTGACACTTTTTTTCCCACGCTTGTCAAAGTGTGGCTAAACGAATGCAGCTTTTCCACGCTTTCAATACGTGGAAAACAAATTCGCAACTTTACTACGCCCTTGTGCGTGGAATTGGATAAACAACTTCCAAATTTATAATTTCGTGTGCGCTTATTGTGCGATAACTGGCAAGTAGTGCTAAACTGGTAACTCGCTCATTTTCATCCCAAAAAAAAAACAAGAAAAAAAATAAAAATAAAGGAAGTTCAGAGAAGCCCAGACTACTCGCAGTATACGCTCAAGACCTCTCTCTCGCTGTCGATTGTGAATTTGTGATATTCGAAGCGTTCGTAGAATCTTCAAGAAGTCCGCATCGTCTTAGGATTTCACATAACTTGCCTACCTTCATCTGTTCTCTGCTCTATTTTGTTAGGATAAAGGTAGGGTTTTTCAATTTTGCAAAAATCTAATCGTAATTGAAGAATTGGCCAAGGAACAAGCTCCTGTGAGAACTGATCTTCGTGGAATTGGATATGGCGGTATATTCTCTGTCCATCTCCCTTCGCTTTGCTGCAATTGTTTAGGGCTAATTTTCATGTTTTTAAGGCTGATTGATTTTCGTTTTATGGTTGATTGATTCTTTTGGGGCTAATTTTCATTTCATTTATTTGGGGTTGATTTTCGTTTTTTGGCTAATTGACTCTTCAAGGGGTGATTTTAGCTTTTCGTTTCATAAGGGCAACGACAGGCAACTGGAACGACATCATTGTGAGAATTCATAAGAACATGTTAACTTGAAGTATATAGGTGATTCTATTGTTAGTTTCTTATATATTGCTGTTAACTTGATGATATCTGTTGGCTTTTGCATTATGTAGAATCAAAGGGCAACCAGGCCATACTATGTGCAGGTAATTTCCTTTTTCTTTCCTGTTGTTGCAGGAGTGCAGGACTAACATGCATGACTATGTAGAGTAGCTAATTCTTCAATTTGCAGATTTATGAGAAAAGTTAGATGTTCTTTTGGAGGTCATATTGGAGGAACATAGGAATTGTTACTAAATGGGTGAGAAATCACAGGTTTATGCTTTCTTAAGAATCAAGATTTCGTTCTGTATGTATATGGATGATGATGTAACAGGTTTACTTTGAATAATTGCTTGAAATATTGCAGAAACTAATGCAGTAATGACATTAGATATTGGAGGGCGGTATGTTTACAATTTAGATGGAAATGTATGCTTAGGCAGTAAGTCTTTGGTTCCTTTTCTCTTTTAACTCAAGGAGTACAGTTTAATTGCTTATCTCTATTACCTACAATGCTTTGGATCCTTTCTATCTTACTTAATCTCTTTGACCGCCTCTTCTTTTGGAACCCTGCAATGCTTGGGTAAGAGTCGTGATTGAAGCATGGTGCTACATGTCAGTTTGGAGTTAGTTGGGACAATTTTGTCGACAGAATTTATGAAAAGGGGAGATGAATATTAATGTTTCATCTGTTGGTTGATTCTAAAGAATCATCTTCCACATATCTTGCAAATTAGTAATTAGAGTTTTCTTACTCTGGCTATGCGTTTGTTAAATTTGAACCTATGAACTGTTTTATTAGATAAAATGAACCTATGAAATGTTACTTGCCTTATCCCAATATAGGTCAAATGGTATTCTGAAGGGGGGGGGGGGGGGGAATACAACAGACATCTACAGGGAATGATTATTCCAATAGGGCTATTCCATGTGTATCAGCCCTATTTTACATGAGATGGTAAGTTGCTACTGGCAGCAGATGGAGACTGCACAATTAGTTCATGCTATATGGCTCGGATGGGTTCGTAGAAGGTTTGCAGGGAGTCTGCTGTGGTTCAAGGTCCCCTATAGTTACGATATCTAAGCACGGTATGATTATGTGTTGGCAAGCAAGCATTGGTTACTTTACATGGACACAAATGCAGAGGTTAGGATTAAAATTTACATGAGTTGTTACATGAAGATTTTAGTTTTTAGTCGTAGACTTCTTTTTCATAGTAATGTACAAAGAAAACAATTTAGGTTTCTTAATCTGCAGGCCAAGTTTTATTTTACTTCAGCAACTATTTTTGTTCATTTTGATAGTCAATGTGAATCATTTTGCATTTCACAGTTTTCCAAACACAGCAGAGGCATTAGAAGCGGGCCCAAGGTTTGAATCCTACTCCTGTGATCCGATGCAAGTACGGTTTTCGTCTTATGTTTATCTGAGAGCTACAATGCGAAATCTAATTTTACCAAAATTGAGAACAACTTCTTGTGAACTTCTTTTGTTTTGGATTATGAAGGATGTCACAAATACATCAAGGGGATCAACTTGAGGTGGGAATTCTAGCATTTCAATTGGCATATCTGTCATGAATTTGAATATGCAGGATTACTCTGCTTTTCCTGCACCCTTTCTGCTGAAATCTGGTCTAGTATCTTAAATGGCTTTGCATTACTAGTAGACCCATGGGCGTTAGACAAGAGCTCAAGTGGTTTTAGAAGTGTACATATTGTGGTGAGAACATACTGCATAGAGCTAGAAGGCAGCTCTTTCACCAACAATTTATGAAATATTGAGGGAGCGGAATTACAGGTTCATCAACAACTCCACAGAACCGTTACTTGAAGTTAGAGTTTGATTCAATTCCAATTTTACTTTATTTTTTTCTATCTATAAGCTTCTGTAAGTAGTTTTTCAGGTTTGGGTTGAGAGGTGATTGTTTATGTACTTGGGGTGCGTTTTGTTGTAAATTTGTGTATTATACTATCTTTTTTCCCCAAGTGGATGACTAAATGAGCTTGTGATTCTGTCCAAAGAAAAAAATATAATTCTTGCGTGACATACAATAGTTGGCTGCAAAAATACCTCGAAAATATCCCACGAAAATTTGTGATGTTTATTTGCCGCTACAAATTCCCGCCCTTTTTTCCACACCTATAAGTGAGGTAAATAACTTTCCACCTTCAAAGTAAATGGAAAAATGTAACAATTACATGCGTGGAAAAAGTTCAATTTAACGACACGCAAAAGCGTGGCAAAATATGACACTTAAAAGTGTGATAATTCTCCACATTGATTTTTTCCACGCTTTTTAAAGCGTGGAAAAAATACTTTTTCCATACTTTCATATGTCAAAAATCAATTTTTTTAGCTTGGGGAAATAACTTTTTTTTGTAGTGATCCTATCACTCCTCAATTGGCAATTACTCTGCTAATTTCCGTTACTTACTCCCTTTGCAATTATTCCATCCTGTCACTCCTCAATTGGCTTATAAATAGTGAGGTTGAAGAATTATTTTAGCCATACCAGTCACTCCTGCTTTTCATTCTCTTACCTATCTTAAGCTGTTTAACAAAAATGGGTTCTAACAACTACACTTTCCTTCAGAACTTGACACGTTGATAAATGCCAGGGTTAATGTATTAACCCGAAAAATCTTAACTTATAATTAGTCTTTAAACTAACCAATTTAGTCCTAATTATGTGATTATGCGTAAATAATCCCTATTTATATTTTCCTCATCATTCTTTTAATTGCTTAAATTCCACGATTTAGGGTTATGTTACACGAAATCATTAGGATTTCGTTAATGCTTGAGTAATCCTTTAGTTACTCAATTAACCTATAACTAAGCAACTAAGGCATAATTAATCTATTTGATCTATATGGGATTGCCGGAAGATGCAATGGGAGGTTTTACAAAGCTCGACACTATTCTATGACATGAGCATGCCTTATTATTATATACCCAATAAATACTCACACTTTCCCTAAATAGCCAAGTGTCCCCTTAGGTGGCTCCACCTAAAAATGGAAGCAAAAATTCAGAAATTATACCCATGGTATTATGCATGATGACTCAGTGATTTTGCATGACCATGAGTAGTATTGCACATGATAGAAAGGATGAGCTAAATATAATAATCCTTATGTGAGAGGATGAGAGAAAGAGAGAAAGAAAGAGAGAGCAAATGCAACAAAGAAAATTCAGCAAAAATGCACTATAAAAGGGAAGGGGGAAAACCGGACACCCCAAGAACAAAATCAAAGAAGAAAAACAGAAGAAGATTAAAATACCCCACAAAAATCACCCAATAAAAACAATAGCTTCTTCACCCCAAATCATCATTGACAGAACCTACTTTTTCTCTTCCCCACAGCTTGTTTAATACAACAAGAAAACACTACCCCTTACCCTTCCTACACTCTAGCCGAAACAACAGTTCCCAAAAACCAACAAATGCAACTCTTCATATTTTAAAACATTAACACCTCCAACACTCCATCCCACACCTCAATTCAGAAAATTTAGAGAGAGAAAGAAAAGGAAGAAAAAGAGAGAAAGACGAGAGGAGGAAGAAGAAGAAGAAAGAAAGAAGGAAGAAGAAAGAAAGGTAATAGACTTTACAACTTCCATTTTCTAAATTTCTAAATCAGTTTTCTTTATTGAATCAAAAACTCACAAACCTTAATCTTAATGCTTCATTTGAAACTCCATAATCGAAGTTTAAGGATCCACAAGTTAAGACTCACCCTAAGGAAACTCAAGTGAGGTAAGAAATTCTTAAACCCTTTTTGATCAACCATTACGAAAATAAAAGAACTAAAAAGAAACTAAGAAAAATCTAAGCAAAATCCTACCTTTCGACATTTTGGACAAAAATCAAGTTGAAACAAGGTTATCTAAGCTAGTCCTAAACTCTAAGGTAATTGCATGTTGATTTTAGACACTTTTAGAAATTCTCGAAAATAATAAGGTAAAATCCTAAAATCCGAAATTACACCTAAAAAGCCCAAATTTCCGAAAGTGATGAGAAATTAGGACTTCATAAAGATCCATTTAATATAAACGAGAAGAATTAAATGTTAGAGAATTAATTTTGATTATTGGACTTAAAAATGTCTACGAAGGTTCAGTTAAGGAAGAGAAGGAAAGGAGAGATCAAAGCTTGTGAATTGATCTTCAAAGGTAATTTTTCATGTCCATTATTTTCCCCTTAGCCTTCGAAAATTATTGTTTTAATTATTGATGAGATGATTTTAGTTTTATAAAAATTACATTTGAGTTTGTGATTAATATTTTGGTTCGAAACTTATTTTGATGATTGATGATGAAATCTTGATTTTTGCACTTACTTTCATTATTAGTATATGGGTTCGAAATATGAGAAGTGATTTGATGATGTTGGAATGTTTATATGAGCCAAGTGATGTATGATTAATGGAGGGTTTTATTTCTAAAGTTTAGACTTTACAAGTTCTATGATAAAGTATAAATATCTCTTTAAAATAAAAGAAAGAAGATATGTATGTATGTATGTATGTATGTATGTATGTATGTATGTATGTATCTAATATGTATACGTATGAATAGTCAAAATAAACTATATACACTATTGATTGTACCATGAGTGAAGTGATTTAATAAGATGGTTAAGGTACTAGTAATGCCTTAAGGAGTGTTTGGGAATTATGCAATTATAATTAGGACAATTTGGCCAAAACCCCCAAGATCTTTACACTTTTTGATAAGAACACCCAGAAAAAAAAAAGTTTGTCAAGAACCCCCAAACTAAATGAAAAAGCCGTGGTTTTACCCCCAAGCAGTACTTTCCGGGCAAATGAAATTTTTTTTGGACCGTTTTACCCTCACGTGCTCTGCACGTGTTTCACTTAATGAAAATTGTTTTTTTTTTTATTTTTTTATTTATTGCTCTGTTGATTTCGTGGCTAATAAGCCAGATTAGCAGCCAAAATTTTTAGCTGCTAATCTGGAATTTAGGACACTAGCAAATTAGCATGTCAAAGGCACTTGTAACAGATGCAATAGCAAAAAAAAACAGATGCAAAAGAAACTTAAGGAGATTGAGAATAGTACACCAAACTTGATAAAATTCACAAACAATTACAATACACCAAAACTTGATAAAAATTTCACAAACAATTTCTCTTATTCATTCAATAATCATAAAACATGAAAATATAACAGATCTTACTTCCTAAAAAACCTAACTAATTACAACAAAAAAATTTAATGAATTCGAAACTAAAATCTGAACTACAAAACGAAAATTGTAAACTAAAACAAAAAAGAAGAATAAATCTAAAGAAAATCAACTTTTAGATCTACTTCAAAAAACCCTAAAATAAACTCTAGATCTATACCAACATAGTCACAAACTCACAATCAAGATCGATGGAGACGAAGCTCGATCTAGTTCACGGATATAGAGTTGGCGAGGAAAGAGAAAACGGTGGGTGAGGGGACATTTTCGCCGCCCAGGTAACCACCGATCATTATTTATTGCTCTGTTGATTTCGTGGCTAATGAAGGTTTGTATCCAAGGACAACAATGGCCAAGGATCCTTCTTCATTCTCTTTTGAGGCAACGAATCGACTCATGAAATGGGGACTGGAAATCAAAGCAACCCAGCGCTTGCAAACACACTTGCAATGAATGACGTACTTGCTACTGGGGAGTCGACAAAAGATCTCCACCAACAACTCATCCAGTAGATCAGTAATGGGATTCCGCTCTCTTCGGATTCTTCAGAAGGGGCTTGGGGTAACAGTAGTTTTCCAGATGGAAGAAATCGAAAGGACCCAAATGGAAGTTTTCCAGATGCAAAAATGAAGTGAAACTCTAACCTCGAAGAAAAACACATGATTCGAACTCAATTTACGATTCACAAACAAAACTCAAGATGGGAGATGGGACTGTTTGTTTCACGAAATCAACAGAGCAATAAATAAAAAATAAAAAATAAAAAAAAAAATTCAATTTTCATTAAGTGATCAAGTGCTCTGCACACATGAGGGTAAAACGGTCCAAAAAATTTTCATTTGCCCGGAAAGTACTGCTTGGGGGTAAAACCACGGCTTTTTCATTTAGTTTGGGGGTTCTTGACAAACTTTTTTTTTTTCTGGGTGTTCTTATCAAAAAGTGTAAAGATCTTGGGGGTTTTGGCCAAATTGTCCTTATAATTAAGATGTTATATAACCTATGTTTCGAAATGAACTTACTAAGTGAAGAATTGGATCATAATTTCATCCAATTCGGTGGTTATATTCAAAAGGTAAGTTATATTGCAAAATGTTGTAAGCCTTGTTCATATTACAAGTAAATATGGACATGCAACTAATCTTAAGTCTTATTCATGTAATTTTATACATATATACATGGATATGCATTTTTGTGATATGATTCTAAGAGTAGCGCCCTTAGAATTTTGAAGAGTATGTTTTGGAAGTGAGCTCACTATAAAATGAAATTGTGGGGTTATAATACCCAATTATATGATACGTTGAGACTATAAGTCTAAATGAAGATTATATGGCAAATGGCCAAAATGATATATATATTATGATGATGAATATGACTAAGTGTCATAAGTGATTGATTTGGCTAATGTACGTT
Organism: Tetragonia tetragonoides; assembly: GCA_038025085.1. Taxonomy (NCBI): domain Eukaryota; kingdom Viridiplantae; phylum Streptophyta; class Magnoliopsida; order Caryophyllales; family Aizoaceae; genus Tetragonia; species Tetragonia tetragonoides. The sequence goes on from CM076154.1 coordinate 27,486,421, forward strand.
TGATAGCCAAGACATGCATGCTCTTCCATATCACCTAACCTTCGAAATTAAGAGAGATTAGTCTAATTTAATTGTTGATATTATGTTCTCTAATTCTAGATTATAAATTAGGGAAGCCTATGATGAAATCCATTATTATTATTATTATTATTATTATTATTATTATTATTATTATTATTATTATTATTATTATTATTATTATTATTATTATTATTATTATTATTTCTAGCTACCGATTTGTATATGCGTATATATGTACATGTTTCAATACAAACAATATGTTTATATTTATATACGCATACTTACTAACTAACGATCTTATTACTATAAGTAAATGCCTACTTCCTAACCAAGGCATGCAAAGGTTATTTTTATCCTTATTTACATTATATCAATTATTATGATTATTTAATCTAATATAACTCTATTATTATTTTTACGAAATGGGGTGAAATTACTTAGCTTTCCGCTAATTTTCTCTCTTGTTTTGTATTGAATGCACGATAACATTTGGTGCAATTTGATGGTGGAACGTATGTGCATGGCAAGGATCAAGGCTTTATATTTCTACTTTGGTTGCTTGGTTGTGAAGACATGTTTATATGTAATAATCTAATTTTTATTTTCTTGTTGGATGTTTATGTAAACTACTTTATCCTAAGCCTAATATCCACCCTCGGGTGGATATGGTGGTAACAATCCGGACGACTCAATTATAAATAAATGATGCAATATTATTAAGTAGTATATTAATCTTGTGATAATCTTGGGCCAAATCGTGGTTAAGAATAATAACTCACTTAGCTAGGCCGGGTCGTTACAGTTAAGGTTCGAGTTTCTCGATTATGGGATGCCTTCCACATCAAGAACAACAGAGAGTTAATGAGCACTGACTTGGCCCTTATTGATGAAAAGGTATTCTGTTTTAACAAGTAGACCACCGCCTTTTTAAAGTATTTGATTTGTGTACTGATTCTAGTTGCCTTTATTAGGGATGCTATATTCATTCTGCAATTAAGGGTAATATTGCAAATCACTTTCGTGGCGTTTTCACTGAAGGTGGAATTTATTCCATTCGAAACTTCTCTGTTATTGAGAATAAAACAAAATATCGTGTTGTAGCAAACAACAAGTTGATGCTGCAGCTGTTTGCCAACAATATTGTGACAGAGGTACCCAATGGAGATGTAAATTTCCCAAGGCATCGATTTGGTTTAGTGGATTTTGACAAGATTGATGATCAGAAAGGATAAGACTACCTTCTGACAGGGTTTCAGATCTTTGTGACCTATTTTTTGTAATTCTAAATTTTTTAAGTTCCATATTACACATAGTCATTTCTTTGTAGATGTAATTGGTCGAGTGGTTCGCGAAGGGAACGTTCAAATGACAAAGGCGAATGGAAAAGATGTCAATTTTCTTACTTTAGAACTGGAAGACATATGGTACTCTTTGCAATTAACAGACCCATCAAATGGTTGATTTATAGTTATCTCTTTTATATACGTTAATGCCATTATATTGTAGGGAAAAAAGGGTTAGAATTACGCTTTGGGAGCGTAGCGTTGTTGACTATCAAAAACAAAGTGCCCTTTTGGTCTGTTAGTAGCACAAAGTGTTGGAAATGAAGCTTGGTATGCTTCAAAGTAAAAGTCCCACAAAAAGGTTTGTTCATAAAAATCCATTCTCCCACTTTGGTAGAGAAGAGAAGAGTGTTTTGACCAACAAGATTCTGTAACCGTTACAAAATAATTGCCCATTATTACCTTCCTAAAATTCCGCCCCACATTAATTGTTTTCGGTTACATATCTCTTCTCTTCATATACTTTGTTTCTTCATTTCTTTTGGGGATACAGAAATATACACCCTCAAATTCTCTCTTCTTCTCTAGTCTTGGCAGTAGATCAATTTACTCTCAAAACCATTTTGGTTGTCGTGTATCCCTGGAGGTCGATTGTCGGAAATTCCTAGTGTACGTGTGGGGACAAATTCGACTTTAGGGCAGTGATTCGTCACGCCACGACTTTCATTCGAGATAAGTTTGTTCCTTCATTAGCCTTGTTTCTAACATTCTAAAGTCGAATTTTATACTGTGGTTGATGATGGAATTATCATTACGAATAATATTGTGGTCAATTGTTACGTGTTTAGTGGTTTGTCTTAAACAATCCAATTAAATCATTGTTTGCTTTTTTGTTCCCAAGATGCGTAATGTTTTCGTTCTTTATATGTCAAAATATCTTTCTTGTGGTCTCTTACTGATTTATTAGAACAAGTGTCAAATGTCACAGGTATATTATCCTGGTTCATTTATTATTGTTATCTTTTAGGGATAAATAATTCTCTTTTAATGATTTGTGCCTATATGTTTAATTTGGCAATAGTGCTAATGACCTTGAAAGTGTGTTCTGTGGCTATTGGATCTGATTTTTGTAATCTTCAATCTCATTATCTTTGAATATTTTTGTGAGGATATTGTAGTTGATACATGTGTTTACTATACTGGTTTATTGAGGAAATATGACATATTGGTAATTTTTGAGCTATGCGGATTCATACGGTGGAATCCATATACTATAGTTTCGTTCTGATTTATTTCAGTATTGTTGCATAATTTATGAGTAGTGCACCCTATGTTTTCTTGGTGGAGCATAAGTAGTCAGAGTGCACCCTATGCTCTTTCTTATGTAGTCATACTGATGCTATTATTATCTAAACTAGAGAATTATTAAATTGTTTAGTTGATGGTAAATGAATCTTGGTTGTTTAGCTATTGAATGGAGCTACTACTAAATGGGGTTATTTTTGTTCGCTAACTAGTTGAACCCTTTAGTATATTGTCCTTTTGAAATTGACCTTTGTCTTGTTTAGATCTACGAAGTGTACCTTTTTATTCTACACTGTTTGGATTCACTATTAAATTCATTTGTCGGGTGGTTCCAGTTTTGTTTCCCATTAGACCAGAACTCCATCTTATATTATGGATGTGTGCTACGTAAAGTTTGGTTGGTCCCTTGTTGATAGTTGATGACTTCGGGCTTCCAAGTTGTGGTGGTATATATAGCTTAGGTTTTTCTTGGAAATACTTTACATCGATTTGCCAAGATTATTTGAAGTAACTGCAATTGTTATTTTGATGGACTTGGCGTTACAATTTAGTATTGTGATCAGTTCATATTTGTGTTATTGTTATGTTTTAGTGTATTAAAGTTCCAGTATCTACTTCCCCTCAAAAAAAAAAAAAAATTTACAGTATCTGCTTTATGCTTTGGTTGTTGCTACTTGGCGCAATAGACTTGTGGATAATTGGTTGTTCCTCTATATATTTATTTTCTATGAGTTCATATAAGCGTTGACGGAGCTTGTTGGGCTTGGGTAAATTATGAGAGATCTTATTTGCTGAAAATTATTTGACGTTATTTGCGTACAAATTTATGAGACATGTTATTTCATATAGAAGTATTGCCACACTTACTAAAATATGATAGATTTGTGTGCCCAAATATTTTTCCCATGTTTTGTGTGCTTACCGAAGCAAGTAATTGTGAGTTTGGGAATTTTCTTGGGATCATTATTTGAGCCTCATTTATTGTTATTAAATGTTGTTCGTTTGGTAATAAAAAAAAATCGTTACTGATTTTATGAGTTGATATACATATTGAGAACATGTGGGGGAAATTGTATAACTATATTTATACTTAGTGTTGGTATTCTCAATATAACTTGGTCGAACCTGATTCTTTGAGAATGTGAGGGTAACTAATTAAATTTAGTTTACCAAGATATTTGTGGGTATTATATGAGACCTAAGATATTTGAATGTCTATGTATATTTCTTTTATACTCGTAAAATGTTACATATAATTCTAGAGATATCTTGAGTATAAAAATGATGATTTGAATGAAATCATTTATTATTTCTTGTATAGCTTATATGCAATGTGGAAATAACAAGCTAATTTTTGGCACTATATATTTGTGGTAGATAAAACCATATTATTTATATATGAAATTATCATATATTGAAATATGCCATTATTTTTATGTTCTCTATGCGAGGAACTCATAATAGCATATCACATAAGAACAACTAAGGTTCTAAATATTTTTCATTTTGTGTATGCTAGAGTTATTGAATTAATATGTTATTAACTTGTGTTTGCACTTTCATAGACCTCATTATCGTGTTTGATGGGTATATTGGTGCAAATTATGTGACAAATTAATAATATATATACTTGTACAAGTGAATATGTCTTTCTCCTTGTTGAGGTATTGTCTCTAAAACTTGATTTGTATCGCATGTTATCATGACATATGATTTAGAGACATGTTGAAATACATTGGGGAAAGCTAAGTGTGTCGATTTCTTTTAATTGAAATTTGTCAAAATCAGTATGTAAGGGTAAGAGATGACTCATTTGCAATAGACAAAGTGCATCAAGTAGCCATATAAATTAAAGGAAAATTGTTCTTAGTTTTGTTGTTGAATTGTCGAGGGGGATGAGTCTTAAAGCCCTTAGATTGAGGAAATCATGGTGGGCATTGGTTCAAAGTGGTCAAACGAAGCCATGAGATTACTCAATATGCACCCAAACAATGGTTTGATAAATTCAATTGCACTTTGATTTTGATGGTTTCAAGGTTGATAATTATAATGCTTGTGTTGATTATAAATATGATGAACATAAATGTGCTACAAATTGTCTTTTTCTGGATGACATGCTTGATTTTAATATAAGTATTGATGTGATAAACGCAATATGAACTTTCTTGAAATCATGCTATGCTATGAAAGATAAGGGTAAAGATGTTGTAGTTCATTCTTGACATCAAAATCACTAGAACTTCTGAGAATTTGAGTTTGAATCAGTCTCATAAAGTTGAGGAAAAAAAAAAGTTTAGTCAATTTTGATTCTACTCTCGTTTATGATTCTAACATTCAGTTAGAAAAGAATATAGGTAATAGTGTATTACAAGGAGAATATGTTAAGAGTGTTGGAAGTTTTGATGAGTTATATCATACCAAATATAGCACATGACGTGTGCAGGTTGAGTACATATACTCATAAGCCCAATCGTAATTAATCGAATACTTTGATTATTTTATTGAAGTATTTGTAAGGTACTATTAATTTGGGTTTAATTTGCACTACAAGAATTTTCCTTGTGTTTGAAGGAATTTGCCATGCCAACTAAATCTGCAAGAATGATGAAATACTCTTGCTAGTGCTGCTATATTTTGGAAAGCTTCCAAATATTTTTGTGTCTTAAAGTTTCACAATGGAATCTAAGTTTTTATTCAAGAATGTGGCAGGTTACAAAGTCGAATGGCTAATAAGTTTGCCTGTAGATATTCCATTGTGGAGGAGATTGGCTCCGCTAGTATCCATGTGGTGTAATTGTCAATTGTGTTTGTCATGGCTAATAGAGTAGCCCACAACTATTCTTTCAACGGAAAGAGAAGGTATGTACGCCTTAGACATGGAATTGTGAAAAATCTGATCAGATATAATGTGATATCACTCGAGTGTGTTAAGTTGGAGAGGAACTTGCAAATCCTCTTCCAAAGGCCTTTGTGGAAAGATAGTGCTTGGTTCAGCACTAGGAATGAGGCTTCAGCCCAGTGGGAGTGAATTGTGATGGATACCCAACCTGGAATATGTCCAGGTTCAATGAGGTCAAATGAAATCACAAAACAACTCCAGTCATGTACTACAAACCCCATTCCTCTATAAAATGATGTAGTACTTTTCTTTATATTGTCATGTGTGTGAGGTTGAGCATTTTAGCTCTTAATAAGTTCATAGCCTTGTAAGGTGGTGTGAGGCAGTACACACTTGATGAACTCACCTATGTGAATGTGGGGGAATTGCCCACCCCCTATGAGAGCATTTGGGCTAATGACTCTCTAGAGTGTTCACAAAAATATCCAGGCACGTAAAGGATTAATGTATTTCTGTTTTTTCGCGACAGTAAATCTGATTTTGAGGTTAAACAAGTGCACAGTTTGTACTGAACAAATACCGTGATGGTTCAACGAATTTTCCACCTAAATGGTTGTTGGGCAAACTTGTATGCACAAGGTACTAATTCAAGTCCACAAGACATTAGTATTGTAACGTGCGACCTCCTACTGCCATGAACTTCTTCTACCACTTTTTCTTTGAATCATGTGGGGGATTGTTGGAAATGAAGCTTGATATGCTACATGAAGCTTGATATACATCAAAGTAAAAGTCCCACAAAAAGCCTTGTTCATAAAAATCCATTCTCCCACTTTGGTAGAGAAGAGAAGAGTGTTTTGACCGACAAGATTCTGTAACCGTTACAAAATAATTGCTCATTATTACCTTCCTAAAATTCCGCCCCGCATTAATTGTTTTCGGTTACATATCTCTTCTCTTTATATACTTTGTTTCTTCATTTCTTTTGGGGATACAGAAACATACACCCTCAAATTCTCTCTTCTTCTCTAGTCTTGGTAGTAGATCAGTTTACTCTCAAAACCATTACATCGCAGTACACCGGAGCTTTGGTTGTCGTGTATCCCTGGAGGTCGGTTGCCGGAAATTCCCTAGTGTACGTGTGGGGGCAAATTCAACTTTAGGGCAGTGATTCGTCACGCCACGACTTTCTTTCGAGATAAGTTTGTTCCTCCATTAGTCTTGTTTCTAACACAAGGTACACAAGAGGGGAGGGGGGTAAATTATGTTACCCTAAATTTGCGGAATTTAAAACAAGTATAAAAGAACTAGAATTAAAGCACTCACGATTACGTGGAAAACCCTTTGCAACTCACAGAGGATAAAAAAATCACGGCCCGAAGGACTTAAAAGACTACTTCTTTTATTAAGAGAATAGTACAACTCGATCACGTTAACTCTAACTCAGTCCAAGCACTCGAACACTCGTCCAAGCCAAACGCACTCAGAAACTCGTCCAAGCCAAACACACTAAGAAACTCACCTGTCGTAATCAATCTGTAAGGACCCGGGATTTCTACGGCCACGGAGTGTATCCTTATAGAAAATTTGTAAGCTGGGGGTTTAGATAAGTTCAAGGGACCATCGAGTTAGAAAAGTTTTTGTAAAGACTTGAATTGAATAAAAACCATGAAAGAGGTCACAAATCTGCTATCGACGTTTTATCGATGGGACAAACCGAAGGGACAACCCAATAGCGCGATAAGTGAATTGATCATGTTTTTACAAAGACTCCCGCTCATATAGAACATATGAGTACCCAAGAATAAAAGGCTCGGGGGCGACGGTACGAGGTGGGAAGGTGTTAGGCACCCAACTCGTTTGTTTTATGACGGCCTCTACTAACTCAAGTTTGCTTAATAATTTAAAGACATGATTCCCACACAAACCGGATTAACAACCTAGACTTAGACTATTAATTGATTCATCACAAGCATCACAACAATAATTATTCACCCTTATTTACACATGCATTCGATTGGCAAGTTGAGCATCACAACGACTAGACATGCTTTGAAAGACAATATTTAGGAAGCAATAAAAGACGTTTACTAGCATGATATCTTCATTATGACTACTAGAAAATAAACAATTAGGCAAGCAATTTAATTTGAGCCCTCAGAAGTTAGTACATGAGCTGTAGGCTATATTTGAGAAAAATAGTAAAGACAAGATCTCAAATTTGGAAGAAAGAGGGAGAAGCTCGGGAGTACTCAACCGAGAATAGAGGTTGTCAACTGTAGACTGTGTGATTTGAACTGAGGGAGGAGGCTCGTATTTATAGGCGAAAGAAGTAGGGTTGGACGGGTGAAAGGAGTCGAAATACAGATTTTGGGCTTAAAAAATTCGGGCCTGGAGACTCAGGGAGTGCCGCTAGCGGCCCTGGAGTTTCATCCAGTGCCGCTAGTGACCGTGGCTGTTAACACAGGGTCGCTGACAGTTGTCAACTTGCTAACTGGATGTTTGTCGGGCCATATCTCACTCGGTTGGGCTTCAAATTGGATGATTCAAGATGCGTTGGAAAGATTATTGGGTCTAGTTTTAAATGGATTTTGTTTCAGGCCCAAATATTTTATGGATATCGATATATACCCGAAAGGGTAAGGAGAGGTCAATTTTAGAGCACGCACCAATTTTGGGCTCGTAACTCCTTGGTTGGAAATGAGGTGTGGGATCATGATATATCATTGGAAGTCGTTTTTAATAAGGAATCCAGAAATATAAGGCTCACAAATTAATTCAACAAAATGAACTCCCAAATGGGGTTGGAAACACGATCCACAATATTCGGCTACATCTGTTTTGACCCTTAACTTTGTTTGACCATAACTCTTAGGTGCGGAATCGTATTTTGGGACGGAAGGAAGCAATTGAAAGATATTAAAAGGGGATTTTAATGAAATGAAAATGAAGGAGTGATTGAGAAAAAACCTGATACCTTATTTTACCTATCAAAGCAAAACTAGCATTCAAGTTTATAAATTACTTCTTTCATCATCGGGCTTTTACGGAGAAATCTGAAGGCGCTTTTTTGGCGTCTACAGAAGCTCTCACTTTGAAGAGCTTGAGTAAAATCAAAGATCAAAGTATTCCGAAGGCGACATGCAGGATGCTGATGTGTACATGGTGTGTGAGAGTGTACAATATGTATGCATATGAAGACAAACCTGAGTTGAGACATGCTCGTAGCGTGCTAAGATTTCATATCTGTGAACACACGAAAAATAAAGGTTATGGTTATCAGGATAGAACACCGCTCGTAGATGGTCTAAACGTCTGCAGGGGACCTATATTCAGAGTGAATGAAAAGGTTAGTAACACTTTGAGAATGATCAACGTAGAGTGCTTCGACAAACAGTGACTAAACACCGCTCGCCGTGTGCCGAGATTCCATCCCTGTACGAGAAACGAAAAAGTCGACGAGACAGCGCACTTAAAAATAACAGTTGTAAATGGGAAATAACACTGGTGAGAGTGAATAGTATAAATGCTTTATTCTAAGCAAACAATGACTAAGCACCACTCGGCAGATGCCGAGATTCCGTCCCTGCACGAGAAACGAAAAGGTCGACGAGACAGCGCGATCAAAATGACAGCTGTAAAATGGTTAAAACATATGAACATCTTAAATGCAACGATTTTAGCAATCATTGAGTGAAACATATAAAAAGCAAAGGACACTATAACCGCAATAGTTTAAGCAATCATTGACTGACACAAAATGAGTATCTTCGTAGAAAAAGGACAGTTTAACCGCACTAGCTTAAGAGGTCATTGATTGACACAAAAGAAGTAGCCTTGAATAAAGGGACAGTTTAACCGCAATAGCTTAAGTGATCGTTGACTAACACAAATGAGTGACCTCGTAGATAAAGGATAGTTTAACCGCGATAGTTTAAGCGATCATTGACTGACCCGAACGAGTGACCTTGAATGAAAAGGACAGTTTAACTGCAATAACTTAAGCGATCATTGACTGACCCGAATGAGTGACCTTGAATGAAAAGGACAGTTTAACCGCAATAGCTTAACCGATCATTGACTGACCCAAATAAGTGACTTTGAATGAAAAGCACAGTTTAACCACAATAGCTTAAGCGATCATTGACTGACACAATTTTGAAAACTAGTTGTCCTATATTAGACACCAAAAAAGCGCCTTCAGATTTCTCCGCAAAAGCCCGATGATGAAAGGAGTAATTTATAAACTTGAACGCTGTTTTTGCTTTAATAGTTAAGATAAGGTCTCAGGTTTTTCTTCTAAACACTCCTTTATTCCAAGCCCATTCAAAAGCCCCGTTCAAGAGCTTTCCAACGACAGCTCTCATGGCCCTTTTCGACTCCTGGTCGCCAACTTGCGATTCAGGGGTAGAACCGTCTTTTACTGCCCAAGGGTAAAACGGTCTTTTCATATTTTTCGGAATACTAAAATTTCTTCGGAAAATAAAAATAGACTGGATGTCGTCATAACTGGCAGCTGACATCCGTCAGCGGCCCTAACCAAAATTCCAGGGCCGCTAGCGCCGCAGACCTTGCTTCTGGCCCGACTAATTTTTCAAGCCCAATTCGATTTTCAGCTCATTTTCAGTCGTCCAACCCTACTTCCCCTCGCCTATAAATACAACCCTCCTCCCTCAATTCAAAACACACAGTCTACAGTTGACACCCTCTATTCTCAGTAGTATTGACTCTGAGCTTCTCCCTCTTGCTTCCATAAACAATTCTATTTTATTCTCGGGAGTATTGACGCCGAGCTTCCCCCTCTTTCCAAACTTGAGATCTTGTCTTTACTATTTTTGTCAAATATAGCCTATAGTTCAGGTACAAACTCCTGAGGGCTCAAATTAAATTAATTGCCTAATTGTTTATTTTCTAGTAGTCATAATGTAGATATCATGCTAGTACACGTTTTTTTATCGCTTCCTAAATATTGTCTGTCTAGTCGTTGTGCTGCCCAACTTGTCAAATTGAATGCATGTCTAAACAAGGGTTAAAAATAAATGTTGTGATGCTTGTGCTGAACCAATTAATAGTCTAAGTCTAGGTTTTTGTTGGTGCAAAAGTCTAAGTCTAGGTTGTTAATCCGGTTTTGCATGGAAATTATGTCTTTAAATTATTAAGAAAACTTGAGTTAGTAGAGGCCGTCATAAACGGGCGAGTTGGCTGCCTAACACCTTCCCACCTTGTACCTTCGCCCCCGAACCCTTTATTCTTGGGTACTCATATGTTCTATATCAGCGGGAGTCTTTCTAAAAACATGATCAATTCACTTATCACGCTATTGGGTTGTCCCTTCGGTTTGTCCCTTCGAGAAAACGCCGATAGCAGATTTGTGACCTCTTTCATGGTTTTTATTCAATTCAACTCTTTTAAAAAGTTTTTCTAACTCGACGGTTCCTTGAACTTATCTAAACCCCCATCTTACAAATTTTCTATAAGGACGTACTCCGTGGCCGTAGAAATCCCGGGTCCTTACAGTGGCGACTTCACTGAGGATTTATTTAAGAGGGTGAGACTTGAAAGTCAAGGTTTATTAATTGTTTAATAACATGTTCCATATTTTTGCATCATTTGCATGTGCCTTGGCACAACCTTTTGACCCTTATCGACCATCGAGGAAGTTTGTGTCGCAACTCGTAGACAACCCGTATATCTAAAGGAATATACAGTTGTCCTATCGTGCAAATCGACACTTCCTCACCCATGACTTATCAACCCTTTTTGATGAAAAAGAATTACAATTGATGTGTCGTCCATCCGCCAAACGGAAACTGTAATTTGTCATGGTAACCTCACAGGAGCCAAAAGCCTCTAACCTACATTCGTGCATTCACTTGCTTGTTGTGCATGTGTCGTTGTAATGCCCGTCTGATCACATGTTTGCCTGTAAACTGCGTTGTTATAATGCTTGCGTGAATGCATGAATACCATGACTATGTGCCAACATGTACTTACGTGCTAGGAGTCCTTTCTTTTATTTTTAGGTAGTTCCTAATGCCCAAAAATAGTACAAGAATTCTATTCGATGAGCACTTGTTTCCCCGATGATATATTTTCATATAACGTCGAAGTCATGAACAATTTTCTAGGACCTTAAAAAAAAAAAAGAGTCAGTCTCTCCAATTCCCCTCTCCCACTTTTTATTTATTTATTATTTATTATATATATTTTTTTTGATGTAATTCAAATTCGGAAAAAAAGAAAAGCAATAAAAAATGGCGTTAATAAATTAAAAAAAAATCTTCGAAAAAAAAAATCGATAAATCAAAAAAAAATTGCCGAAATTTTCTTTTTTTATTTATCCCATTTTCCATTTTCTTTGAGTCTAGAAAAGCCAAAAAAATATAGGATGGTCCGTCTTTTTCTATGTTTCTCATTTTCGTTCATCGACTTCATTTTTCCTTTGATATGAGGGGAAATAATCGGGCATTTAGGCTTAGGTTTTTATTTTCTTCTTTTCCATTTATTTGCATTGCATTGCATTGCATTGTACGTATTAGACGCTCCATGCTAGGATTCATAACTAATCGTCATGCATACGTTGTCGTCATTTTGCATATGCATTTGTACAAAAGTCCAAGTCTTGCATTCATCAATGTCTCCATTTGTTCGCTACGTCTCATGCATTAGAAGTCTAGACGAGTCGGTCATAAGTCTTATAGGATCATTTTGCGTCAATTCATTGTCATACATGTCAAGGTCAGTCCGTCATGCATCTTGCAAATTGTTGTCATAACTCTGTCATTGCAATGTCATCATCATGCATTCAAGTTCATATAGACGTCCATAGACACATTCACCTTAGGAGCTATCGAGAGTCTTTTAAAAATCACGAGTCTTTGTTTTCAAGTCCTTTCTTTGGCGTCTTTCTAAGTTGAGACTTGTGTTCAGGATTGGGGGCTCGAGGAAGAATTACAGAGACAAAGGTTGGGCTCGATCATCCGTAAGATTGGTTCGTATACAAGCTACTTCCAAGACACCACCACATTCCAAAAGGCCATCACCCCATAATCCATCACCACCACAAAGCTCGCCACCACTCAATACATCCCTTACCTCACCAATCACACCCCCAAACTTCACCATGGTCAAAACCACTGACGAGAGGCTTGATGAGCTCATGACTGAGTTGGAAAGGGTGCGACTCAAGGTTGAAGATTTGGAAATGAAGAAAGAGGATGAAGCAAGAATCCTCTCCAACTCCGACTCTAAGGAAGAAGGACCAAATGCCAAGCTGTCTAAGATTATTTATGTGCTCGAAAACATCGACCTGTCTGCCAACTACCATGCTAATGTTGGTAAAGTCAATCCCAAAGTCAAGGGAAAGCTTCCAGCCAAGTTTTCCATGCCCGAGGTTCCGACATTCACCGACACTGATAATCCACAAGACCATCTCAAAGCCTTCACTTATGCCATGGGTTTAAGAGGAGTTGACAAAAATATCTACATTCACTTGTTCCCACCGACTCTTGATGCCCCAACTCGTAGTTGGTTCTACACCTTGAATTTGGAGAAATACCGCACTTGGTCAGATTTCACTACAGTTTACCTTACACGCTACAAGGAAAATGTAATACCCTGTAATTTTAAAGTATTTAAATAAAAAAATAAAATAAAATAAACATATTTCTAGTACTAAGCTTGAGAGTTCTATAAGCCTTTGTTATTAAAACTCACGTGCACATGGACGAGTTCCATTAGACTTGTGTACTTGTAATATATGTATTACTCTTTTAGAAGCCAAAAGAGATAACCACAACTATATTGATTATGAAAAAAAATAAAAATAAAAGCAAACCCAATTTGCTAAGAAAAGCCTCCCAACCGACTTTCCCTATTCCCCTCATTTAAAAGCAAGACTCAAGTTTCTTTTTGTTTATGTTTTGCTCTCCTGACATCCACCACTAGCATTACCACCTTCGCACATTACCACCATCAGACCACCCCACCATCACGCATCAGCACCACAAACCCTCGCCATCACCACCGCGTGCCACCAGCAGCAACGCTGGCTGTTCAGCCAGCCATCACGCACCCCTACTCCTCTGTTCGTCTCATTGAGCCGAGAGCAGTAACGGCAGCCGACAACGACAACGGCTGCATGTCAGCCACCCCAAAACGCCATTTCATCCACCACCGTGGGTCTCGCTGTCCTCAGTTCTACATGGGTTAGGTAAATTAAGCAAGACCCACTTCAGTTTGCCTCCTTTAGTTCAATTGATAGAAACTGACCCAAATGAGTTAATTAAGTGACCCAATTGTTAATTCTTGTAGAATTGGAGGTAGTAGATCGTGGGTATTACCAATTAGATGGCGAATTGTATTTGAGGTAACTACATCTACTACGTAGGGTTCATTTTACATTCGTTTTGAGCCTTATTATGTGTAAATGTGATTAGATTACATAGAATGTAATGATGGAAGTTGCAAGATAGTAATTTATATGAACTTCAGAAATTAGTCTCAAGTTATAGTGTGTGTTTTATATGGAGTATGAAATAGCTGGGTAAAATTATTCAGAGCATGTAAGTAAACTAGTAGATAGTGTTAGGTTGATTCAGCATGTAATTAACTTGTAAAGATTGATTGATTTGTTATTTTACATGAGTTTCTTTGTCCTGTTCTATCTTTATCAGAGATATGACTGAGCTTAGGTATAATAATTCAGCTAGATCAATACGTAGTATAAGTTAGGTACACTTTGAGCATTTTGTTTGGTTAGAGTAAAAGTTTTTGCCTAGCTCAATTGGTGACGTGTTACAACTGAGGTTAGCTGCATATTGATTAAAAATGTGTTCAAGATGATTCATACTCAGAAGTAGTATTCTTAAGTTAGTTATCAGTGCATAGTCTAAGCGTTCTAGATTGCTAAGGAATGATTTTTAGATGCTTTTAGTTCAGTTAGCTGCTGTGTATGTACGAGTATAATGGGTAAAACTTAGATGCGTATCACAGTGTTTTTATGCTAGCTTCTACGGAGCAACATGTATTCTTCTACTGTATGTGACTATAGCTCGAGCTAGCTAAGTTTGAGAGCAAGAATGTTAGAAGTATGAAAGGATGACCAGTATATCTTAAGCTTTATGATATACTAGTAAGTAAAGAAGTAAAGTCGAGCAGAAAAGAAAATAACAGTTAAAGTTCTCTCGTGCTACGAGCTACTGATGAATGATATGAACTAGTATACTAATTGGACGAGATGTTCAATTATGAGAAGTTTTTACGATCTTAAAGAATAAGAAGCTTTCAAGTGTAATGTATTTGTTACTACAAGCTACTATAAGTATATGAGCAAGTATGTGATATGAGGTGCTAAGGTCATAAGATACAAAACAAAAGAAAAGCTACTTAAGCTATTAAGAACGTAAAGTGAAAGATGGCAGTTTGGGCAGTAGGAACCTATGGATACTCTGAATGTGTTATGAGATGTTTTATGGGAGACGTCCCTTATGAGTTTTGAACTGTGCCCCCCAGAAGCGGCATGACCCCCAGAAGCGGTCATTGACCCCCAGATGTGGTCAGCAGTTCCAGGGCCCCCAGAAGCGGCCAAGGACCCCTAGAAGCGGTCACAGATAAAAGTTGAAGATAACACATTTGGCCCCCAGGAACCTAGCTCCCATATGCCCAGTTCAGTGATGCAAGACTAATAATAAAACCTACCAAGATAACTCTAACTAGAGTTATCTGAAGTGAAGATTCGTAATTTACTTATGCTTTTGAGTATGATTGATGGTATTATCTTTAGTGTAAGAGCTATGGTATTTATAGACGCAAATAAAGTAGATTAAAGTGTGAAGCATGTTTATACGT
Organism: Tetragonia tetragonoides; assembly: GCA_038025085.1. Classification (NCBI taxonomy): domain Eukaryota; kingdom Viridiplantae; phylum Streptophyta; class Magnoliopsida; order Caryophyllales; family Aizoaceae; genus Tetragonia; species Tetragonia tetragonoides. The sequence continues at coordinate 27,501,718 of CM076154.1, forward strand.
TTAGACTTGATTTGAATTTAGAATGAGCTTTACGTACTAGATGTGAGTTACCAGCTCCGCTGACGTTGCAAATTCTCACATTTTTGCAGATTGAAGTTTATTTATATACAGATGTCAGTGAGGAACGCTTTCAGATAGACGTACACGAAGAATTAGTAGTATGATACTTTTATTAAGCTAATTAAGGTGTAATAATTAGATCACCTAGCATATTATCCGTTTATTATTGAAAGTTAGTAATTGAAGAGCCTAACACTCATTCGTATGAGTGAGTGTGGCGGTAGCGTCCTGAAGTATTGGAGTCTTCCGCTGGGTTAGTTGGATTTTGTTTTATTACTTTGTTAAGCAGGTATTTATAAGCCTTTTTAGGTTGGGTTGTGTAGTTACAAAAGAAACTCTGCCGGATTTTCGGCTCGAGTTTGATTTATTTTTATTTATTTATTTTAGTAGGAAATTCGGTGTGTTACAGAAAATGTTGCTCTACCTATGACCCTTCGAGAGTTAAGAGATCACCAAACAAGAAGAAGATGAGGGATTCACTGCCTTCCTTAGGCGTTGGAGGCTAAAGATAACCGAACTGGTTTAGCGACCTTCGCAAACTGATCAAATCCGCCAACTCATCAAGAACCTGCAACCTGCTTACAAGGAACACCTCAAGCATCAACCAATTGACTCCTACAACTGGCTCTATGCTATGGGCATCCTAATTGAAGATAACATTCTTAAGAATTTCACTTAAGTTGTGAACAACGCGAGTATCTACAGGGGGTTGTCCTTCATATCCCTATGAACAGCCTGTGCTCGAGAAGTTGAAGAGAGTCGAAGTCTCCTAGTGTGCAAGTCTAGTCAAGTCCAGTCAGGTTTAATGATGTCTAGTCTCTCTTTTCAGTTCGTCCATAGAGTCCATCTTACTTCTTGTGAAATGCTTTTCTTCGATTCGATAAAGATTGCATTTTGATTCCTATCATTGTTCTTTGTTCAATCTTATGACGAACTTAAGTTGCCTATGACGGAATAACAAAAAAAAATCAAATTCAAAAGAAAGCCTTCATTGTGGAAAACATCAAACAAACACTCACAAATGATCATCCCCATAGAGGACATACAGTTGAACCGTCCGTGCCAAGGACAGGAGGCATTCATTTGGCACCTTATATCAATATCCTTTACTACCCTATACATCATTACCACTTGCAACCCTTTGAGCCTTAAACACATAGCCTTTCATTTCTTAACCACATCATCCTTACCAGGGAAATGAGTGTGTGCGACATGGAAATAGAAGCAACATTCTAGGCAAGGTGGACAGACCTACAAAAAGAGCCACCGAGAGAAATACCAAATGAGAAGAGAGAACTCGAAAGTTCAACAGCAAAAAAATAAAAATAAATATATATATATATATATAAAAAAAATTCAAAATCTTGAGGCAACTTAAATTTCCGAGGATTTAGAGCATTGTTTCTCATGTAAGCACTCTTCGGTCAGTCATCTAGAGTCATACTCATCACCTTTCTCGCAGGATTGCACACAGACTTCCCAACTGGGGGCTTTTTCAGAATGAGTCGGTTCTTTGTCCGCTACGTTCTAAGTTGTCCATTCCGTCCCAATACCTTAAGTTAGGATATTTGTACCGCTGCATCAATACCCATAGCTCCTCGAGTAGGTCATAACCATCAAGAACCACACATCAAACTGGGGGACGATTCTTCCTTGACTGCACCCAATTATGTCCACTTGTCTCATACTCTGCCAAGATCACCACAGGGATGAAATTCTTGATCACAAAAACTTCTCCCATATTAAGACCCTCTTCAGACCCTATAGGAGAGTCGTGCATGTTAGGCTAGGCTGCATGGAGCTGTGAGTCAATAGAGTTGGCATACATCATATTCGCATAAGTACTAGAGTCGCCTTCAAAGGCATGCATGTCTACATAATTTTACAGTGTCTTGAGTCCCTGCGTGTTTACATGTCAATCCCCTGTGCCCCATGCATATTAGTATGTCATGTCTTGTGCATCTTGTCATGGTCAGTCGGGCATGTCTATTGCATCTTTTCCCTGTGTGCATATTTCCACTGCAGGTTGAGTCTACCCGCTCTCCATCGAAACCAGCAAGCCCGGAACTCACGATCAAGCCCAGAAGCGACCTTCTGACTACAACCAAAAATGGAAATAACCTTCCAACAACAACCAAGCGCACGGGCCCCCTACTGTCCCATGACTTCCTTTGCAGCCCAGAAGCCGTTATTTCAGTCCGTTCGTGGCAAGGATCAGTACCAAGCGCGCGGGAGCAAAACACTTTGACCCACAAATTCAAATTCGACAGTTGGCCCATATTACGGTACCAACTATTTTCAGGTAAAACTAACCCGTTTATTTTTGCAGGTCCCAGATACTGAAGCCCGGATCTATACTGCGACACCTCTTACCGCCCAAAATGCCAAAATTATTTTTAAAGCCCGGAAAATCTATCGGCCTTACCAAGCAGCTCAAATATTAAAAATTTTGGGTCAGTCAATGATCGCTTAAGCTATTGCGATTATACTGTCCTCCTACGAGATTACATATTTGGGGTGAGTCAATGATTGCTTAAGCTATTGCGGTTAAACTATCCCTTCTGCGAGGTTACTTATTTTGTGTCAGTCAATGATTGCTTAAACTGTTGCAGTTATACTGTCCATTATTTTTTATATGTTTCAGTCAATGATTGCTTAAGCTATTGCATTTAAACTGTTCATATGTTTTAACCATTTTACAGCCGTCATTTTGATCGCGCTGTCTCGTCGACCTTTATGTTTCTTGTGCAGGGATGGAATCTCGGCATCCGCCTGGTAGTGCTTAGTCACTGTTTGCTCGATAAAGCATTTATACTATTCACTCTCATGTTACTGACCATTTTTACCGCCGTTATTTTTAATCGCGCTGTCTCGTTGACCTTTTCCTTTCTCGTACATGGACGGAATCTCGACACCCGTCGAGCGGTGTTTAGTCACTATTTGTCGAAGCACTCCACGTTGATCATTCTCAAAGTATTACTAACTTTTTGATTCACTCTGAATACAGGGGAAGCAGACGTTTAGACCATCTACGAGCGGTGTTCTATCCTGGTACCATAACCTTTATTTTTCTCTTGTGTTCACAAGGATGAAGTCTTATCACGCTACGAGTATGTTCCAACTTAGGTTTGTCTTCATGTGCATACATACTGTACACTCTCACACACCATGTGCACATCAGCATCCTGCATGTCGCCTTCGGAATACTTTGATCTTCGCTTTTACTCAAACTCGATCAAAGTGGGGGGCTTCTGTAGACGCCAAAAAAAGCGCCTTCAGATTTCTCCGCAAAAGCCTGATGATAAAAGGAGTAATTCATAAACTTGAACGCTAATTTTACTTTAATAGTTAAGATAAGGTCTTAGGATTTTCCTCTAAACACTACTTTAAGCCCATTCAAAAGCCCCGCTCAAGAGCTTTCCAACGACACTCTCATGCCCCTTTCCGACTCCCGGTCGCCAAGTTGCGATTCAGGGGTAGAACCGTCTTTTACCGCCCAAAGGTAAAACGGTCTTTTCATATTTTTCGGAATACTAAAATTTCTTCGGAAAATAAAAATAGACTAGATGTCATCATAACTGGCAGCTGATAGCCGTCAGCAGCCCTGACCAAAATTGCTGGGCCGCTAGCGGCGCTGACCTTGCTTCTGGGCCGACTCATTTTTCAAGCCCAATCCGATTTTCAGCTCATTTTCAGTCGTCCAACTCTACTTCCCCATGTCTATAAATACAACCCTCATCCCTCAGTTCAAAACACATAGTCTACAGTTGACACCCTCTATTCTTAGTAGTATTGACTCTGAGCTTCTCCCTCTTTCTTCCATAAACAATTTTATTCTATTCTCGGGAGTATTGACACCGAGCTTCCCCCTCTTTCCAAACTTGAGATCTTGTCTTTACTATTTTTGTCAAATATAGCCTATAATTCAGGTACAAACTCCTGAGGGCTCAAATTAAATTAATTGCCTAATTGTTTGTTTTCTAGTAGTCATAATGTAGATATCATGCTAGTACACGTTTTTTTATCGCTTCCTAAATATTGTCTGTCTAGTCGTTGTGCTACCCAACTTGTCAAATCGAATGCATGTCTAAACAAGGGTTAAAAAAAATATTGTGATGCTTGTGATGAACCAATTAATAAACTAAGTCTAGGTTGTTAATCTGGTTTTGTATGGGAATTATGTCTTTAAATTATTAAGCAAACTTGAGTTAGTAGAGGCCGTCATAAACGGGCGAGTTGGCTGCCTAACACCTTCCCACCTTGTACCTTCGTCCCCGAACCCTTTATTCTTGGGTACTCATATGTTCTATATGAGTGGGAGTCTTTCTAAGAACATGATCAGGTCACTTATCACGCTATTGGGTTGTCCCTTCGGTTTGTCCCTTCGATAAAACGCCGATAGCAGATTTGTGACCTCTTTCATGGTTTTTATTCAATTCAAGTCTTTTCAAAAGCTTTTCTAACTCGACGGTTCCTTGAACTTATCTAAACTCCCAGTCTACAAATTTTCTATAAGGACGCACTCCGTGGCCGTAGAAATCCCGGGTCCATACACCTATCATAATTTTGGAAACAGACTGTCCTATCACAATTTTGGAAACTGGCTGTCCTATAAAATTTTTGGAAACTGGTTGTCCTATAAAAATTTTGGGATGGTGCCAGAGGGTCTACTGGGCTTTTCTTACAAATAATTTGACTACTCCGAGTGATTAGTATTGTCGGGGCATACCTTTGCTTGTGTATTTGGGACCTGCAAAACAACTGGGTTAGTTTTACCTGATAATACTTGGTACCGTAAGATGGACCAATTGTTGAATTTTGAATTGGCGGGACAAAGGGGACTTGCTCCCGCGCGCTCGGTACTAGTCTTTGCCGCGGACGAGCTGAAAATAACAGTTTTTGGGTTGGAAACAAAGTCGTGGACAGCAGGGGGCCCGCGCGCTTGGCTGTTGTTGGAAGGTTATTTCCATTTTTGGTTGTAGTCGGAAGGTCGTTTCTGGGCTTGATCTTGAGTTCCGGGCTTGCTAGCTAGTTTCGATGGAGATCGGGTAGACTCAAACCTACAGTGGAAATATGCACATAGAAAAAAAGATGCAATAGACATGCCCGACCGACCATGACAAGATGCACAAGACATGACATAGTAATATGGACGGGGAAAAGGGGGATTGATGTAACACCCCGGTATTAATACCTCCTTAATAAGCATATTACTATAACTAAATCCATTGGACGATACTAACACCGGAGTGCTAACGCCGTACTCACCGGAGTAAGTACAAGGCTAAGAGAAATTAAGAAGAAAATCTTAAAATCAACATAAGAGTTTAAGAAGCCAAAAGACTTGCTTTTATTATAAAGATCATATCGAAAAGTATAATTGTTATTTTACAACTCCAAAGGGACTTCTTCGTTTAAGTGATTCTATTACAAGACATTATTATCTTCTACCTAAATATCACTAGGAGATCTTCCAGCCTTGCCAAACTCACACGTCCCGAACATAACTGCACGTCATCAACATGCACGTGCAAGTGTATATGCAAAAGAAGGAGAGAAAAAGGAAAATTAGCGTATGCTAAGTAAGAACACTCCACCTTGTCAAAACACTTAGTAATGAAAGTACACTTAGCAAATAGCACATAATGTAGTAGTAATAATAATTTAATAACACATAATATCCATGTCATCCATATCTAAAACAAGAGTATAGCTTAAGAGGATTTTGAAGGATTTGTCTTTTATTCTTAAATTGGTTGTTAACTTGATTAGAGTTAGCTCTCGACTAATGTTAGGTGGCATGGAAGTGCACGCTTGAATATAAAACACGCCGAAGCGCGACATCACGAATAGTAATCTATGTTAATATCCGGCCAAGATTACTGCCCTTGGCTGGTGAGAAAAATAATAATGATCATAATGATATACGGGCTAGCTCATTGGCTATTGCCTCGATAATTCAATAATGAAATATAAGTGTGCACACTAAAGAGTCGTGCCTTCAGAACTTCCAACGGCCCTTTTTGGAAGTCATGTCACAAACTAAGAGAATTATAATCTCAATCTCATAATAGAGTAATATAGCTCTTTGGCTCAATGATAATAATATAGCTCATTGGCTAGATGATAACAATAGAGTTCAATATAGAGAATCTCTCTTTCGCATGTTCATAATTTTGAGTAGTGATGCCATAGGCATATATAAGTTTTATAGAGTAATAATTCTTCATTCTTATGATTTGTACTTCACTTTTCTTTTGATAGTATATTCTGAATTTTGAGCATTAGTAGATAGCTTTGAACTTTCATAATGATTGATGAATATATACATCAAGTATAGTAAGAGTAGCTCATGTAAGAAGTGATGATAATATATAAGAAGCAAGTTTCGCTCAAGTAGCTCATGTATCAACATGTAATTCATCATATAAGTCGTGTAGTAGCACTTAGCATGTTATTCACATAATATATGCACTTAGAACACATAGGTTTTTGGAAAAGATAATTGACAAAGTGAAAGGGTGGACATGTACTTACTTGAAAATCTTTAACACAACATATAAAAGCTCTAGCTTCCAATTTCATATGTATCACTTAATGATCCCAAATGGATACTTAATATCAATAATTCATTCCAACACTTGAAATAATCAAACTAGCTTATATTCTTAGTTCATTTCACATCATTGACCTCTTGGTCAAGTGAACATAGATCAAAGAACACAAAATTCAGTTTTGACACAATACTCAATCTTAGACCTCTTTTATTTCTAAAATCATCCTTATTGTCAAATTATGATATTAACTTGTCTAAAATACTTGAACATGACTTGAGTGTAATACCCACATCCTCTATAATATTTATACATGCTTTCGTTCAAGAGATAATTATCAAGCAACCAAACTTCATTTTACTTTCTCGCAGTTTTTCAGCTTAGACAGTGTTCTGTAATTTGAGAATGTCTCACTCATACGACATCGGATTTAGGTGATTCAAAATTTTGTAGAAAGATAAAGGAAAGATATACAACTTTCATGTTTAGAGTTTATCCCAATTATGAATGCAGGGTGGTCGAAAACATGATTAAAGTTACTGTACAGAACAGGACGTCATTAAATTAGGCTCTAATGAAACATGTCATACATATATTTATCCCTATAAGACTTATTTTAGGATTTTCCTCAAATCACTTCAAACAATAATATCATATATCATATGTATAAGATCTAAAATTAAGAAGGAAACATTATCAAGTTAAAAGCAAATCAAGTTTATGTTTTGTCTTGTTTAGGTGATTAGAGAAGAAAAAGTAAGGGCAAAGGATTTAAGATAATAACCTTGTGAATTGACAAGAGATAATCTCAATGACCTTGGGTTCGAAAGTGGTTGATCATCCTCCAAGATTAAAGATTCTCCTGTGATTTCAATGGTGTTGGTCATGTAAGAATGATGCAAGAATAAGTGAAGAACAATTAGAATTCAATTAGGAATAAACCTCAAAATCGAATAGAAAAGAGAAGAGAAAGTATGGTGATGATTTTACCTTAAGATCCTTTGATTTTCTTTAAGCTTGTTGATCTCAATGAACTCCTATGCGTTGTGAATTTGGTGAGAGGAGAATTGAAAAGTGAGTTGTTGGTGATGGTGAACCGACAATGAAAAAGAAGAGAGATAAAGATGAAGCTTTGTTCTTCTTTATTAGCTAGTTTAGAATGTGAATGGAACATTAGGTTTAGACTAAGGATGATGACAAGTGTAAGTATGCTTCTATTAGCTTGTTGGATTATGCTACCACCACAAATCAAAGCTTATGCAAGAAGAGTTCAATGGTGGTTTGTGTAGTAAGATGTAGAAATGGCTAGAGAATTCTAGAGAAAGACTTTCACTAGTAATATGTCATGGGTTTGGTTAGTACTAGTTAGTGGGTTTAGGTAGTTGCATGTAGTGGGTTTAGGTAATAGTTTGTTTTGGGCTAGGAGAGAGAAATCGGTTGGGCAAACAACCACAAAACCGAAACAAGAAGGCCCAAATAAGTATTTGACCCAAAACCATAAAATACCCAAATGGTTAACCAAATACTAATCGGGTTTGTTACCCACTAACCTTACTTAATTAACACACTAAACACAAGTATTAACCACTAATCGAAATTAACACATAGCACTAATCATACATGATTAAGACCTTAATCACAATTATTAACGCTAATCGAGTTTAATTAGACAATAATTAGAGGTTAAAATTTTTGGTTGTTACAATTGACATACATTGAGAAATTATGTATACATGCATGTCTTTGAAGGCGACTCTAGTACTTATGCAAATATGATGTATGCAGACTCTATTGACTCACGGCTCCATGCGGCCTAGCCTAACATGCTCGACTCTCCTATAGGGTCTGAAGAGAGTCTTCACATTGGAAAAGTTTTGTCATCAAGAATTTCATTCCTGTGGTGATCTTGATAGAGTATGAGACAAGTGGACAAGAATGGGTGCAGTCAAGGGAGAATGAACCCCCAGTTTGATGTGTGGTTCTTGATGATTATGACCTACTCGAGGAGTTAGGATGTTGATGCAGCGGTAATAAATATCCTAACTTAAGGTATGGGGACGAAATGGACAACTTTGAACGTAGCGGTCAAGTAACCGACTCATTCTGAAAAGCCCCCAGTTGGGAAGTCTATGTGCAAGCCTACGAGAAAGGCGATGAGTATGACCTCTAGACGACTGACCAAAGAGCGCTTACATGAGAAACAATGCTGTAAAACCTCAGAAATTTAAGTTGCCTCAAGATGTTGAACTGCTTTTTTTTTTTTTTTTTTTGTTGCCCTAACTTTTGCCAAGGCCACCCTTTCGGGTTTTCAACCTACCAGACTCACTTTTTTTAGCCATAGATGAGAATGGTGGAATGGGAGAACTCCTTATGGTCATGTGACAAAGTGGTTGTCGTGGCCGGACCTCCTTGAGATTTTCTACGTATCCAGTGTGTGGAATCAGGCTAACGTAGTTCAAGACTATACAATTGAATGGTCGTACTTCTCGGACGGCTTTTGGGTTGTAATGTCAGGCTGGGTTAAGGTGTCAAAGAACGGATAAAGGCTCAAAGAAACCCAATGTAAATCGCCTCCCCAAATTATGCTAGATGGTATAGAAGTTTTTGATCTAGGCGAGGTGGCTTAGGGACCAATATTTAGGTAAGGCCACAGTTTGGTTGTGCTTGAAGTGTTTGCACTATTTTGGATCTTTGATCGCTCTCGAATTTTTTTGTCTTTTGTTTTTTTTTTTTGCTCTTAAACTTTCGGCACGGACGGTTCAACTGTATGTCCTCTAATCTGTTGGGATGATGATTAGGGAGTTTTTGTTTGATGTTTACCACCATGAAGGCTTTCTTTTGAATTTTTTTCTAATTTTTTTTTATTCCATTATAGACAACTTGAGTTCTTCATATAAGTAAATGTAATCTATTTAAAATAGTTCTTATACTTCTATTTTGTATGATTTTTGAAATGCATGTTAATTGGGGACTTCAAGTATAGTCGCTGCTTATATCACATTCATATAAATTCCACTCACCCATTTCACCAACATTGTGTCTTTTTTCCGAGCAACATCCCAAACATGCTTGCCAATGAGAGTAAGGTTCCATAGAGAGCATTGTTTAATCTGTAGACTTCCTACTTTCCTAGGTCTACTTAAACAAGGTCCACATTGTGTCGTTTAAGTTGTTGTTTACAAGCTGTAAAATGGTTCAAGGATTGAGATATGCTTAAGTTCTAATTTTCAAGTGATGTTGCAAACACATCTTTAAATCCATGGTCTGAATTGAATTCCCTTACTCATACACGCAATGTTTCTTTCAATCCAGGTGCTGCTGCAAAATACTGAAACTAAGTGCAAGCAAATATATTTATTATTCTTTTTATTTCATTTTCTGGGCTGGTGGTATAACTAACTGATTTTTTTTCATGTGGTTAACATAGATGGCAATTCCATATCGTATATGTGTGATAAATTCTGACTCAAAGAGAGTGATTGTGGCGCGGAGGATTGTTTTTCCAACAAAGTTTCAAGGGGCTAGTGTGGTTCATGGAGAACAAATGGCGTTAGATAATGTGAGAGTTTATGTTGATGATGTTGCTGATGTTGTTGCTAAATTTAAAGTTGCCCTTCTTCCAGTGGCATGTAAAGAACACAAAAGGGTGGGTGATGCAGCCGATATTTTTGTTCAATGGCCAAAAAATTTTGTGATGTTGGGACAGGTAAATGCGATTTTCAATTATTGTATATAATGGAATAAAATGTATGAACTTTTAACTTTATGCCTATCTACTTAGAATCCCATTGTATCGGAGAAGAAGAAATCCCCTAAGCTGGGTCCTCAGAAGGTCCCTCAAAAATCTGCTCAAAACCCAAAACAAGTTGTTAGTAAAGAGTCAGCTTCGCCTACCAAGAAAAAGAAGAAAGCCGCTCAAAAACACAAACAAGTTGTTAGTAAAGAGTCAGCTATGCCTACCAAGAAAAAGGAGAAAGCTGTTCAAAAAGACAAACAAGTAGTTAGTAAAGAGTCGGCTACGCCTACTAGGGATGGCAATGGGGCGGGGCGGTAGTGGATATAGGTAGATCCATCCCCACACCCACCTGGATATTTCGATTCCGCCACCTGCCCCATCCCCACCACGGGTCGGAGATCCCAAATCCACTCCCGTTCCACTTACCCGTCGGGTATCCACCTCCTCTCCATTTATCAGGAGGATATCCATATCCGCTTTATACCCGCCCGAAAAAAAACGAAGCCCACATCTAAATCTACATCAAATTCACCCAAGATAATTTGCACAAAAAAATTTAAGCTTTTTGATAAGCAATAGCAGTAGAAAATTTAATATATTTGGTAAAATAAGATTTTATATATTTATATTTCTTATTTTTTATTATTATGTGGGTATGAGGCGGGGCAGATGGGTATGAGGCGGGGTGGGTAAGCGGGTATAAGGTGGGGCGGGGCTCGAACGGGTATCCACTGGGTGAAGAAGGCAAACCACCTCCGCCCCATCCCCACGGCGGTTTTGCTTTATCAAAACCATCCTCGCCCCATCCCCACCTAGCACTGCCCCATCCCCGCTCCAACTGGGACGGATGCGGGGCGGTATCCACCTGTATCCGCGCCACTGCCATCCCTAACGCCTACCAAGAAAAAGGAGGGGTTGCTTGTTGATGATGTCATCCTACAAGGTTTGTGTAAGAAATGTCGAGATTTGCATAACGTGATGAAGACTGTGCCCTCTGGATTGACAGTTGAAGTTCCACTAGATAAGGAAGTATCCATGGTTGTCAAACGTCCAGAACTACCAATCTATATTGCTCACAATGATGTCTCTCAGTTTTTGAAAATGGAATGGTTAAATGTACCCATTTGTGAGATATTCATGATGTGAGACTTAAATTCTTTTTTTTTTTTTTTTTTTTTTGCAAAGTTTTTATCATACAAACTAACTAATAACATCTCTATTGCATTCAAGGTACGTGAACAAGTTGTGCAAGGAATCCAATATAGAGTCGTTTGGATTCATGTGCCCGAGTGAATTAGCAGTGGTGCGTAAGCGTATAGATGCGACAACTGTATACATGGAAAAAGTTCTCCTAGGCTCTAAAACGAAGTAATTTGTTCTAGCACCATATTTTCAAGAGTAAGAACATAACATATCCTACGTTTTTTCTTATTCATTTTCTCTATGATATCATCTAACTTTGATATTTGTAACGCAATCACTCATTGGATTTTATTTCTTATTTGTTGTCAAAACGCACTTTATGTGTTCGATTCGATCAAGAAAAAACGAAACCTAGACTTAAAGTCATACTTGGGATTGTAAGTTATATATTAATTCATAACTTAAAAGTATTGTACAAGTCTTCAATCTTGTATTATATATTCATTATTTATTTAAAAGCATATATTCTTTATTTATTTACTTATTCTTCCTTTGTAGGGCATTTAGATTATATACATTTCAGGGTGACAAGCGAAAAAATGGATCTAGGTTGAACTGTTATGACGATAAAATTCAGGTATAAAATAGTAGCTAATTAGGAACTTGAAGTTGTTTTCGTTTTCACATTTTCTTGCCTATTTATTAGCCCTATATATCAACCTGGCTTTTTCTAGTGTCCTCAACAAATAGGAGGTAGAGAGTGCGGATATTATGTTATGAGGTACATGTATGAGATAGTCACACTGTACCAAAAAGATCCTGAAACTAACTGGGAAAAGGTATGAGCGAGTTTTCTCACCTTGTCATTTTCATAAATGGCATTATTTCTAGAATTTGGTCTTGTTATGCATTATGTGATCCAGTTTGGCCTAGGAAGTAGCAATTATGAATATATCTATTCTATAATGCCATCCATTCCACGATCTTGTGTCTAGGAACTGGTGCAACATCCCAGATAGCCTTGAAAACCCATTTTGGCTTTTCTATCTCTCATCACATTATACTTAAAGTTGTTTTCGTTGGAATTTCATTTGAATTATATTGATATAGCTGAGTAGATCAGAGTCTAGTCATGTAAATTAGTACGAAGGTGATGAGTATGAGAACATGTATTTGCAGGGGAGAAGATGGGCAGGTTCAATCGAGGGTGATGGGTATGAGAACATGTATTTGCAGTTGTATACTTGAATGGCTTAACAGGCACATTTATTTTGTTCAGAATAGAGCTTTTTACTATCAAAGGAGCCTAGTGCAGCATATATAGGAGGAAGCTGGAAAATCATTTGTTAAAGGATTTTAAAACACTTCTTTCATCACTCTTTAAACTATCTGGAAAATCAAAGGAAAATTTAGTCAAATCCCATCCCCAAACAGCAAGGGCATCAGCTAGACACATATTATCTTCATGCAAAAGCAAAGTACGCTGGATGCAAGATCTAAGGCTACCACCAAAGCCTACTTTCAATTACGTTTCATGTTTTTTTTTTCTTTCCTGAGCACCATGTATGATCTTCCTGCAGCACCATGGGCTAAGCTCTGCTGGTCTTCTCTGTCTATGGCTAAGAAATCCTTTTGTTTCTGGCTCATCTGCATGCAGAGGCTACCTACAGTTGACAGGTTGCATAGAATGGGTATCGATATATTACTAATCTTGATTGTGTGCTGTGTGGTGCTTCACCTGAGAGTCATGCTCACCTATTTTTTGAATGCTCTTTGATCTCTAGTGAACTGCTAGGTGTTATGTTTGCCTGGCTGGGCGATTGCTCTGCCATCTTGTGTCTGGGATCAGTTGCTCTGCCATCTTGTGTCTGGGAGTAGTTTGTGGCATGGGCTATGAAGAATACAGTGGGCAAAAGTATTAAGAAGAGAGTTATCAAAGCTGTTGTGATTGCTGTGAGTCATGCTAACTGGGAGAGGAGAAATGCAATTATCTTCAGTAGGGGGATCATCACTGTCAAGGGGATTAGCAGGAAAATTTCTTCTCAAATGCATGCCAAAGCTCAGGCTTCATCTTGTATGCAGTTGAACAATTATTTTCTGCACAATCCTAATTTTTTCCTTTAGCTGCTTAGTGGAATGTATGTTCGGTGTGGTTGTTGGTCATCCCTCCCCTGCGTGGGAGCATTGTGGTGTTGTGAAACAGTAGTGCTGTGAAACAATAATGCTTATCCTATCTTTTGGAAATAAAATTATAACTTTTCCGACAAAAAAAAACATCTTGTTGTCCTGTTTTCACTTCTAGGCAGAGGTGATGCTAAAGGGAGTTATTTGTCTCTGTAGGTTCGTTGCCATGTATGAAACAGGAAGACCTACAATATAAACTGTTGTACATAGCGATGTATCTTTTTTTTTTTTTTTTTTTTTTTTTGTTGTGATAGTTGAGGCGAGATGGTTATAGATGTGTTAATTCTTTGTTTAATGTGTATGCTGATTTGCTTTAGGTGTATAGTAGTGTTTATAAATGTTTGTCATATTTTCATTTTTTTTCTTTTCCCTACAGGGTTTTGGTGAAACAAGAGCGTATACTCAAGAACAAATTGACGAGATTCGAGATTTTTGGGCAAAATTTTTTATAAGATTGTATGTGAACTAGTGAACACTTGGTATGTGTATTTTTTATTTCAAATGAAGATACATTTTATTACTAGTAAATAGAAATGGATTTGTTTAATGAAAATCTGTTGAGGTGTACATATTATGATGGCTTCAATTCTAGTGGGTTAATGTTCTTGATGAAATTATGGGTATTATTCATCGTGTTGAGTTTTAATGTCACGAGATTAAGGCTGCAGTTGACAATGAAAATAAAATTTGCCCATTGTCCACTAATCAAAATTATTTTGTCATTATCACAATGACTAGCACCGAAAAATGCTATAAGCCTATAGTACATACTAAACAGGGGAGCAGAGAGAAGGAGGAAGAGAGAGAAAGTGAGTAGAGGAGAGGAAAAATGAATTAATAAGGAATATGAAAGAAAAAAGAAATAAAAAAAAATGGAGAAAATGAGGGGAGAAAATAGATTAATATGAAAAAATTACGAAAAAAGATTTAAATAATTAATTAATGACAAGATTCCCTTTAAATTTGGTTCAGAGGGGAAATCTGCACAAAATTAAGTTTTAAAGACTAACTTGTCACATATGTTTTTAAAAAGACCAGATTGTACAAGGGTCTTCATTTTCAGGACCAATTTGGTAATTTGGGGAATCATAATATATAGGAGGCAGTTTTTGACAGTATAGACCTGTCTACCTAAAAATTGAAAATATTCAAGATCACAACTCTTCACTTTTTTGGCTTAGCCGAGCAAGATTTTGTCAATTGCATGAAATATTAGAACTTCTTACTTTGGTAGCATATATTACTATATATCATTGAAAAATGGAAGATTACATGGATATTTGACCAATTAAATCGGCTGTTTGGAATATTTTAACACCACCTTGATCTTGATCTAACACTTCTAACTCTTAATGGAGATCTTTAGTTCAAGAATGTTCAAGAAAGTTAACAATGAGCATCTTATTTTGCCAGTCTTATAGGAAACTTAATTAATAACAGTGAGTATCAAGAATGTACCGGCATTAAAACCAATAACCCACTGTCACACCTCTGTTTAGCCAAAGCAAATCTTACTCCCTGCGTTTTCCTTTGTAATAATGAACAATCTTTATTTCTTTTATGGTATTTGTTTTTAAATATGGATATGGATACTTGTGGTGCCTTACGAAATTGTTTGGATTTGCTTCTAATTAAGGTTCTACACATGAACCTATACAGGAAATATACACTTTCTTGCTGACTCTGAACAAACAAAATGGATTAGTTTCTTTCTATGTTAATCTGAGTACTTCCTACTGACTTCAGGACATGTTTATTGAACCAAATCTTGCGTCCAGATACTGAAAAATGTATTAATTGATCATTACATATCAACTCGATGTTTATATTGGGTGTGTTGTTTAGAGCTTACACGGCCAATTCAGTTTAGTTCATGGGTGATCTTGCATCAGTCAGTGATTTTCAGTTCAATCAGGGATGTTCAATTCAGTTCAGGGTTGCTCAATTCGGAAACATACTTTTTCTCTCACATATCAAGTGGTGTCCAATTCATTTTAGTGGTATCCAATTTAGTTCAATTGTATGCATTTCATGCTCAGTTCAGTTCAATTAGATAAATCAGCTTTAAAGAATGCATTTGATTGTGTTGACAAACTTTTGTTCTTAATCTAGCTATTACATGTTTCAAGTCAGTTTATTGGTGTCCAGTTTAGTTCAGTTATATTCATTTCATGTTCAGTTTAGTTCAATTCATATAAATCAGCTTTAAAGAATGCAAACTACCCATTTTATCATATATATTTGATTGTGTTGACATACTTTTATTCTTAATCTAGCTATTACTCCCATTAAGTAAACTGATATGACCCCCATGGCCACAGTCACTATGTTCCCTTAAACATATGGTAATGATCCTTCAACATTTATCTTTGTACTGCGCCATAACTAACGCGAAGGTCATTTTAGTAAATAAGGTGCACTGGTGTCATTAAGTAATTTAACGATTACTACAGTAGAAGTTTTTGTGTTTTGTACATTACTACAAGGATTATTAGTAGGAGTTTCGTTTTCAATTAAGAGATACATTACCATTGTAAGTGAGAACATGTTAAACATATACGTCTATCTATATTTTATAGCTTACTTAATCTCTTTTTCTGGTTTTTAAAAACGAAATATGCATGATTGTTAGCAAGAATGAGGGTGCATTCTTTAGAGTTTAAACGGACAGTTCAGTTAAGTGATGCCCAGTTCAGTTCAGTGGTGCTGAGTTCTGAAACAAACTTTTTGTGTCACATATCAAGTTGTGTTAAATTCAATTCAGTGGTGTCCAGTTCAGTGGTGTTGAATTCATTTCAGTTCTGGTAAGTTCAGCTCTAAAGATTGCGCCCCGAGAGGCCGAGACCAATATTTGGGGGACAATTGATAAATAAGTATGGATGTGTTCTTTAGGGATGAATTGAACTAAATTGAATTCCATACCACTAAACTGAACTGAATTAAGCACTACCGAACTGAATTGAACCCCATTTTTTATGTGAGACAAAATGTATGCATGTTTCTGAACTAAACACCATTGAACTGAACTGAGCATCACCTAACTGACCTGAACATTGCTGAATTGGACATGAGACCGCTGCTGCACTGAACTGACCAGGTAAATTCTAATAAACGCACCCATATGTGTAGTTGATTTATTTACTGCTTTTATTTTCTAACTTTGTGAGAATCATATTGTATCTTTACAAAACAAAAGCATCGCACAATGAAAAAGAAAAAGGAAAAAGAAATGGCAACACATTAGAAATCATTAAAACAAAACAGGATAAAGAAAAATAGAGTTTAACTTAGAAATAGTAGTGCGGCCAAAAACTTCAGGGTATAACTTGGTCCTTATATATTCCTCAAGTATGGGTCCTAAATCTTAGAATAAAATTTGCACAAAAAGAAAAACCTTAGAATAAAATAAAATAAAAAGAATATTTTAGGACATTTTAACATAAAGTTATACTATTTTAACAAAAGTTGTGAGTTCTTAAAATTTCATAGTGTTATATGTAACTTCGCCACTACTTAAAAAACAATTGTTAAAGATGCATTTATAATAAGTTTTGTCGTGTAAGAAACAAATAAGATCATATCTAAAGTTTACTTCAACTATATATTCATGTCTTAATATA
The DNA here is from genome assembly GCA_038025085.1 of Tetragonia tetragonoides. Lineage (NCBI taxonomy): Eukaryota > Viridiplantae > Streptophyta > Magnoliopsida > Caryophyllales > Aizoaceae > Tetragonia > Tetragonia tetragonoides. The sequence goes on from CM076154.1 coordinate 27,519,015, forward strand.
TATAAGAATAAAATTAATACAAAAACAATTGGATTGTGTGATACCCCAATATTTTCTATAATTATTATATTGATTTATAAATAGTTTCGGAGATTAAATCATATATTCATCTCAGGATTCAAAATATTCAATTAAAGCCATATTATGGGACTTTCATAAATTATAGTTATTAATTTTGAGAAGTTTAATTATAATGTTTTATATATGAATAAGAATTATTCATATAGTTTTTTAATTAGTTTTAATTAGTTTGAATTAGCTTTTTAATTCAGAAAATTATTAAATTAATTCCTAAACCTAGTAGTCTTTGGCTTGGGTTGACTAAGGGTCTATATAAGGAAAAGGGTGAGTCAGTTGATCAGTTTTGCAAACTGAGCCAAAACCCCAAGCATTCTCTCTCTCCTCTCTCTCTCGTCGTTTTCTCTCTCTCTCTCTCTCCCTCACGATCATTCTCTCTCTCTCTCTCCTCTCTCACCGGCCCACCTCGCCGGAGAACAGCCTCGCCGACCTCCCCCCCTCGCCAACGGTAAGCCTTCTCATTCTCTCTCTCTTTCTCTTTCTTTTTCCCTTTCTTTCTCTCTCTTTTTGTGACCTCTTTCCCCTCCCCTGTTTTGGGCTGTCGCGCCACCTGAGCCACCACGGCACCACCAGGCCGCGCCTGGGTGGTCGCCGGTGATGGCCCAGGCTCAGAGGTCGAGCCCCGCTCGCGTCCTCTCTCTTTCTTTCCTTCTCCCTCTCTCGCGTACTCTTTCTCTCTTCTTTCGCGTTTTCTCTCTCCTGTTCGCCGGAGCTCCGGCGACCACCACCACCGGCCATGGTGGCCAGTGGGTGGTGGTGGTGATGATGGGTCGGGTCATGGACCCCATGCATGGGTACTCGTGACCTAGACCGAGTTTTAAGGTTAGGGTTTCGTTTTTTTTATTTTCGTAATTATTTAATTAGATTTTCAGTATTTTTGATTTCATATTTTTATTTTTCTGTACTCGTTCGGAATCCGAATTCGGATTTTCAAAAGCCTATATTGGTTGAAATAAATCAAGGAATTTACTAAAAATATCAGACTGAGATTTCGTTACTTTTTGTATTTTCATATTTAATAAATACTGATTCGGTAATTGTTTTTATTTAGGACCTAACGAGCAAGCGTGATTATCGTCGATTGGTTGTAGCATACTTACTGTTGGTAGCTTATTAGTAGTAATATTTCATGCCTACCTTCTTCCAAAGTCCCATCAAAACTATTTTGATGTGTTATGTGCTAATTGGGAATTTGTTGTGAATTTAATATGCAAAGCATGATTAAATTATATCGTCGTTATTATGAGATTTCTTAAGCATGTTTACCGCTGTAAATATGATTTATAATTATCATGTCGATGTTATCATTTTTTGGGAATTAATTAGTCCATATGATGATTATTGGACAATTGTTGAATGGTGAATTATTAGTATTATTATGCTATTAAATAAGTGCTAATTGGTATGGGTATTATTGAGTGCTAGTGAGCACCTATCTATTATTGATTGAATGTCTTTGGATGATTGTGAATTTTTGGATATCGTGTTACCCTGCCGAAGTGTTGCCGAAATTTGGCTAGACATTACTTGTCTTCATTATAGAATTATCGTCGTTATTGAATTAAAGCATGTTTAATTCTCATCGTATTGAATTATCATTATCGTCATTATTTACTATTCATTGTCTAGAGCATGAAATGAATTAGTAAGTCGTGGTCTCGTAATACCACTTATGTCAAGCAATGCAAATTATGTGAATTGAATTAAATGAGAGTAAGACTCCTAATGGATCCCTAGGAGTAGTCAAGCTATCGGGATTGCACCTAATGGTGTAGTTCAAGGGATGAGTGATTTCCAAGTTACTTATGGGCACCTCGCAGTGTGTCTGGGACGGATCATTCCCCATTTATTAAGTCCTCTAGGCTCGTGTAATTGTACTAGAGGTAGTGTGCACACTAGAGTCATTAAGTCCATGGCGTGATTGTATCTTCGATAAACAGTATGGGTAATCGTTGTTTTATAAGCTCTCTTACATCTCTCTAATCAAGACGGATTGTCTGTATCGTATTTCGTATGATCACTATACAAGAATTGTGTGTAAAAGAATATCGTTATGCGCATGCTTGATTATCTGCATATATGCGTATGCAAATGAATTTCAATGATTCTTCTAAAACCTTAGGTAAGGTTTGCGAAATGTTTTTACGGGGTACGGATGACGTTTATTCAGTTTATCTGAATTTTGTTTCTCTTTTGTTTCTTTTCTTTTCTTCTATATTTTTGTTTCTGTCACGGAAACCAAAGTGCAGGTTTAGATTGATTGAGGACGTACAGCTTGGAAGGTTAGAGTTGACGTCAGTTTTATAGAACTATTTCTGTTGGATTAGATCGTGGGATTATAATTTATTTATTTGGATTTGGTTTTGCCCTTGAAGGCCAGTTGTAATAAATTTGGTTAATGGTTTTAGCTCACTATATAGACAACTCTGATAATAACTGTTTTAGATTTATTAAGTTCCTTAGAAGCTCATTTTGATACCTAGTCTTTCTTTCTGCTTAGCATTTACTCCTTAGTGATAAATGTTGCAGTAACTAACCCTTGGGTCCGTGACGGTTCAGCGGTGTCGAGTTGCGGATAGCGACGTCGATAGTTCCCAGGAAATTGTTGCGAATTCGGGGGTGTTACAAATGGTATCAGAGACCTAGGTTTAAAAGGTTGCTTAGGATTAATTAACGAATTAATAAAGATTAGTTTTATATTGGGGAAAATAAAATATAATTAAAAGCCGTTGAGCATAGTAGTCCTAGAAGATAGGAATTATTTGAAATCACTTTGCTTGTGATTTATAATGTTCTCATTGTTTGATTGTCTACCTGTAGATGGTAAGGACAAGAAAGACCGCTAGAATGACGATTGCACACCAAGGGGCACGCGCCTTAGCCCATCGTGCACCACTTGCCGCGTATGTTGCTTCATTGGATAGTGAATCGACAGGAAATGACGCGAACGTACGTCGCGGAACCGCGCAAGACCGCGCCGCGCCCGTGATGGCCGCACGCGCCGAGGCCGCGCACCTCGCCATTCGCCGCTCCTGTACCCGCGCACATACCCGCGCCTGTTGCTGCTCCAGTTGCCGCACCTGCTGCATACGTGGATGAAGAGGAAGATCCCTCTGAGCATACCGCACCGGAAGAGCATGATGACATGCCGGATTTGGAGGATATTGGTGTTGAAAGCGATAAGAACATTGCACCTACTGTTGCACCTACTCCTGCTGCGGATTGGTCTCCTCCTGTGGAACCATTCTTTGCTACTGATGCTGAGCTCGAGGATATACGTATCTACACACGACGTGCTTTTACTACGATCGAGCGTTATCAGTACGAGAACCGCACGAGGCTACATGAAGGCTTATGGGTAGAGCTACTGCTGGCTGGTCTACCTAACATCCAAACTTGGATGGGACTCAAGGAGAAGTACGACGACGTGGTCTCCAAGAGTGGTCATCTTCACGAGAAGAAGTATGGTGAAGGTACGAGATGGTGTCTCTGCTTTAAAGGCATTGCAACTGAGTTATGCTTGTCCGAGTTCGAATGGAAGGTCAACCGCGTGCTAGTTCCTGCGTCAAAGGACATGTGCGAGACTTGCTGGACAAAGAAGCGCAAACACGCCGATGACTTTAGGAAGCGTTTCATACCCCAGAAGTTCGGTGGTTATGCCTATCCGTACACGCCTTGCAAGGAGGTCAAGCCTTGAAAGAAGGACGATCATGATGAGTCTCCTAGTGCCAAGAAGATGCGTGCTAGTGTCAAGTAGAACTAGATGATTGATTTAGTAGTTTTCCTTGAGCTTTATTGAACTTTTAGATTATTGTGATGGCCCTGCGTGGTCAAATTTTTATGATTGGTGTAGTTGCATAGGCAACAAAAATTTTTGACGATTATTTACTTGCAATTTGTCACGTTGCAAGACTACTTCATTTGATTATATGATATCGTTGAGTATTTTTTTTATATGATCGTTTTATCACATAATTGCATGGTTGACTCATAGCTTCAAATGCTATCTCGTATTGCCTAGACATGATGGGAAATCCATGTCGGAGTTATGGCGAAATTTTCATTGAGTATGATCATATTAAATGTGAGCCAAAGGCTAAGCATGTATTGTATGCAATCAAATGTCATTGTTTATTGCCCTACTAAATAGTATGGAGCCTAGATGTGTGAAATGTGAATGTTATTGCTTATCAATCGTGTGAGACCAATGTGTCTACTTTGTTATTGCATATCGAACTATTATGCATGAGAACTGAGAACATTCAAAGCAAGTATGTTGCTTAGACCTACAATGTAAGGTCGATCATTGGAACTTATATGCTATTTGCTAAATGTCAAGATATTGGTTTCAATTATAACTTATATCTCTCAATTAGACCTTAAGTTGGGTCGAACGTACCAACTTTGCTGAAATGGTGATCAACCATTGCTCTTTTATGTCTCAGATTCATTATAATGGCAACTCAAGACCGACTCGCGAGATTAGAAGTAGGTCTTACCAATGTCGTGGAGCATATCATGCGCCAATTAGAACACCAAGAGCAAGATCGCAACGCGCAGAACCCTGAGACACGCAGCTTTAGGGACTTCGATGCACTCAAACCTCTAACGTTTGAGGGTGGCTCCGAGCCCACCAAGCTTGAGAACTGGATTATTGAGTTCGAAAAGCTGTTTAGGGCGACTAGTCGGCCCGACAACACAAAGGTCAACACCGCCACGTACTACCTGAAGGGTGAGGCTAATAAGTGGTGGAGCGATGTAGGAACTGAGCTGCTTGCTACCGAGGATTTCGGGTGGACCAAGTTCAAAGAGGCTATTCGTGAAAGGTTCTATCCTAGAGCTGTCCGTCGCCAGAAGCAACGGGAATTCGAGAAGATCTATCAAGGAAAGCTGTCTGTAGCTGAATACGCAACAAAGTTCAATGAGCTTGCTGCTTTTGCACCTAACTTGGTGACGACCGAAGCTGAGCGTGTCGAGAGGTTCGAGGATCGTTTAAAGTGGGATATCCAGCGTTTTGTTATGGGAAACTCGCTGACGTTCCAAGGATCGTACGAGAAAGCCTTGAACCAAGAGCGTGCTGTGGATCATCGTGATTCGTTGCTCGGAAGCATAAACGTGACGAAGGGAGTTCTTCCCAGTCGAGTGGCGCAGATAAGAGGCCAAGGCCGAACAATGGCAATCACAACAACCAAGGTGGCTAGAACCACAACGGGAACAGGAATCGTGACTCGAACAACCATAGAGCTACGATCTTAGCTAGGAGGAATACGCCTTGTAGTCGCTGCAACAAGACGCATCCTGGCAAGAACTGTCGTGGCGATGTGCTTCGATGCTACGAGTGCAACAAGCCTGGTCACAAAGCTTATGAATGCTGGAGTCGTGGAAGGAATGGCAATGGTCAGAACCGCGATAACAACTACAATCGTGGTGGAAATGAAAATGGAAATGGAAATGCTAATCGCGGAAATGGTGGTAACTACCGTGGAAATGGGGGTTACAACAACAACAACCGCAACAATAATGCTGCTCCTGCTGCGAATAATCAAGCACAACTTCCTGCACCTGCCAACCCCGTGCAGAACAACAACAACAACAACAACAACAACAATAGAGGAGTAAATGGAAGGATTTATGTCATCAACCGCAATGAAGCTGAGGCAAACCCGAATGTGATCGCTGGTACTTTTCTCGTTAACTCTCAACCTGCTTTTATTTTGTTTGATAGTGGTGCAACGCATTCTGTTCTTTCTAAGAGCTTTGCATCTAAGATAGGTTTAGAGCCTAGTTCTGTGTATAGTGCGAATATGAGGATGCCAGATGGCACGATTGGTAATTGTAAAGCGTTGTATGAGAAGTGTCCGATTAGGATAGCTGGTTCCGATTTGCCTGCGGATTTGATTCAGATGGACTTGAAGGATTTCGACGTGATTTTGAGAATGGATTAGTTAGCCAGGTATAGGGCTAAGTTAGCATGTTACAAACAACGTGTATCATTACATGGACCGCATGGTAAGAGGATTACCTACAAAGGAGTCGTGGTCAAGCCAAGTTGAAGGTAGTGGCGACGATGAAAACGAAGGAATGCACGACTAAGGGTGAAGAAATTTACCTATGTCATGTGGTGGATACAAGTCGAGAAACTGAAGTTTCGAAACCTATCCCAGTTGTTTCGGAGTACGCCGGCATCTTTCCAGACGAGATTCCCGGAATGCCTCCGCAACGCATGATCGAATTTACGATTGACTTAGCTCCAGGTTCTGCTCCGATCTCGAAAGCTCCGTATCGTATGGCTCTTGCAGAGATGAAAGAACTGAAGATGCAACTCGAGGAACTACTGGACAAGGGATACATACGTCCTAGTGTATCGCCTTGGGGTGCACCTGTTCTGTTCGTACGTAAGAAGGATGGTAGTATGAGACTGTGTATAGACTACCGCGAGCTGAACAAGATTACGATCAAGAATCGTTATCCACTGCCAAGGATTGACGACCTATTCGACCAACTCCGTGGAGCGACTGTCTTCTCAAAGATCGACTTACGTTCAGGATCCCATCAACTCAGGATTTCTGAGCCTGACATTCCGAAGACCGCGTTTAGGACGAGGTATGGTCATTATGAGTTCACAGTTATGCCTTTTGGGTTGACGAACGCACCTGCGAAGTTTATGGACTTGATGAACCGTACGTTCCAGCCTTATCTCGATCAGTTCGTAGTTGTCTTCATTGACGATATTTTAGTCTATTCCAAGAACGCTGCTGAGCACGAACAACATTTGCGTACCGTTTTGGAGATTCTACGACGACATCAACTTTACGCCAAGTTGTCGAAATGCGAGTTTTGGTTAGAAACTGTTTCTTTCTTAGGACACGTGGTGTCTAAGAGTGGAGTTGCTGTTGACCCGGAAAAGATTAGAGCTGTTATGGACTGGTCCGCACCGAAGAGCGTGACCGAGGTTAGAAGTTTTCTTGGATTAGCTGGTTACTATCGTAGGTTTGTGGAAGGATTTTCCAAGATAGTGCAGCCTATGACAAACTTGATGAAGAAGACGACAAAGTTCGTGTGGTCTGAAAAAGTGTGAAGCTGCTTTTCAAGAGTTGAAGAAACGTCTTACGAGCGAGCCGATTTTGACTTTGCCATCGGGAACGGAAGGGTACGAAGTCTATAGTGACGCGTCTAAACATGGTTTAGGTTGTATTCTGATGCAACATGGTAAGGTAGGGGCTTATGCCTCAAGACAACTGAAGAAGCACGAGGATAACTACCCTACTCACGATTTAGAGCTCGCTGCTGTCGTATTTGCTCTGAAGATTTGGAGACATTATCTTTATGCTTCCGCTGTCAAGATGTTTACGGACCACAAGAGTCTCAAGTACATATTCACGCAGAAGGAGTTGAATATGCGACAAAGGAGATGGCTAGAGTTATTGACAGAGTACGACATCGATATTCAGTATCACGAAGGAAAAGCTAACGTGGTAGCTGACGCTTTGAGTAGAAAGACTCATCATTCGTTGAACACTGCTTTAGTACTTCCGAAGGAGATCATTCGTGACTTGCAGAGTCTAGACGTGGAGATTGTGCTGAAAGGTGACGTTCAATGTACCTTAGCGCATATGTCAGTCCGACCAACCTTACTCGACGAGATCAAGGATAAACAGAGTGTAGATGAAGATCTTCAACGGATTCTACACCACAAGGACGAGGGTAGATTCGAGGACTTTTCTATTGGTCAAGACGGTGTCATGAGATTCCGTGATCGTGTCTGTGTGCCGAATGACCCGGAGATCAAGAGTCAGATTTTGGGTGAAGCTCACAATACACCTTATTCTGTACATCCTGGTGGAGACAAGCTATACAAGGATCTTCGCCAAATGTTTTGGTGGAGAGGTATGAAGCAAGATGTTGCTGAATTCGTTGCTAAGTGTCTAACGTGCCAGAAGGTCAAGATCGAACACAAGAGACCTGGTGGAATGATACAATCGCTTGAAGTTCCTACGTGAAAATGGAATTCAATTTCAATGGACTTCGTCATGGGTTCACCATTGAAACAGAAGAAGAACAACGCCATTTGGGTCATTGTGGATCGTTTGACGAAAGTTGCGAGATTCATCCCAATGAATGACACTTGGGAAATGGAGAAGCTAGGGGATGCTTACGTAAAGGAAGTTATGATACTTCATGGTATTCCAGAAGATATTGTTTCAGATAGAGATTCGAGATTTCTATCACACTTTTGGCAGAAATTGCAAGAAGCTTTTGGAAGCAAATTGAAATTTAGTACTGCTTTTCATCCTGCGACTGATGGACCGTCGATGTGGTCAAAGTTACCCAAGCGAAGATGCGTAGTGCTCAAGATCACCAGAAATCGTACGCTGATAGAGGTCGTAGACCTGAAGAGTTTGAGGTGGGAAGCAAGGTACTTTTACGAGTATCTCCTACCAAAGGTGTTACGCATTTTGGCCGTAAGGGGAAATTGAATCCTCGTTGCATTGGTCCTTATGAGATCCAGGAAAGGATTGGTGAGGTTGCTTATCGACTAGCTTTACCTGTGGAACTTGCAAAAGTCCATAGTGTGTTTCATGTCTCTTAATTGAAGCGATACGTACATGATCCAACTCATGTCGTTCAACCTAAAGCGACCGACCTAGATGAAAGTTTGACTTATGAAGAGCGTCCTATCAAGATAGTGGACCGCAAAGAGCGTTCAACTCGAACAAAGACTATTCCTATCGTCAAAGTCGTTTGGTCTCGACAAAGCCAAGAGGAAGCAACATGGGAAGCTGAATCCATGATGCGTGAGAAGTATCCAGACCTCTTCCTAGAAGGTACTAGTCCCACTTGAGTTTCGGGACGAAACTCCTTTTAAGGAGGGTAGAATGTCACGCCTCGAAATTTCGTTTTGTTTATCGCTTTGCACGAATTGCATGTTCAAGCATTGCATGGTGCATGTTACTCAACTTAGAATCACGATCGTACTTGCTCATCTTGCATATGTTAGTGTCCTAGAAATTGTTTTATACCTTCGTATGGTAAACTCGTTTTGTTTTGGGAAGTGATTACTTCATGTCTCAAGTTTCGGGACGAAACTTCTTTTAAGGAGGGTAGAATGTGATACCCCAAAATTTTCTATAATTATTATATTGATTTATAAATGATTTATAAATAGTTTCGGAGATTAAATCGTATATTCATCTAAGGATTCAAATTATTCAATTAAAGCCATATTATGGGACTTTCATAAATTATAGTTATTAATTTTGAGAAGTTTAATTATAATGTTTTATATATGAATAACAATTATTCATATAGTTTTAATTAGTTTTAATTAGCTTTTTAATTCAGAAAATTATTAAATTAATTCCTAAACCTAGTAGTCTTTGACTTGGGTTGATTAAGGGTCTATATAAGGAAAAGGGTGAGTCAGTTGATCAGTTTTGCAAACTGAGCCAAAACCCCAAGCATTCTCTCTCTCCTCTCTCTCACCATTTTCTCTCTTTCTCTCTCCCTCACGATCATTCTCTCTCTCTCTCCTCTCTCACCGGCCTCCCTCGCCGGAGAACAGCCTCGCTGACCTCCCCTCCTCGCCAGCGGTAAGCCTTCTCTTTCTCTCTCTCTTTCTCTTTCTTTTTCCCTTTCTTTCTCTCTTTTCGCGACCTCTTTCCCCTCCCCTGTTTTGGGCTGTCGCGCCACCTAAGCCACCACGGCACCACCAGGCCACGCCTGGGTGGTCGCCGGTGATGGCCCAGGCTCAGAGGCCGAGCCCCTCTCGCGTCCTCTCTCTTTCTTTCCTTCTCCCTCTCTCGCGTTCCCTTTCTCTCTTCTTTCGCATTTTCTCTCTCCTGTTCGCAGGAGCTCCGACGACCACCACCACCGGCCATGGTGGCCAGCGGGTGGTGGTGGTGATGATGGGTTGGGTCATTGGCCCCATGCATGGGTACCCGTGACCTAGACCGAGTTTTGAAGTTAGGGTTTCGTTTTTGTATTTTTGTAATTATTTAATTCGATTTTCGGTATTTTTGATTTAATGTTTTTATTTTTCTGTACTCGTTCGGAACCCGAATTCGGATTTTCAAAAGCATATATTGGTTGAAATAAATCAAGAAATTTATTAAAAATATCAGACTGAGATTTCGTTACTGTTTGTATTTTCATATTTAATAAATACTGATTCGGTAATTATTTTTAATTAGGACCTAACGAGCAAGCGTGATTATCGTCGATTGGTTGGAGCATACTTACTGTTGGTAGCGTATTAGTGCTAAGTGCTCATGCCTACCTTCTTCCAAAGCCTCATCAAAACTATTTTGATGTGTTATGTGCTAATTGGGAATTTGTTGTGAATTTAATATGCAAAGCATGATTAAATTATATCGTCGTTATTATGAGATTTCTTAAGCATGTTTACCGCTGTAAATATGATTTATAATTAGCATGTCGATGTTGTCATGTTTTGGGAATTTATTAGTCCATATGATGATTATTGGACAATTGTTGAATGGTGAATTATTAGTATTATTATGCTATTAAATAAGTGCTAATTGGTATGGGTATTATTGTGTGCTAGTGAGCACCTATCTATTATTGATTGAATGTCTTTGGATGATTGTGAATTTTTGGATATCGTGTTACTCTGCCGAAGTGCTGCCGAAATTTGGCTAGACATTACTTGTCTTCATTATTAAATTATCATCGTTATTGAATTAAAGCATGTTTAATTCTCATCGTATTGAATTATCATTATCGTCGTTATTTACTATTCATTGTCTAGAGCATGAAATGAATTAGTAAGTCGTGGTCTCGTAGTACCACTTATGTCAACCAATGCTAATTATGTGAATTGAATTAAATGAGAGTAAGACTCCTAATGGATCCCTAGGAGTAGTCGAGCTATCGGGATTGCACCTAATGGTGTAGTTCAAGGGATGAGTGATTCCCAAGTTACTTATGGGCACCTCGCAGTGTGTCTGGGACGGATCATTCCTCATTTATTAAGTCCTCTAGGCTCGTGTAATTGTACTAGAGGTAGTGTGCACACTAGAGTCATTAAGTCCATGGCGTGATTGTATCTTCGTTAAACAGTATGGGTAATCGCTGTTTTATAAGCTCTCTTACATCTCTCTAATCAAGACGGATTGTCTGTATCGTATTTCGTATGATCACTATACAAGAATTGTATGTAAAAGAATGTCGTTATGTGCATGCTTGATTATCTGCTTATGTGCGTATGCAAATGAATTTCAATGAATCTTCTAAAACCTCAGGTAAGGTTTGCGAAATATTTTTACTGGGTACGGATGACGTTTATTCAGTTTATCTGATTTTTGTTTCTCTTTTGTTTCTTTTCTTTTCTTCTGTATTTTTGTTTCCGTCATGGAAACCAAAGTGCAGGTTTAGATTGATTGAAGACGTACAGCTTGGAAGGTTAGAGTTGGCATCAGTTTTATAGAACTATTTCTGTTGGATTAGATCGTGGGATTATAATTTATTTATTTGGATTTGGTTTTGCCCTTGAAGGCCAGTTGTAATAAATTTGGTGAATGGTTTTAGCTCATTATATAGACAACTCTAATAATAACTGTTTTAGATTTATTAAGTTCCTTAGAAGCTCCTTTTGATACCTAGTCTTTCGTTCTGCTTAGCATTTACTCCTTAGTGATAAATGTTGCAGTAACTAACCCTTGGGTCCGTGACGGTTCAGCGGTGTCGAGTCGCGGATAGCGACGTCGATAGTTCCCAGGAAATCGTTGCGAATTCGGGGGTGTTACAGATTGAACATTGCATCTATAGGTTTAAACCTAGGCTGCAAAGGAGCCAAATAAGCAATAATCATGAGTCTTATTTAGATGTTTATTTGTACATTATCTAAGAAGTAAAACTCCTTAAATAATTAGACATATATTGCTAGTAGTAGAATGAGGGCATGTTCTTTTCACCTTCTATTTATTAATACGGAACTGAACTGAAATTTACTGAATTAAACTGAATTTTTCTGAACTGAACTTACTTTTACTGAATCTACAATAACGAAGAATAAAATTTTACTTCGATTTACCGAACTGAACTTTCTGAACTGAACTTATTTGTACTGAATTTTACTGAAATGATTTGAATTTTACTGAATACTTTAGAGAGAAGCTGAAGAGAACATGCCTTAGAATTTTTTTTTGTGATAAACAAAAGATAAAAGAAAAAGATAAGTAAATAGAGTTTGAAGAAAATTAGAATAAAAATCCATTTATATTTTTTTCAAAAGGTGAATGAGTTGAAATTGGTAACCATCTAGGCTGTCATGTAAGTGATTATTAATAAAAGTCAAAAAATGCAGATTTTAAAAAAAAATATTGAGTGAATTTAGATTTTAATAATTAGGACAAACACATAAGGATTTATCAAGAGATGATTCCAACTACACTAATTTCCAAAAGTGATCAGCGCAAAATTTCATCATTTCTGAATAAAAGAAGTAAGGAATTGAAATTGCTACCATATATTCATTTTAGGTGTAAATGAGTTTTTTTCAAATTTTTATTTTTAAGGTGTTGTTAACGACTTAGTAGTATCTTGTAAAAAATAGTATTAAAAGATGCACAGGTTATATATCTAATATTTTTGGTATGAGACCGTGCATTTGAATCCGGACCGAGCCAGGTGGGACCACAAGGGCGACAAAGCTCTCCCAACAAGTATTTAACACTGATGCATTCACAGAGTTTCGAACCCGAGATCTCTACTTAAGGTAGAAGAATTCCTCACCAACAAGTATTATGATAACGGATATTCAAAACTGAAACCCAATGAAACCCAATGTACGTCGGTCTTTAGCACTAGCCATTAGCCAAGACCTCACTGGCGGAGCAATCACAATATGACTAACTTTCAACCCACCCTAAACTTAAGTTTGAGTTAAATTTGTACCACCGCATAAATTTAACAACAGACGGGCCAATCAAATACACGGAACCGGTGAGAAAATCACCAGCAGTGATCAGTGACATTCAATTTGAACACTTGCCAGGGCGATTGACAAAGCAGCAAGAAAAACATTGCATTGAACTTGAAGGAACCAGGTACTATATTGGCACTCTTTGTTTACCTTGAGCAAATTATTTTCAGTTTTGCCCATTTTTGTTTAGGATTGTACAACTGTTGAGAATTTTTTTACTTTTTTGGGGAAATTTCTCTAATAGACATTTCATCGAGCAGTTGGAGTGCATTGAAGTTCATGGCAATTTTTAGGGACTATGTTCTATGATAAGCTCAGTAATTAAATCACTTTTAACATAGGAGGAAATAGACACAAACAAATAAGAGAAATGGACAAGAATCACAATGCAAACAAATTTAAAAAGATTAAAAATGAAATAAATGAGGGGTGAATGTGATTGAACATGGCATGGTGTAATTGGTAATGGGGTGAAAAACTAAAAATGGTATGGTGTTTACTAAAGCTGAATAATGGGTCAGTGAAGTTGAACATGGGTTTTGCTGGAATTGAACATGGCAAGCAAAATTGGAATGAATAATGGGTCAGTGACTAGTTTACTACTCGCTTTTTGTGTCTCTTGTACTACTTGAAAGTTAAGCTTTGGAGGTTTGTTTACTAAATAGCTGTACAAAGAAACAAGTACATGAACAGTATTGCTGGAGTGTGAGGCTGTGAGCATATATGGAGATTGAAGGGAATGGGTTCTTAAAACCCCCTTCTCAAATGGTTAAAAGTTAACGATTATTGTGAACTTTTGATGATTTGCCTCTTGGTATTTTGCCCTTCTCTACGTATTTTAAGGTGTATATGAGTGTACATTTGCATCTTGGTATCTTTCCCTTCTCTACGTATTTTAAGGTGTATATGAGTGTATTTTAATTTCCTTCATCAAATTTTTCATTATCCAGTTGAAAAGTTTAAAAGTTTGGTCCGAATTAACAACTGAAGCAAACATTAGGTCCTGAATGGTAGTTACTACAGCAGAAACCAATAGAGTTGAGAGTTTCTTTTTGCCCCCTTTTGAGATGCTAGCTTTGGAAATTTTCATATTTCAAAAATTGGCGGGAAAAATTGTAGTTATTTATTTATTTACTTAAATTATACTATTTAAATATTAATTATCGAGTGAAAAATTAAAAAGATGGTGAACAATCAATTATTTTCCCGTCATTTTGACACGAATAACATTTTAGAAAGTTTGTGTTTGATGCAAGCAGATTTCCAACTTATATTATAGTTCAAAACCCGAGAGGTTTACCTGATAAGTTAATTGGTGGATGCCTACTTGATTTACTAGTGCGAAATTGCAATGTGTTTTGGAAAATGGCCAATCAATGTGACATAGGTTAGGCCAACAATGAGTACATGCAGACAGGAAGAAAAGAAAATGGCATTTTCTTTTTTTAGATAAAGCGTAAGTATATTAATCAAGTATCAAAGGTACAGCAAAGGAGGATAAGTAGTCCTCCTAGAAGAATCTAGTTACAGATTAGTCCAGATCAGTTACGCTGGATCTGAGTAATAGAATAGCTCCTAAATGCCCCTGCATCTTTAGCCCATAACAACGTTAGATAAGTGATCCTATCCCACACCAAATCAACTGATAAGGTCATGCCATCATAATGGCAGTCTTTGTAGTAGCCTTCTTTTATGTGGCTTTCAAATGTGAAAAAACCTAACCATTTGCACAACTAATATTCCTAGAGGCTTGCGCCTAGATATTCGTCATTGATGATGAAGTTAGAACGGGTAGGGCGTTGAATTCTTTCCATTCTATGAATTCTGAAACCTTTCAAAGTCAAAATGTTATCTACTGGCAAAGGGACAAAGAAAGCTGAAGATCCGTTGCTTTTTCTTGGAGCGTTGCTTCTTGTTCTATCAACTTGGACCAGAAAATTTTTCTTCAGCTTCTAGTGTCAAAATACCTTGTACGATGTGCTTTGACCCTTAGTACCTGACTGCTTTTGCTGAGATTTTTGTTGAGTAATGCAGCGTTCGCTTCCTTTCAGATTCTGGTGACACCGGTATGCCCCTAGTGGTGATTCGTCATTCATGATTATGCAGAAACTTGTGCTGTAGATGGTGTGATGTGGATTGATGTAAATTGCTAATGGGACAGAGTGATGAGATGACTGCTCGAGCTAATGTGCACTCTGATCGCGTGCACAATCGGCCTCTGATAAAGTTTAGCAGGAAAACTTGCTTAAAATGTCATGAAGGTGGTACTGTTTTGGTTTGTGGTGACTGTCCAATTGTGATTCACGGGAGATGCATGTCTTCTGGTGCTCGGTTTGATGATAACGGGAACTTCTGCTGCCCATATTGCTTTTATAAACAATCTATCGTTGACTGTCATCGTGCGAAGGAAAAGGCCTTGCTGGCCAATAAGACACTTTGCAGTTGGTTGGATATGAACACGACTAAAGATACTGGAAATCTCCAAAGGTCTAAAAGTTTAAAGAGGAAAGAACCAGATTCACCAACAAATATGCAGACTAAGAATTATGGTAGTGGCAGCAAGGTAGAAACTGATAAAGCAGTTTATCAACGTATGCAGATAGAAGGTGGTCAGCAAGATGAGCGACCTGAACTTGGGACACTTGATGGTGATCAACAAGAAGCAGGGCTACCAATGCGTAGTCACTGTTTGGAAAAAAGGACTGCTGCGGAAGAAGATGAAAATCTGACCAACAAGCTTCAGGAAACTATAAAGACAGCAGAACCATATCACAATGGAAGCATAGGAAAGGACCAAAAACAGGCAGAGCAAGAGACTTCTGTCAATTTGACAAGAATGGATGACCCAACAGATATATATCAAGAGTTGGAGAAGAGAAATGAGAGCACATTTCGCAATGACCATGCTCTAGATAGCCAAGTGGAACCAAGTTCTAAGAATATTGAACAACCTGCTCGTGTTGAAGATTATTGTGGAAGGACAGATGAAAGGAAAACACAGGTAAAATCGCTGAAAAATGATATCCATCCCACTATAAAGGACAGTGCATTTGTGACACGTATAGAATCAGGAACTTTGGCTGAAACGCATCAGGAAACTGCAAAGGCAGTGGGAGGATATGATGATGGCGGGGTAGAAAAGGGGGCAGAAAATCAAGATAGTGTTTGCCTGACGAGAAAGAATGATACAGCAGAGTTAAGTGAAAATTTTGACATTGGAAATGATTCTACATTCAAAGATAGCTATTTTGTAAGAACTCAAATGACAGTGAATTCAGATAATGTTAATCAACCTGGAAATATTAGGGAAGATGACTGTAGAAGGGAAAACAAGGGGGAAACACAGTTAAGATCACTGAATAATGTTGCGCATACTGTGAGGATGGACGTTGTGTCGGCGATACATGAAGAATCAGTAAACTCGACGAAGTGTCAGAATATTGCAAATATAGTGGAGGAATATGGAGATGTAGAAAAGAAACTGATACAAGCAGAACATCATGACCCATCTGTCTGCTTGACAAGAAAGGAAAACACAATGGAGGCACACGCAGAATCTGACAAAGGAAGTGATTGTACATTTCAAGATGATTGTTTTCTAAGAAATCAAGTGACAGTGAACTCAAAGAATGCTGATCAACCTGCTGAACCTAGAGAAGATCACTGTGAAAGACAAGATGAAGAGAAGACACAACCTTTGGTGGAAAGTGCATCTGTGACAGATGAAGAATATGAGGATGGGGATGATAGTGCATCATCCCAAGATGGTTATGACACAGCGCATGGGAATCATTCCCATGAAAAAAGAAAAATGCCAGAGAACTTGAAGGATGCTAATCAGCCTGGGCAAGTGTCTGAATCTTCTGAAACTGAACTCAGTGAACTTGAAGGGTACGAAGAGGTCACCTGGGCCAAATCAAGACAGAAAAGGAATCCGGTAAACCGTATGTAAGTCACTACAAATAAACTTGTCTCTGTTTTTTTTTTGTTTATAATTGTTTTTGGCTTTATGTTGGCAGTGAGATACTATCATTAGGATATAAATAAGAAAGAACATAACAACTCAAATGCTATGAAAACTACTGACTAAAAAGTTTGTCGTCTATTATTCTATTTCTTCCTATTAGAATAGAATCAAGTGATGGATCTCAGTTCTTAGCCTACCGAATTCCGGAGGCTCCAACTTGGGAGTTTAACCCACATGCCACCTCCTTTATCAAGCATAAAAGCCCTTTTTGGTTAGAGAACAAAAAATTATATATAAAGGAGAAATGAAGTTACATGCTGCTCAATTCATTCCAAAATTGGCCCAATTCATCCCCATTTCTACAGTTTGACTTTTGAGGACTCATCCTCCTAGGTTGTACTTAATTCTTTTCTCTGTTAGTACAATTTTTCTCTTCTAAATATAACATGTTGGCCCAATTCCTTCGCAACTTGGTCGTAGAAAAGTTTCTAAAGGCCCCCGAGGCCCTTCCTGGATCATAAAAGGAAGTTAAAATCCATAGAAGCCCTTCTCATGCACAACAATTGCAATCACAAGCTCACAAAACAGAGCTTGCAACAGGCACTACGCCAGATACGTTTCTATTTCCAACCCTTTAAAATGTCATAGCTCTTAAGAAATAACTTAAAACAACTCACAAGCCTTTTAACGACCTGCATACAACAATGAATGTGAAGATGAGGTAATTTTCTCTCAAAGGCTCATTTAAAGATTTGCAAATGAGCACTAGATGGGGAGGAGAGTGAGCCGCTCAAATGAAAGCTTGAAGGAAAGGAAAACCTGCTTTCAAAGGCATGATTTAGGGTTTTGCCTTTCATAATTTTTGTGTATTATTCATGGACTGAGTGCTATCTATAGGCATGCTTTTTCTGACAATTAGAAGTAGCCAAGGCTGGCTTAAAAGAAATATTTGTGCTGATGTACATAGATTGTAGCTGCAAGGGTGAAGAATAGTAGAGATCTACCGATTTGCCAATATAATGAACCTGAAGCTTGGCATTACTACATTTAGGCTACTTTGTGGGAATCACACTAGGTCAGGTTCAGGTCTCATTGATAGAGGCTTGCCTTAGGATCACATTCAAGCACACAGGGAATGAGCAATCAAATGAGGTCCACCACCCTCTTTACAAGAAGTCCTAAGACTCAAGTAGAATACCTGAGTAAAGCTTGGAGGCCTTGGAGGCCATTTCTTATTATGTTTGAAGAATTTTTTTATTGAATAGTCCACCATGATGCTCTAGTTCTTCACTTCCTCTCTGAGAAAGCTAATATATTTGGCTTCAATAACTAGTGCTTTACTAACTCTTTTCGCATACTCCATATTCACGTACATGTAAGAGCACAATGTATTTTGTCATAATCAAATTCGGTTTATGACCAAAAGAGGACTGCATGTAACGTACCCATGGTGTTCCCTCTAGTGGTTGTTGATATTTCCAAAGCACTAGTTTATGACCATGGTGTTCCCTTTCTGTTTATGACCAAAAGAGGACTGCATGTAACGTACCCATGGTGTTCCCTCTAGTGGTTGTTGATATTTCCAAAGCACCCATTTTCAACCAGTGACTACCTTGACATGACCATGATCATGAGTAGCTCTACACTCCCTTAATTGCTCCCCACTACATTTGGGGAGCCACTAGAATGTCTGGTAACTACTGGTTATCCTGTAAACCAATGCAACCTCTTGCTGTTGGTCTGTGGCTGCACACAACTTCCAGCACTTACCGTTGGGGGAAAACAAAACTGAGAAATGTTGACCAAATCTTTGGAAATATGTACATAAATATGACAAAGTTCTCTGATCACCTCCCGTCGTTGGAAAAAAATTAAAGATTCCCTGATCACCAGGAGGAGCAGGCACAGGATACACAGCTTCACATGCCTCATGCGTGTCAGTGTGTGGGTTTTTTCTCTCCATACATTGCATCACAACATAAATAATTTGTCCCCTTTCGATTTGGGTTGTCTTTATATTCTCTAGTCCTATTTTTTACAGCTCTACTATTGCTTCACATTGTTTTTTTTTTTTTATACCTTCACATTGTTACACTCCTATAGATGTTTTTCCTTGAAGTTGGTAGCATTTAAATGTGCAACGTACTGTATATTTTTATTTATTTATGTGATTAAGGAACATTGGTTTTGTAAGTAAATTTTGACTCTATGTAATGTTCAATTGAAATGCATTGATGTGAAAATGACTTCTGTCTCGTTATGTGCAGCCAGAGTCCAGTTTTGCTGAGTGCTAGACGTAGGAAACTACCATGGACAGTAGAAGAGGTAGACATTTTAAAGGTATGAGCTTTTTTGGACCAGTCCTTTCCAATAGCATGGAGGTATATCATATCTAGCTTTGCTGACCGGAAAGCTCCTTAGTGCTATCTGAATTTTTATTTCAATTCACCAAGCTCGTGATACCTTAGTGAACTACTCTCCTTTGGGGTCAGTCCTCTAATTTCAAAGGAATTAACTGTTAGATATAATAGCCTCTAAGTTATTATAAAGTAAATAAAGAAAGTTCATGAGACACACTTTTAAGATTTTCTTCCTTGGAAGTGGACTAGTTAGGGACATTATCTAAAAGAAAAAAGGAAAAAAGAAAAGGGGACTAATAAGGGATTAAATCCTGACAATGTACATGGAACCGATTATAGGACTGCAAAGTTCCTCCAATGACACAAACAAGTTAATGAAGAGAATGAAGGGAACACGAACCTTGATTTGCATTTTGGTGTTGCCATTTCATTTAAAGTATTCCAAATAATGTATGTAAAGAATAAAGGAAGGTCAACTTTAGGATGAAAAATATATTTTTGAAAAGTTCCTATATTTATATGTTTACATCACTTATATAATGAGAATGCTTTTGATCAGAGTAAAAAGTACAATTTTTTTCCCTTTTTCTGATAAGTTTGAATGATTGAGTACATTTCTTTTCTGAAGGATGCTGTAATTTAAACCATATGTGAGTCAGGGTGATCTTGTTACACCATTAGGCATTCCTCCCTTTTTTTTGTCATGGTTTTGACTTTTTTTTCTTCTTCCTTTTTTTTTGTTTGAAACAAAATATCATGATTAAAGTCATTGAAGATCTATGCTCACAATCATGTCCCCTGTTGGATATTTTACGGATTGAGTTTGTCTGGTCTGATTAAGTAAAAATTTTGCTAGAATCTCAAATATTGATTTGAGAATACATCACAGTGCTCCACAATCTGTTTTTCTTGATCCATTACATTTTTTACTATTTCTTTACCTGACTAGAAAATAAATTGTATTCGAGGGGGCAAAAAACTGGGAGGAATGAATGCATATCAGCAGACAAGAGATTAGGTAAAGCAAAAATGCAGAACACAAGTATGTCAATACATTAGGTAAAAACATCAAAAACATGTAAAATTTTCGTTCTTATAACAAACTGTATTGCTGCAGGAAGGAGTACAGAAATTCTCATTGCTAACCAAAAGAAATCTCCCTTGGATGAAAATTTTGGAATTTGGGCGTCACATCTTTGACGGAACACGCACTCCAGTTGATCTCAAGGATAAATGGAAGAACTTGTAACAATGGAAGAACATAATGGATTAAGGACATGCAACCTCTAACCTGAAGTAAACTGACAGCAGTGGTATGCTCGTTTGGCCAAAATTTCTAGCTGTATGTTTTACGATGCTGAGATCTTGAGAATGTCTTACAGTAACGCTTCTAGATTTCTGGCTTGGCTTTCATCTTGACATTTTGATCTAAAAGTAAAAATCTTCCCTGGCCTACTTTTACTTGGACATCTTGTACGACTCAGGATATGATGTTATATCGATCACAAATTATCAAAAAAGATGTTATGTTCATCATTGCTAACCAATGTAGGGGTGAGACGATTCATCTATGTCATCAACCAATGTATATGGAAGGAAAAGCCTTTATATGGCGTGACGGTGTGTAGCCTTTAGCATGAACTAATTACATCAGAAATGTTCTGTATAGGGCAGCATTCTCCTTGAAAGCAATGCTCCAACTTTTTGTGTGACATGGTATTTGAATTCTACTCACACAACTTACTGTTTGTCATGGTGCTTATGAAGTTCAAGTGCATTTTTGGGTCGACATTTCGTGTTTCCGAAGTATATTATTGTTGCATTGTTAATCCCTGTCTCACGAACTTCTGTATTTGGTTGACTAGGAAGTTAGGGGTCGTTTGGTTTAACTATTAGAAAGAGAATGGAATTGGATTCGATTGAAAGGGGGAATGGTAATGAAAACCATTACTTTTGTATATGTTGTTTGGTTCAACTCTACAATGGAATCACTTATATATGAATCCTTTACTTAGTGTTTGGTTCAACTCTAACAATTGAAATCGAATCATTCTTACTCCGAAAATTATTTCATTTTTTTGGTTTTTATCTTTCCCAAAATTATATAAATATAACATTTCACAAACGTAATTTCAGAAAATAAAACTATAAAATAACGAATTTATGATACTGCTCCAAAAATTGTTTAAAATTTAAAAAATAAAAAAAAAAAGTATACAGCAAATGAATAGTCCAGTAAACAAATTCTAAGAAACATTTTAAATTAAAATAAAATAATATATATCACATTAATTTAATTGGCTAAAACAAACTAGCATTTTCAGATGTTTCTTTCATGATTTCTTCAATAGTTGAACTACAATATGAAAAAAAAACTAAAATTATGAAAAATTTCAGACCTGCACGATAATAAAGAGAGAAAAATCTCAAAATTTCGTATCTATCAATGAAATTGATGATTGAAAAATACTCAATCTGTTGTGCTATCAAACGATCAGTTGTTTTCGTTCTTGTTCTTAAATGATTGCGATTGACTAAGCTAGGAGTAATAGGTGAATCTCATCGTTCTCAAGGATTCCCTTCTTGATCTTTATTGTTGTGGGGTGGAAATTCTGTGGCTGTGTAGAGAGATTTGGGGGTCAGAAAACTAAGGTTAGGGTTTAGGTTGTGGAAGGAGAGGAGAGAGAGAAAGTGGCGACGATCCCGCCATTATCATCGGAGCACAAAAGTGAGGGAAAATGAGGAGAGAGAGTGAGGATGTCGGGGGGTTGAGGAAGAGGAAGAAGGAGATGTAGATGGATAGCAGTAGTACAATGAAGAGAGAAAGTCGTGGATTATTTTTGATTCCAACCTGAAAGGTGATGCGTTAGCGAATTAAAGGTTTTAGCTCGTTTTCGAATAATTGATGTTTTGATAATATTTTGTGAGTTTTGTGATTTTTGAGATTGAAAATAAAATAAATGAAATGATAAATAACAAGAGGGTGGATAAATTAGTATCACTACCAAGGTTTTAAAGGATTAATACACCAAATCAAGGATAAAGATTACTACTTCCTTCACCAAATAATTCTAGGATTATTCTAAAAAACAACAAGGTTCGTCAGCAAAAGGCAGCATCCATTTCATATTTTCATTTATCATTGTATACTTTTCCAATCGAAAAAGGGATTGTGACTTGTTTCGTTACCTTGGCTTTGCTTCCCTTCTCTAACCATTGCAAGGAATAAGGATGAGGGTGTTCTTTGGTGGCCAATCCAAGCTTTTCCATCATGAGAGTAGACGCCATATTGGTGCAAGAACTGCCATCAATGATTAAAGTGCAAAGCTTTTCCTTCACGGTGCACTTGGTTTGAAATATCTTCTCCCTTTGAGATAGTGTCTCCTCTGCCTCTCTAGCATGAAGGACCATTTGAACCACCAAGAGAGGTGATCCTTGGTTAGGTTCAATGTCCAATTCATCGTCAATAGGTTTCACTTCAATCCGCTCCTTCTCGTCATCCAATTGCTTAAGTTCATCATACTCACGGAGAGATAACACTCTCTTGTTGGGGCACTCAGCTTGAAATTGTCCATAGCCTTGACACTTGAAGCATTTCTTAGAGAGAGATGGTCTAGGAGCATCCTTGTTGGCCTTAGAATCTCTAGGAAACCTTTTGTCATTTTCACTCCCTTTAGAAGAACTTTCTGCCCGAGGAGTAAAACTCCTAAATGAGGGCTTTACTGCTGGTTTCTTGACTTTCGTTCTCTTGCTTTTCAATCTTCAAAGCCAACTTGTATACATCATCTAGGGACCAAAAAGGTTGTACTTCAACTCTATTACTAACATTGGTGTCTACACCAGAAATACAACTCGCAATTGAGAGTTGTGGATCCTCTATAATGCCGATTCTGATTTGTAGTTGCTCAAAATCTCTAATGTAATCTGCTACACTTAGAGTTCCTTGACTGAAATTTGTGAGCTTGAGCTAGAGATCTTGAGTATAGGAAGGGGGCACAAAGCGTTTGTGCATGATTTTCTTAAGCTTGGGCTATGAACGCACTCTAGATTTACCCTCACGCTCTCTTTGTAGTTTCATGCTTTCATACCACAAAGAAGCATACTTCTTGAGTTTCAAAACAGCAACTTTGAAACTCTTTTCCTCACTATACCCCTTGGTATCAAACAATCTACCCATTTGTTGCTCCCACTCCAAATAGTCATTTGAGTTTGTACCACCATCAAAATCAGGGGGTTCAAACTTTAAATCCCCCCATTGCTCATATTTTCTCCTTGGACTAAGAGAACCATCATCATCACCTCGACCACGATGTCTACCTCTACCAATATTGAGAAAATCAGTCATTTGTTGAGTGAGCTTGTTAACTTGTTCCTTAACCTCACGCATCTCCCTTTCTCTCCTAAGCTCTCTAACTTGCTCAAGAGTTAAATTTCTGGGTATTTGTTCATCATCAATGGCTGTTTGTGAGTTTGGTTGTGTTTAAGCTAGGAATTGTGTTTGGGCTGTAAATGGTTCTTTTGTGACTCAAAATTGGAACTTTGGACGTGATTAAGAAAAGAAAAGAGAGAACTTTGATGAGAGAAAATGGTGCTAAGGTTAAACCTATGCTCTGATACCAATGATACATTTGCAATTACAACCTTAGCAATTTGTAAACAAAAACAGAAGATTAAGAGAAGAAAGGATAATGAGTATCACCACCAAAGCTATAAAGGATTAAACCACCAAGTTATGGATAAAGATTACTACTTGCTCACCAAATAACCCTAAGATTATTTTAAAGAACATAAGGTTTGTAAGAAGGCAGCAATCGTGTATTTTCATTCAAAATCAAGTGCCTATTACATCAGTTGTTCTTACATATTTATAGGGGTCACAAATGTGCCCTAATAACCCAGGTTTACTCTAGAAAGGGTGAGTTGTCCAAGAGTAGTGCCCAAACAATTTGAAACTTCAATATTCTGCCCAAAAATGAGTCATATACGTGCAGTACATTTTGGAGCGCATTTTCTTCCGTTTTGGACCACTTGACAGTTGTTGCTTGTCCTTGCATAAAGACAAACGTGGGTGAGCTGTAAGGAGCCATATTCTTCATCCTTACCAGCCCCATGTGCTCTTAGGCGCGCCTTACTCAGCAACTACTTAGGGAATTCAAACAACAACTAATTACATTTGGTAATTACGCTAATTACATGCAGGGTGCACTACAATTAACACTAATCACAAATGCTTATTTGTACGAACTAATCTTGTACATACATAATCAAGATTAAGTGGCCAAAAGGACACTAAGGCCTCTAGGACCAGAATTATCACCATTCAAACGTGAGAGAGTCCCAAATGCCATGATTAATGCATTAATGCTCACGCTAGTATCTTGATGACCTGATGCTAACGTATCAAAAGGGAAATGGAACCCTTAGGGGGATGTAGGTTTCAAATGGGAAGAGTCCATTAAGCCAAGTAATGGTTTCAGATTCCGTCCCAAACCAAACCAAACTCCTTGTAATGGATTGGGTCATCTGAATCCCTTTCCAGCCCACTAATTTGGTCGAACCAAAGGGGCTCTTAGTGATTAGCGCTCTATTTCAATTTTCAAATGTCAAAAGCTCAGTTGGGAGAAGAAATTAAGTCGGTGTTAGATCAAGAAAAATTAGAACATGGGTTCAATAAGGGGAGAAATCAAAAGATTTATGCAAAAAACAAGGACAATTTATATGGAATTTTCCTAAAAATATAGTTGCAATGGACCCCATAGCTTTATTGCTAGGTACGTACCTGCACAATGTAGACTTAAGGTGCGCTCTTTTCCACTTATTTTCACTGATTCTCACTGATTGGGGAAGTTCCTCCCACTGACTGATTGGATAAGGTCCTTCCACTGATTTCCACTGAATCGGTAAGGTCTTTTCACTGATTCCCACTGATTCAATAAGGTACTTCCACTGATTCCCACTGATTCAATAAGGTCTTGCCACTAATTCTGTGATGAGGAATTGGGTATTGCCACTGATTTCCACTGATTGAGTAATGTCTTGCCACTGATTCTCACTGATTCAATAAGGTGTTGCCACTAATTCCCACTAATTGGGTTATGTCTTCCTACTGATTTTTACTGATTGGATAATTTCAATAAGTGGAAAAGAACACATCTTTAGTTAACGACAACCACATAAATTCCAGATTATCGTTGAAGTGTATTCATCTACTTTTAGGATAAATATCTGTTTTACCGAGTGGGTAATTGGTTACTTTGTGGTGTTTTTCCTCTCTAAATTAAAAATCACTTATTAGAACGTCAAGATAAAATCCTTTATTTGGAGCATATCATAGGGGTAAACTATCTAGTGTGTGATTATTATTATTTTTTTCTTGATAAGAGGGTGTGATTCTACTTTTACTATGGTAACAAGTTTGTAGAGTAGACTCAAATTTTATGAAAATTTAATACTCTGGCAAATTCCTGCGAAGTTTATTTACATGATACTACCACTCAAAAAGTTGGTATCAGAAAATACTACGACGTGCATTTTGTTAAATGGTTGTCAACGAGATGCATAACTAAAGAGTTGAAAACAATGTTATGCTCTTTCCAGGTTATTATTGTGATAATGTAGAAAACCAGTTTGTTTTTTTTTTCCAGTTTTTGATGCTTTTCAATATGAGAATCTATTTGAACACGTTTTCTTAGAAAAGACGCTTGAAACTATAGTGAACGCAAAGAATCTAAGGGAAAACAAAGAACTCTTTTGACTGTCTATTTTATATAACCTTGTCAAACAAACCATATATAGTTCTATAATTATAGTCCTCTACTTTGGATGTTAACACACCATTGATGTCAGCTGCATTAGTCAAGCTTTTGAGGTCCAACAATATCATTTCCATAACCAGCACCACAGCTCAACTTTCTCTATAATAAGGGTCTTCGTATTTCTGCAACATCACAGAACCATAACTGAAGCTGCGACCAGTGAAATGAACTAGAAATGGTGTTTTATTTTGTACTTAGAAACGATCTTTACAATGCAATTTCTAGGGTCCTCTCTTTTTAACTATCGAACTTCCGCGAAGGATGAAAGCGTATTTACACAACAGATGGATCACCGTGCTTAACAGCTTTTGACTGGGATTATTGAGTGGGAAATGAAATAAGTCACTGCCATTGAGTTTATATCACATTTTAGATGACTGTTCCACTTGGAATCAAGGCATCCTTGATTACAGTGACAATCCCACTTTTGATGAAGTATCCGTCTGTCTCTCTTGCTGCTTCTTGAACATTGTCAGTGTTGATAATCTGCAGTAACAGGCTCAATGGTAAATTCAAAACCTCGGGACGAAATTATACACAGGATAGAACAATGACTCATTAGCATGCTGGCATAGCTTTTGACAGGAAGAGCTACTTTAGCTCATAAAGTTCAAGTTGATTGGCATTTCATTTCTTATTACAGAAGTTGGCCTTAAGTACAAGATAAAACTTCAGTCATCCTGTTATATTGCATGCCCACTCAGATTACTAATTTGAACTTTAGTTATATGCTAAATCTGTGTGGTAGATGACAATTCCATTCACCAAATTTACGTGACAAGGAGTTGGGTGGAAACAACTAACCTTGACATTGTCCCCGATCCGCGCATTCTTGTCAATGATTGCCCTCTTAATATGCGTGTTCACCCCAATTCCAATGGGTACACTTCCCTTAGCGGCCAGGAGTGTCCTGTCAGCATCCGTCTAGAATACAATAACAGCATTAACACCAACGCAGCAAAAACAAAATGGACCACTTCTGAAAAACTATCAGTACTGTACCCTAGTTTGTTCATTGGTGGCATACCAATGAGTATTTTTGAAATGGGAATGGGATATTCATATTTACCTCATAATAATCTGCTCCCATCAATAGTGTGTCCTCGATGATTGCACCCTCAGAAATGAGAGATCGGAGACCGATCACGGAATGGTGAATCTTACAGTTCTGTGCACCAAGACACCACAAAGTTTGAAACCATTTTGACATTCAAGCATCAGAAATTGCAGCTAGAAATAAGATAGGTAAAGCTTTGTTTCTTCTGTGGCACTATTGAGTATTAGGTAAACAAAATGAAACTAAATTCGTGGTGCTTCTGTGACTCTTACCTTAATCACACAACCTTCCCCGATAACACTATCAGTTATGTCAGCGTCAAGCATCTTTGAAGGAGGCAGATATCGAGGTTGTGTATAAATTGGAGACGAACGATCATAGAAGCTTCAGGGGAAAATGAGGTATATGTTAGGACTTCATTGTCAGTTGACCGTAAATCACAGGAAGCAGAATCATCAAAATTAGAAGAAAACCACGTGTCCTTCAGCTTTAAAGATTTACCTGAAATCTGGGACTGGTTTTTTTGTGATCCCTAAGTTGGCATTGTAGAAAGCCTCAATTGTACCAATATCTTCCCAGTAACCATCATACAGATAAGCTTGGACCTATAAAAAGTTAATCGAAGTTATACAAGCACGACTCAAAGCAAAGCATGCACATGGACAGCAGACAACATACTCTCAATCCCATGGAAGTGGCATTTGGAATAACTTCACTTCCGAAATCATTGGCTCCCGGACATTTATCACGAAGCAAATCTATCATTACATCTTTGCTGATAACATATATTCCCATGCTTGCAATATAAGGCATTTCTTTAGCTCTTTCGTCATCCAGACCCAGAATAGTTGTATCAACCTATATGTGATCAAAGACAAGAAGTAGTAACTCAATTGTTTCTGAGACTGAAAGTGTAAAATACTTTGTGATAGACTGCAAAAATCTCATCCACTGAAATCCTACCTTCATAGCTTTCAACTGCTCTCCTTTTGGTTTTTCAGCAAATTCAATAATTCTTCCTTCTTCATCAATCTTCATTAACCCAAATGCAGTTGCACGCTTTTCATCCATTGGTAGTGCAGCAACAGTGATGTCTGCATCCGTTTCTCGGTGAGCTTGGACAAATCTTTCATAATCCATACGGTACAGATGGTCACCAGCAAGAATCAAGAATTCGAGAACATTGTGTTCTTCAAACAGCCACAAATACTGCCTGACTGCATCAGCTGTACCCTGCAATCATAAGACAGGGATTAATAACACGTACAAAGATGGAACACAAAAGATAGAAGACAATCAAAAATGGAACAGAACACTTTTTCATCAAAAGTTCGAAACACTTGACCATCAGAAGCCGAAAGTAAGGCATAACTTGGAACATTATGTCAATTGCTTACCTGAAACCAGTTCGGGTTCTCTGGACTTTGCTGAGCGGCAAGAACTTCTACAAACCCTTCATTCTTGTACCCACCCATGTTACTGGCATATGCTCGTGAAAGATGACGGTTAAGAGATGCAGAATTGAACTGAGTGAGAACATAAATTTTGGAAATGTTGCTGTTCAAGCAATTGCTGACTGGGATGTCAATAAGCCTATAATTTGCACCAAGAGGAACCGCAGGCTTTGCTCTCTTCTTAGTCAGCGGGTAAAGACGTGTTCCAGCACCACCTCCAAGTATAATGCCAAGTACACTCTGCAATCGTATTAGAGAAATGTATCAAATTATCATTCTTTCCACTAATGGACACCTCCAAGTATAATGCTAAGTACACTCTGCAATTGTATATTAGAGAAATGTATCAAATTATCATTCTTTCCACTAATGGACACCTCCAAGTATAATGCTAAGTACACTCTGCAATTGTATATTAGAGAAATGTATCAAATTATCATTCTTTCCACTAATGGACACCCTTCAGGACAGATTGAGGCTGCATCTACACCACAAAAGGGAAGGGAAACCAAGTGAAGGGGTAAAGATAGAGAAGCAGACAAGCTTTTGACTAATCAATTAAAAGTACAGTTAACGACCCGGAAAATCTCCAGTGACAGGGAGCTCTAACATTGGGACATCTAAAATTAAATCTCATGGGTCGGTCTTACCATATGAACTACCCATCCAAGGTTTCAATTATACATCCAATGTCCTTTCTTTTATTCCAATAGCCTCCATTAGAAATATAAGTGATCTTTTCTTGGATTAAATTTTCGAGGTTAAACTCGAATTGCTAAGTCCTGACATTATGTTGCTTTGTCGTCCCTTTCCTTTCATCCCCAAACACGAGAGACGGGTACGTGGCGTATGGTGTCAATGTCTCAATGAGCACCAAATCTAACTAGACAACTAGTATCATACAACTCTCTTGGTATCCAAAATGTGTTAGAATAAAGAATTCCTCGATCCCGAGATTTCCAAACAAAATTAGAGACTGGTGGTGTATGGACAACTTTCACAGCTACAGCCCTTGACGAAATTGAAGCCTATCGAAGTTTTCGAGTTTCTGAAACTGACAAAATAATTTTTCCTTAAAAATATCTCTCTTCCCATGTTCGTATATCTCAGACTATGAAAAATAGAGCAACCAGGATAACATTTTTCCTTACACTGTCAAATTGGTTTATTCACGCTTCTCTAAATTCAAGCACAAATGCAATGATATTATTATCAAATCAAAATATACCCAACCAAAAAAAAACCCACCAAAAAAAAAAAAACCCCCACCAAAATCTCAACTTTCCCATTATCTCTCTCTCTCCCTCTTTCCCCCAACATTTCCTAAACTCTTATATTTTCTCCCTCATCAGTCCTCACTCCTCACCCAACAAAAAAGAATCCTTTCATTTCACACTCTCATTCTCACTTCCAATCAAACCAGCAACAAACAACACAACAATTAAACTCAAATCATTGAAACACAAAAAAAAAATAATCAAACAAACCAAACAAACTCATCCAATTGATTAATAATAACAATGATAAATCAAACAACCCCAATTACAAAAAAAGAAAAGAAAAGAAAAAGAAACTCACTTTGCTAGCTTCAGGGTCAAGACAAGTCTGGGAATTCTTGGAATCAGAAACAGCCTTTGGTGAAACGACAAGTGGCACCCTCTCATTGGTTGAGCGTTGCCGTTGTTGTGTTTGACGGTGACACTGAATCTTCTCTCCGATAAGATTCGACGATGAGAATGCCAAGCTATGGCATTGTTGATAATGAGACTTACTATTATTATTATTATTGTAATTATTATAAGTTGACGATCTCATTGCTCCAACAACAGACATGCTTGCCATTTTTGATTGTTGTTGATATTTTTGATGATATTATGAATATGCTGCTTGCTCAGAGAGTGGGCGGTGAGGAGAGAGAGAGAGAGGGAGAGTGAGAGTGAGAGTAAGAGAGAGAGAGAGAGAGGGAGTGAGCTAGCACCGTTCAATGGATTTTCATATTTGGGGTCTTGTGGTCTTGTGGACCTGTGGTGGTGGTATATAATCAAGTGATTTACTGAATATGCCCCTAGTTTGAGGTGATATTACTATATGTGAGGTTGGTTGTGTAAGTGTTGATATTTGATAGCTGGCTGGTTGGTCTAGGTACTTGTGATGGCTGTGATAAGGTTGGCGATTAGAATGGTCGTCTATACACGTGACCATGCCTACTCACTAAATCATAAATCGCTAATCACCTCTTCTTCTTCTTTTTTTACCTTTTACCTTTTTTTTTTAACTTCTTGTTCTTTTTAGCAATGAATTGAATCAGATTATAATTTTCTTTTTCACGAATTTGACAAATGTCTTCACTTATTCTTACTAATTTAGTAAATAACGGTCAGGAACTTCCACTGATTCACCTAGGATTTTCTACTCATTCAGTAAGTGGATAGTTCATAATAGTGATCTAATAACAATGATACAACTGCCATAGATTGAATGAGTATCCGATTCCCACTAATTTAGTGAGGTCCAATATGTGAAAAATAACACAAGCACGCCACAAAAATTGGAACTACCACAACTTTCTTGCTGGCGGTGCTAGATCAATCACAATAAAAGGATTTGTGAATTTCACCTGAAAAATACGGAATTAAACTAACTGAAATTTTTTGAAGTGAGTTGCACGGAACTGAACTAAATGAACTAACATGAACTAAATTGAAAATTTCTCCTTGGCTTTTAACCATTTGAAATCTTTCAAACATATGCAATATTAAACTCATTTGAAAGTATATATTGAAACATTTACATTGACGAAGAAATCAACGTGGAATTGTTGCGGAATAATATATTACTTGAATGATAAATTCCCACCTAAACTGAATCATATTAAAATGAATTGAGATGAACTGAACTGGACTCAAAATAAATTGAGAAGAACATAGCGTAAAATATTAAACTCATCTATCTTTTATCTTTAGATTTCAAAAACATGTTGGACTTGTAATTAAGTGGATCATGACTCAAGTAGTCGATATTTTTAATCCATCGCTAGTATTCAGTTAAATGGGTCAATAATACAAGTCCATTAAGTATCCAGTTAGGCGAAAACCTATTAGCATTTCAATGGTGGTAAGAATCCAATTAACATCTATTATTAGGTTTGTCTCACATAGGGAACTTCTGGTAAAGGAATCCCAGTTATGACAATATAAATATAAACCCCTTCAATTCAGTGCGTTCTCGACCCTATTGCACATATTGCTCATAGCGGAAGACTCTTATACCTAGATAGAAGTATTCTATGATACAGTGCTCTCTATCATGGCTTCAGGTTAGTATAAT
This sequence comes from Tetragonia tetragonoides, assembly GCA_038025085.1. Classification (NCBI taxonomy): domain Eukaryota; kingdom Viridiplantae; phylum Streptophyta; class Magnoliopsida; order Caryophyllales; family Aizoaceae; genus Tetragonia; species Tetragonia tetragonoides. The sequence continues at coordinate 27,551,016 of CM076154.1, forward strand.
TAATTATTAATTATATTCTGTACTAGTAGCTTACTATTAATCGATCTATGGTTTGGATTAAGTTCAACAAAACTTCCCTAAAATATATTTTGAAAGATCTAAAACTCCTTTAGTATTTCTCTTTTCTCTATTTGAGGGTATGTTCTTTTGCATTGAAATGAATTGGATAGTAATATGGAAGACAATAATCACTCAATTGAAATAAATCAATTCTAGATTAAGTGGAAAAAAAACACCTGAAACGTCTCATATTCAGTTTTGTCACTGATTCCATTGATTTAGCAAATAATTTCCACTGAAATTGAATAATGATGATGATGATGACGACGATGATGACGACGATGATGATGATGATGACGATGATGATGTGAAGTTAATCATGAGTTGTGTGTCTTCGGTCACGAACTCAGTTTTGGTTAATGGCCAGACTACGGAAGCTTTCTTCCCTTCTCGTGGCTTTAGGCAAGGGGACCATTTGTGCCCGTACATCTTTATCATCTGTATGGAACATCTTTCTAAGATAATTCATGAGGCTTGTGAAGATGGTAAGTGGGTGACTTTTCCAGTGGGTAGAAGGAAAATGAAAGTCTCCCATCTTCTGTTTGCGGATGATCTGTTGTTATTTGGTGAAGCCACGGAGACTAATTTTAAGAATATTCTTGTTGTTCTCCAAATTTTCTGTAAAACCTCTGGTCAGAAAATTAATTGTGAGAAGAGTAAACTCATCTTATCAGACAATGCACATGACAGCTGCATTCAGATGGCTGAGGAAAATCTGGGTATCAAAGTGTGTCAGAACCTTGGTAGCTATTTGGGCTTTCCTCTTACTGCCAAGAGACCCACACACAATGAGGTGATCTTTATTGTCAACAAAATGAAAAACAAGCTTGCGAATTGGCAATCTAATTTTTTGTCTAAGGCGGGGAGATTGTGCTTGGTCAAAGTTGCACTTAGCGCCATTCCTAACTACTATCTTCAGTGTTTAAATCTCCCTGCAAAAACTCTTGATAAAAAGGATCAAATTCTTTGTAACTTCATTTGGGGTGACACGGAAGAGAAGAATAAAGTTCACTTGATCGGTAAGGATAAGGTCTTTAAACCCGTGGCCTTAGGAGGTTTAGGAGTTAGGAGCTGCAAAGCTGTTAATGCTGTCTTAAATACCCAATTGTGTTGGAATATGGTTAATAAGGAGGAAAACTTGTCCTCCAATGTGCTGAAGCTAAATATATGACCAAGAAGAACAAGATGTTGAAAGCTTCGAATGGGTCACATATTCGGCAAGGCATGAGAAAAGGTTGGACGCTTTATAATCAGATTTCCAAATGGATCGTGGGTGATGGGGAGTTAATCTCCCTGTGGTTTGATAATTGGACTGGGATGGGGCCTCTTAGGAACCTTATCAGTGGTCCGCTCAACTGCCTGGAATATGATATGAAAGTCAAAAGCATTTTGGTGGATTTTCGCTGGTGTTTTGCTAACTTATCGTTTGATCTCCCTGTTCAAATCATTGATGATATTATGAATATTCATGTTCCTGTGTGCCAGGCCAAGGATTTCCTCTGTTGCAATTTAAGTTTTCGGGGTAAATTTAACATGTTTGAGGCCTACTGGCAATGGTCAAATTTTTGTGATAATAATGATGAAAATATTGAATGGATTTGGAAAACACCATGTACCCCAAATGTTCAGTTTTTCATGTGGCTTGCTTCGTGGGATAGGATTGCACACAAGCAGACGCTCTGTGCTAGGCACATTGTTAGCGACGCTGTGTGTCAATTGTGTCATTCTCATGAGGAAAATACTCTGCATGCTTTGAGGGATTGTGGTTATGCTAAGGAAATGTGGAGTAAGTTTGCTGTTTCTGACACCTTTTACTCTGGAAATACTAAAGGGTGGCTCAAGTCAAACCTTACCTCCACCCATAAACACCAAAACCTACCTTGGCCTATTCTGTTTGCTACTACTGTTTGGCATATTTGGCTTAGACGGAACAAATACTGTTTTGAAAATGTCCTGGTCCCTTGTGAAGTTTGGTCTAAAGTGAATTGGAGCAAAGCTTGGGTATACCATAGTTGGCATAATCCCTTGAAACAACAGGTTAATTCTCCTTCTTCCATTGTTCTGGTGAGTTGGAAGCCACCACCCCCGAATTGGGTGAAGCTGAACACAGACGCAACTTTTTCTTTACAATCAAAACAAGCAGGCAGTGCAGGTATAGGCAGGAACTCAAATGGAGAATGGCTAGCCAGCTACTAGAGAAGTATAAGAGCTAATGATGCTAACACAACTGAGCTACTCAGTATCAGGGACGGATTACAGGAGGCAGTGGCAGCGGGCTGGAGGAGACTCATCGTCAACGCTGATTGTAAACAAGTTGTGGACATGCTGAACGACGAGGATCCAAGCAGCTCTCACCTACGAAACATCTTTTTGGATTGCAAGAGTTTGCAAGGGAAGCTTGATGAAGTGATTTATGAGCATAAGTTTAGGGAGGAAAACAGGTTGGCAGATTTTTTGGCCAAGGAATGTCTAGCTAAGTGGTCAAGTTATAGTGATGTAATTAAACTGAACTATCCTAGTGTTAATTGTAGTACTATCTATGATGATGATCTTAATGGCAGATCATACGAACGTTCTTGTATTTCACTCATGACGTAATGATATGAATGTATGCTTTCTGACCAAAAAAAAAAAAAAAGCAAGATGATGATGATAACAACAGTAACAAGAAATTGGCAAAATTTGATCTTGGTGTGTTCTATTTCCTGATCTCCACTGAATCGATAAGAATATGCCACTAATATTCCTATTGACTTAGTAAGTGTCTATTACTAATTGGATAAGTACCTATCACCGATCCCACTGATTTAGTTAGGTCCAATATGTCAAAATAACACAAGTATGCTATGAAAATTGGAAGTACGACAATTTCTCTTAAGAGGGGTGCTAAATCCAATAACTATATACGGGGTTGTTCTTTCCACCTGAAAACACGAAACTAAACTAAACAGAACTTACTTGAACTGAACTTAGTTTGAGTTGAATTGAAATTTTCAACTTTGACTTTTAGCCATTTGAAAAACGTCCAAACAAATTATACTAGGAGGTTACCCGTGCACGGGCTATCATTTTATTAATATACTTTTAATATACTTAAATAATTTTTTTTATAACTTTTAAATAATACTCCAAATATATATCGGAATGAAAATGGAATGTTATACTTATACGTGTCATAATTAGTTAGGTTATCTCCAAAAATATCTATATCTCCCAAAATAATAAAATAATAATATCTATTAATTACTAATCACCTAACCTGTCATTCTTACGTTATACCTCACATATATATAACCTAACAAATTGTCACTATAAATGTGACCCCGCTTGTCACTTTATTTGATTCGTCATATCCTTGAAAATTTTAGTCACATGTTAAACAGGTGATTATACCCTTAACCGGTTTGATCTGTTCTAATTGTCCATTAATGTGTCTTTTGCTAATTAGAATTTAAAAGTTGCAAGTCTAAATTTCATTCGAACGGATATTAAAAATTGGGAGGACTAACCAGTCACCTTCTCAAAAAAAAAAAAAAAATGTTTATCAAAATGTGATACTTATAGTTACCTGCGTTTATACCCACAAATATGTAGCCCTTATTATATTGTGTGCATCTATTCACACAAATATTCATCATCTATACCTAATTATATTTTGTTTTTCGAATGGAAATAGAATTTATTATAAATAACTAATAGTCAAATCTTTCATCCTTACAGTAGCTAATTAGTTAACAATTGAAAACGTTAAAATGTCTATATGATATTTATTTTAGATTGCATTAAGTAAGATCAACGACCCATAGTGATTATTATATGATATTTATTAATAATAACTCATTACTCTACATAACAAACAAAAAAAGAAAAGAAAAACTAAAAATAACCAACCATTAGGTGACAGTAAACGTTATCTGCGATCTTATGCAAAACTCAATGCAAAAATTAAAATGTTTAAAATCTATTTCATTCTAAAATAAAAATTAGAATATTATTTTGTAAAAATGAAATTTAATAATTTTTATTCTACTGGTACTAATTAATACTTTTATTATTGTTTTTAACAAAAGCTCTGCCGCCTCAAATGAGATTTTGGTTATTATTAATTTTTATTTTTTTTTGAAAATGGAAGTTTTATTGCCATTCACCAAAGGTATGCCAAAGTAGCATCCTTGAGTACACCTAAAGGAGTACCAGTGTAGCACCCCTAACAAGTCTACTAACCAACTACATAACACAGATAAATCCTAATTACATCCTAGCAATCTTCTAGTTACATCATGCTCATCTTCAAATTCAGGGGAGTGCAAATACATCCTAACACAAACATTAAACTGGATGCTCCTAACCATCTCCTCTTTGGTCCTGCTCCTATCTCTAAAAATTCTACTATTACGTTCTTGCCAAATCTCATATATTGTGGCAAGTAGAGCACATCGACGCCTACGCTTCTCCCACTGCCTACCTCGGTTATGCTTATGGAACCATCCGAACTCATGATTCAGACTCTTGCTTCTGCGATTAACTCCCATCCACACCATAATTGTATGTCAAGTGCTAGATCTAACTGGACATTGAAAAAACAGATGCTTGTTGGTTTCTGCATCAGATTTACACAGACAACACCTGTTAACAAGAGAGACGCCCCTTCTACTGATATTATCAAGCGTAGCCAGAGAATTATGCATAGCCATACATGTTGTTACTCTATGTTTGGGTACAGTTGCACCCTCCCAGACCGTTCTGTACCAGTAACAAGGATCCTCCTTTCCTCTGAAAAAAATCATATGCAGCAGAAACTTTGAATTTTTCCCCAACCTGCCAGCTTTCTAGCAAGTTTACAGCAGCCACCTGATCACCAGCACGTTGGATAAACTCATCTCGAAGCTTTAAGATGCGTTTCCAGCCCCAAGAGTCAACACCCCGAGCACTAACCTCCCACACATTCGACTGCTTGAGATAATAATTCCTCACCCAGGCCACCCAAACTGACTCATTCTGTGTATGTAGCTTATGAATCCATTTCATAGTTAGCGCCTTATTCCAAGCAAGAACTTCTTTTATCCCAAAACCACCTTTCTTTCTTTTGAGGCACATTTTCTCCCAACTCATAAACACCATTTTCCTATTTCCACCAGAATTGCCCCATATAAAGCTCCTACACAATTTCTCAATTTTCCTCAATACTTCTTGTGGCAGCAAAAAAGCAGATCCCCAAAAATTCTGAATTGCAAAAATTACAGAATTAATCATCTGTATTTTACCTGCGTACGATAACAGCTGAGCCCCCCCAATGATGCAGCTTCTTTGTAATGTTATCTACCAATGAATGGCACATAGCACTTGTGATCCTTGAAGAATTCAGAGGCAGACCAAGGTAACGAATAGGAAGGGCACCCTCCTTGAATCCAGTTTTGTCACTAATCTGCTTTTTGACTCTAGCACAAATACCACCAAAAAAAACATTAGTTTTCTGGGGGTTAGCTACCAGTCCTGACATACAAGCAAATTGTTCCAGGCACTTAACAACAGTAGTCACAAATCGCACCTCCCCACGAGTGAAAATTAACAAATCATCAGCAAAGATGAGATGATTAATACCAAGCCTAGCACATTTTGGGTGATCACCAAATTTCCTTTCCTCCCCTGCTTTCTTGAGAATCCGAGAGAGCATTTCCATACTTAAGACAAAAAGATAAGGAGATAACGGGTCTCCTTGTCTTAAACCCCTCTTCCCCTCAAAGAGACCCCTAGGGGATCCATTAACACACACCGAAAAGCGAGCTGTGGAAATACAAGTCATGGTCCACTGTACAAAAGTCTCACGCAATCCTAGGAATCTCATAGTGTGCTCGAGGAAATCCCAATGTAGGGTATCATACGCTTTCCTAATATCGATCTTCATAATAGCTCTAGGGGACACATGTTTCCTCCCATAGTGCTTAGCTAGCTCATGGCTATGCATCACGTTATCAAACAAAGAGCGACCCTTCACAAAAGCAGCTTGCTCGATGCCAACCAGATTCTCCATACAACCCTGTAACCTATTAGCAAGGATCTTGGTAATAGCTTTATACACCACTGAACAGCAAGTGATGGGTCGGAACTGAGTAACATCTTCTGGGACCTCACACTTAGGGACTAAGATAATAAACGTGGAGTTTATCTCTTTTAATAATTTCCCAGTACCAAAAAAGTCTCTCACTGCTGCACAAACTTCATTGCCCACTATAGCCCAAGCTACTTTGAAAAAACCCGAGGTGAAGCCATCGGGTCCTGGACTCTTGTCTTCATGAATTGAAAAAAGAGCCTCCGTGATCTCATTATTTGTTATAGGCTTTATCAAATCCAGGTTTTGCTCATCAGTAAGAACTGAAGCAGTGCCAATACATTGAGGATCAAAATTCCTTACAGGAGCCGCAGTCCCAATAAGCTCAGTAAAGAACTCAACAAAAGCATCGATGACTTCCTGTGGTTCTGAACATAGTGTACCATTTTTATTCTTTATGCTTCCCACTCTATCCCTCGCTTTAGTTTCTGCCACTCTTGCTTGAAAATACTTCGAGTTTTCATCAGCTTTCTGGATATGAGTTATTTTAGCTCTTTGATAATAAGAGCTAAGTTCGGCTTTCTTCAATTTGATGTACTCCATCTTCATGTCTCTATCTTTCTGAATAAGTTGAGTATTCAGCGGAAATTGTTGTAGTTCCTTCTGCACACTAACCCACTCAGCTTGTTTCTTTTGCACTCTCTGTGTGATGTTCGAATAACTGGCTTTATTCAATTGTTTCAGCTGCTTTTTTAAGAGTTTCAGGTGAGAAGTTAATTGAAACATCTTACACCCTCTAATAGGAACCTGCCATATTTCAGTGACCAAGTGCAAGAAATTACTATCAGAACACCAACAATTCAAAAACCTGAAAGGTTTTGGTTTAGGTATAACAGCCTCTTTAATAGTAACCATTCCTGGAGAATGATCTGATATGCTAGGGACCAAAAATTCCACAGAAGAGCACAATCTAGCACCCCATTGAGTATTAGCCAATACTCTATCCAGCTTAGAAACCACCCTATCGTCACCATCCTGATTATTGCACCATGTAAAAGAATTACCAGTAGCTGGAAGATCTGCTAACCCAGCAGCACAAAGGCAATTCCTGAATTCATCAATAGCATTAAAATCAGGGTTTGCATTACTTATTCTCTCCGAGGCAGAGAGAACAACGTTGAAATCACCCATACACAACCAAGGTTCCTGAGTATTGCCAGCCACATCCAGAATATCTTGCCAAAGTGATCGTCTGTCCACCATCTCATTAAAAGCATAAACAAAAGTGATCAAAAAAGAGAGAGAGCTCCTTTTAGATCTAACTCTGCAATGCACACACTGGGCTGCAGTATAAAGCACCTACAATTCCAGATTATCCTTATTCCAAACAATCCAAACCCGCCCATTATAGTGCCAATTGTAATTACACACTATTGAATATTTTTTGAAATACTTTTTCTGAATTTTGAGGGAGTTTCTTTCCTTGATTTTAGTCTCCAATAAACCACAAATATCCACCTTATTGTTTCTCAAGAAATTTTCCACTTCTTGGAGTTTCAGGGGCTCATTCATGCCCCTGACATTCCACCCGGTGACTATCATTCAGATGAGGAAGGGATCACCACCCCACCACCATCAGGTGCAGAACCAGCTAGTTCTTCAACAATTAAAATGTTGCCATGATCATCCACGTCAAAAACTGTCTTGTTAGACAAAACCCCAAAACTGTTATTATGTTGAGGGGACCAAGAGTCTTCTTGAGCTGGCACTTCCCCTTTGCCACTCTTCCTTCTCACAATAGGTATAACATAAAAATTATGTTATTATTAATTTTAATTATTATACTCATATGAGTTTTTGGTTATTATTCTTTTTTCATTATTTATATCATTAACTACTCAAATAATGATATTGATTTAATAAAAGTTATTAACACCCCGTATTAACTTGACTCATTTATGTTTAATAATTATCCAAACTATAAATCATCTTATAAAAGATAAGGAAAAAAAATTTAATTAAATGTCTTGGGTATAAGACAACTGGAGAGTGACACTTGTCAGCTCACCAACGCTTATACCCAAAAATCTATATATATACTAGGACTTTATCTGTGCTACGCACGGGCGACCCATTTATCACTAACTTTTATGCTCAAAAAAAAATTGATTTTTTTTAAAATTATACATAAGTACATAAAAAATAATTAAAAATAGAAATTGGTCGAAATGTTACACACACCACTCACCATTCTCCGACTAAAAAATAAAATAATATCTATCACTTCTCAGTTAATTTGCAATTATACATCATATAGTATAACTTAATAATATTCAAAGAGTAGAGCTAAAAAATAATATTAAAATAACTTATGAAGATGTGATTCTTGTAGTTACCTGCACTTATACTCACAACTACGCATGATCTATCCTTTCATCACTATATTTTAATATATTTCAATAATTTTTTTATAAATAATAAAAATGTATATTAGAAGTATTTATCAAAAAAAAAAACAAATGTATATTAGAAGGAGCTTCCAATCAAAAAATATATGACTTACTAAACTATCACTTTAAATGTGATCATTGTCATTTTATTTGCTCATATCCTTGCAAAATTTTAGTCACATGTCATGTTAATGACCTCAAATATAAAAAAAAAAAAAAAAAAATTAAACATGTTTACCTTGTCATATTAGCGACTTTTATCCCCACGAAAGATTAATATTTTTTTATGTAACTGACGCTTATACCAACTAATATAATTTTGTTTATTACTCAACAACCGGTTTGATCTCATTGTCCCTTAATGTGTGTTTTGCTAATAAGAAGTTGCAAGATTAATCTTCTTTCAATGGGAAAATAATTTGTGACGGCTCATCATCTAAAAGAATGGAAAAAATTATAATTTATCAAAATGTGACACTTGTAGTTACCTGTGCTTATAACCACAATTATATAACAAAAAAATTATATAACACTTCTTTTATAACTATATTTAATTCAGGTTTTTATTATTTTCTTGAATAAAAAATAAAATTTAACTAATTTTCAAATCAATCTCATTAAAGCATTACATTTATGTCATTTTAGATTGTATTAATTTTATTCAATTTAAAAAAAAAAAGAAATATGAACAATTTCTAGCAATTATTATACAATATTTATTTATGACAAATCATTAGTGAAAATAATTAAATAAAAAAAGAGAAAAGGAAAAACAATAAATGACCAATTAAAACGTGACACTTGTCACATTACCGGCGCTCTTACCCAAATATATATATTGAAACATTTCCAATGGAACATATCTCAACATGAAATTATTTCGAAATAATATATTAGGAAAAATATCTTTGAGATACCACAAACTATTGACAAATTACAATAAGATACCATAACTTTTGTTTTGAATGAAATAGTGAATTCCAATAAAAGTAATGACTAACATACCCTCATTGAAAAAACTCAATAAAAATTAAGGAAAGACTCTTACTTTACTTAAGGATACCCCCCCCCCCAAATCTTTTAGTATGGCTTATGAATGACACACCAATGAAACCGTGTAACTTCAAATCCTGAATTAGCAAAATATTTCACCCAAAATAAATTCTAGTTAGGTATGTTTTTCTAAGTTATTTTTTATTTTACTTAATAACTAGTGTTTTGACCAGTGCGGTGCACGGTGTTGACTAAATGAATTGATTTTTTATTTTACTTAATAACTAGTGTTTTGACCAGTGCGGTGCACGGTGTTGACTAAATGAATTGATTTTTTTTTATTTGAAAAGGCAATACAACCAGGTAATCTCACTTGAAGGTTGACCTAAGATGCCTTCACTAAATAGATTAGTGAAGGACTTTGATGAAACAATTACATCCAAGAACAAATAAAAAGAAGACTAAATGATACAAATTAGACAAAATTAAATTAATTGAATAAAAAATATTCATTACAAACATTTTAGAGATATGTTTCAACTAAAAAAAACAAATTAAATTACATACTCCCTTGTTCATATTTTTTTGTTGGTGAATGGATCTCTGAGTTCAATCAAATCGAATTTAGTATGATCGTTAAAAGAGTTCTTAAACTTTCTTCTCCTTTTTTCTAAATAACACTCCTAAACCTCTTTCAATCTATAAAAATACCGTTTGAATGAAATAAAAAAAAAATGGAAACAAAATCACACATTTAATTAGCTACCACATTAATATATGAGAAAAACTACCCAATAGTATTATAACTATATAAATTTAATACAGGTAAAAAAAAAGTTGCGAAGTAGACTTACAAAATCGTACCTTTCAAATCCATTTTCGTTTTATAGCGTAACTTCTTAGTTTTGAATAGTTAAAATTTCATTTGGTGCAAATATCATTAATGTTTCTCGAGTTTTTTTGTGTAAGAATATAAACAACAATAATATTTTTTGTCAGGTGATTTTTTGTTTTCTTCTTAATCTTTTTTAGCAAAGAAATAAATTTTTATTAATCATCAAAAATATCGGTAATACAAGGTCTATGAATATTAGATCCATGCCTTCTATTCATACCCACATATAGACAATACAGGTTACATTCATAATCATATTATCTCTTTACTATATTATTATCTCCAACACATCCTTTATAACCAAGCATTTCATCGTTTCCATTTAAAGATCTATTAATACGAGTATTAACTTTTACTCATGGTTGCACCTGCCCTGCATCAAAACAAACTATCCGTACTTGAATCCTTGAAGGGTTGTAACTTTTTCTCTAGTGCTCTACAATGTAGTATATTACTCAATCAACAACTTACAATTTGTTATCCATATCTGCTTGGTATCTAATTGCATTCTCAAAAAATATTCTTGAAAAAAATTCAAACAGAAAATAGAGCACAAACCCAATGCATTACATGAAAAGGAAAATGAAGCATATACTATCCTTGATCTGGTGAGTCATCTTTGTCAAAAATTTTGTGACGGGACTGCAAAACAACAATTTGGAATTTTTTTTTATTTGACAGGAAAATCAATTCTGAAAAAGGAAGATAACAAATTCGGCCATAATATTTATTCTCTTTGGGCATGTCACAACATTCAAAATTATAATCACAAATGAAAACGAAAGAGTGAGTAATTAGCAATGGAAAAATTGTCACTTAAAAAAATTAACAATTCAGATTTGGCAAGAAACATTTGCGTAGATTTTGAGCGTACGTAACAAAGCATTTTGGCGGATATACGACTTGAAATTGTCATTAGAGTCAAAATTTTGCTTATAGATATGCTGGTTCAATAAAGTGAAAATAGAGGAAAATGAAATATACATACTGAAAAAAATTCAAAATAAGAACGTTCCATACCAACTTTCTTTATCTTCTTAAAATCTTCCAAAATGTATAGTAGGACATCTGAATCAGTTATGCCATCGATCATATCAAATGTGCCTGCAACAATTAAGAAGATGTAATATTCAAGGTTATAGCCACATACTGGGTTTTTAAAATACCAAGGAAAGCAAAATGATAACCTAAAGAAAACAACAAACAATTGATTTTAAGTGCACCAAAATATTTTACAATGTGAAATCAACTACTATTGTATTTGATGTACTGAGAGACGAAGAAGAGAGAGAAGATTTCGGTAGCGGTTACCTTCGTGAGTTACTTGTGGTTGGAGTGAGAAATAGCATGAAAGTTACCTTCGTGAGTTACTTGTGGGATTCTAGCTAATAATTTGCCTAGTTTTTACTCAGTGAATTAGTTGGTCAGTTATGCAGACTGGCTTAAGAAATAGAAAATGAGAGTTTTTCACCATGATACTCTCTGTTACTTTTTTTTTTTTTTTTTGTGAAGGGTCGTTAGTTTCTTAGTTAGTGGCTTAGTGCTCTATTTTTATGGTATCACTCTATTTTGTGGGAATCCTTTTTTATTTTTGTAAAATATATTTTAGGTGAGAAATTTTGCAAGCTTGCCACGTGGATTTTTTAGATGAGAAAATTTCTTAGCTTGTTCATATTTGACAAAAGAGAACATATTCGAAAAAGAATTAACAAAAAAAAATAAAACAAAAAAGGTTACCAAATGCGCTTAGATGAAAAACTGTAATACCCCGTATTATTATTCATTTAGAATAATAATTACTTTAAAAAGAAAATGCAATTTCGTATTTAAAATAATTAATTGGGGTCATAAATGTTTAAAGTGCCTAATTAATATTTGAATTTTGATTTTGGACCTAATTAAATTATAATTGGGCCAAATAAATAAAAATGAATTAGTGGGCTATAATTTCGGCTGGCAAGGAATTTGGGCCATTATTTTCGGCTAAGTGGCCGAAAATAAGGCACCAATATTCTGATTTTATTTTCAAAATTTTATTTCCTAAAGATTTGGTTAGTGGAGTGAAAGTAGGAGGGAGTTTAGGAAAGAATAAGTTGAGATAAGAAATGAGTGTATTTGGCCTCCTAAATACACACAGCTTTCAAAACTCAACTGACGCTAACCAAATAAAAAAAAAACTCTCTCTCTCTCACTCTCACACGGGCGAACGCAAAAAAGAAGGAAAAAAAAAAAGATAGAGGAAGTTCACCACTTTTCCACAATTCATCTTTGCTCAGTTTTAATCCTTGATTTTCAAGTAAGTGTTCTAAACTTGTTTTCTTTGATTATTGAAAGCTTTTAGATTGATTCAAGTTTGAGTTTTTGAACCCTAGTTTTGTATGAGTAAACTCTAATTTAGTTTTTGCCTAGGGTTTGCTAGATTCTATTGCTTTTGCATGATAGGATCATAATTAGGGTTTGGTTTGTTGTTTTATTAAAATTGAATCAAGTTTGAGTTCAAAAGGTTAGATCTTTGTAATTTAATTAAATCTGGAAATTTATTAAATTGTGGATTTTATTAGATTAGGGTTTGTTAAGTTTGTTATCAAAAAAAAAAAAAAAGAATTCGGGTGGTGCAAACACGGCAGGGCCGTGTACTGTACACGGCAGCCCCTGCCGTGTTGCACCGGCAGCGGCTGTCCGGCGCCACCGCCCACCGTTGGCGGTGGTGCAATGGTGGTAGATGTTGGTGGTGTTTTGGTGTTGACTTGATTTGACATGTTGATTTGTTTTAGGGTTTTGGAAAGTTTCCTAATTTAGTTTATGTAAATTTGTTTTTTTGAAAACTTTGAGCATCCATGAGTAATTAAAATTCCAGCAACTTAATTAATTTAATTAAAGGTACTAAATCATCTTTAAAGTTTAATAAAGTGGTTTAGAAGTCAAGGTATTGACTATTGTTTTATTGTGGACTTGTTAGGACCCGTTGACCGCGCTTAAACGTAAGGAGCTTACGTTATTGATTGTCGTGATTGCCTATTGCTAAAGGTAATTCATATCTAGATGAATTATATAATCTCTTTGTCATAATTCATATCTATTGGGATTTGTATTCATTTGTCTAGTATTGGACTGAGGATGTGAATTCATATTTGGACTTGTGAATATGTTGAAAATGGATAATTAATATTTATTTTCTTGTAATAATTCGTATAGCATTATATGTTAGTGAATGCGTTTATTATGTTGGAAATTCACTTGCGTAGCATTGTCTACTTGTTAATATTCATGTGAGGAGATGCATGTTATATTATTGGCTATTGAACGAAAATTATGTTAATAATTTTTCAATTGGAATATAGCTTGAAATTGCTATTTTTGGTATCATGATAGTAAGCATGTGAATCATGTTAGAATCATGTTACTTCAATATGGTGATATGAACTTTGACTATTGAATTAGGTGGTTTGAATTGAGGCCAAGATGCCATTCATGTAATATGACATCGGAAATTTGTAATCAAATTGTGTTACTTGAGAATGCCAAGATTATGTGATTTACTTGACTATGTGATCACCTTTGAATGAATTAATTGGGAGTTAAGATTTCATTGGTAATGGATCCACCAAAGGGAGCGAATAGGAATTGTCAATTATGCGTTGAGTGGGTTCATATTCTGCGGGGTATGGCTCCAACATATTGAAATCTTGTATCTATATTGAGTAATTGGGCGAGTGGTTCTCCGGAACAGTTTTTCTTGTAAACCTAAGGGTTGAGAGAGGGTATGCATACTTAGGAACAATTGGAAGTACTTCGGGAGTCATCTATACTTCGGGATGATTGATCCCTCTTTTGCCACTGTGCACGGGACTAAGATCCTATTGAGCCTTCTGCAGTTGGTTCCGACATTCTTACGATTCTCTTCTCTCTAATGAACTTGGCTAATGGATACTAATAAATACAGAGATTGATTATTTGGTGATTATGCGTGTCTTTACTTTTAAAGCATGTTGTCCTTATTTCTTAAGCATGATTACTAATTTATTTGATTAAGCATATGGACTTAACTTGGAGAATGAAATGGATTATGTGGTTATGAATTACTCAGCATCGCTGATTAGTTGTTTTTCTTTTTATTTGTGTTTGTTGTCCATTTCTCTTCAATGGTGGGCCTATGACGAACCTATATGGAATTTGTCTATATGGAGGAGTAGATTGACAGGATTATGCCTTGAGGAGTAGAGCTAGTGAAGGCGTACCAAGAAGATTGTAAATCTTCTAAGAACAATTTATTTTATTGTTTAGTTTGGAACTTCTATTTATTGGGATTTTTATATATTGTAATGAGATTAATTCTCTTGCATGAGAATTAATAGTTTATTATTTTATTTCATTTGGATTATTTGTTTTAAGTCTAATTGGAAAGATAATTATTATTTAATTATCTATTACATATGTTTTGGGGATATATAACATTTGTTTTCTTTCTAGCTTTGTATTTAATTTGAACATTAAATACGGCGGTGACGCTTCGAATTTCTATGGTTTTTTCGCTGCAACTCGTGATTTTAAATGATTTTAAATTAGACAAAAATTCGGGGTGTTAAAAAACAAATGTGCATCTATAATTGATCATATATATTTTTCTTATCTTCTTATGGGCTATTCGGGCACAAAATAATGCCACATCACTTTTCATTCACCAAACGTGCTCCATCAGGTACCCCATCGATACTGATTACAAAAGTAGGATACCTCGAAGATATTATCAAAAAGTTATGGTAATTCACTGTACACAAAATTGTTTCTATTTGATTTTTTTTTTATTGCAATTGCGAGTATCAATTTATTCTGATCATGGATGAGCCTAGTGACATCCCTATTAATCAACTTGAGATAATTTTCTCTCGAATTTTCAATGTTCTTATCGACGTTTTGCGTAACTAGGATAATTTCGTGACCTCCACATGAAGCTCAACCATGATCAGCTTTGTATGAAGCTCCTACATCCTCAATTTGGTCTATGAATGTGAGTGATGTGTGACAGAGCGCCTCTATTTGGCCTTCCCACCAATAGCCCCAGGTCAAGGAGAGAAAGAGAGAGTGAGGAAACCAACAACATGAAGCATTTGTCCCAAAATTCATCATGTAGTTTGAAGGACCCTTTGCGGAAGAATCTTGTCGGTAGATGATAATGAGCCCTTGACCACAGCAGGAATATAAAGGCCCTTACTATAAATAAGAAAATTGAAAAATAAATAAAGTATAGTTATCTTTTATTGTGCTATTTATTTTAAAATGGTTTAGTAGTGTCTATCGGGAAAATGGCTTGTTGCTTCAAGCGTTATTTATACCCAAAAACTACAAGTTTAAAAGAAAGTTACTAATTAATAATAATCATAGCTTTGTGGTAGAATCCTCTATCTTATTATAGTAGCAAAGGTGTTGACTCTCTTCTCCACCATAATTTTGTGGCAAACAATTAAGGAAAATACATTAAAAATAAGCACAGAGAGTATAAACTTCTGAGATATAACTCCTATTGTTTTGGTTCGTAGGAAAGCGTTCCGACTTCCGAGAGGTAGTGGATGAAAGGAAGACAATTAGAGTGGATAATAATATGTAGCTTATGAAATTATATTTGTTAGTGCTAAATTAGTGAGTGAATGTTGTTTATGTTAATGACTTGTTCTCATCTCATTACTATTGCACACAGTATTCTAAATTTCTTCTCTTAGTTTCGCTAGATTACCTTATATGTTTGTATGCCTATATATAGGGCCGCGTCAGCTTTTCAAAAAAAAAGCGTTAGATTTTTGCATGATTCTGACATAATTTTTCATTTCTTTTTCTATTTTTTTTTTGGAAAATGGTTAAATTTCATTCCATCTTCCAAAGGATATCAAGACAATACCTTTGGAACAAAAGTTCATACAGAAAAACAAGCTACCAAAGTGATAACTTAAACAGAACAGAGCACAAGAAACAGAGAAAAAACAAAACACAGCTAATCACACCGATAGCTTACACAGACTAGCTAACTGCAAACTTGTAAAAATGAGCAAAAACTCTCATCTGGATACTCCTTGTAATCTGATCCACATCACGAGCACTTCCGCCAAAGATTCTATTGTTTCTCTACTACCACAGTTCATATGGCTGCAAGCGATGTGCTTCTCGCCTTCTTATGCATTGCTTTTCCTTTGACATAATTGCGGAACCATTCAAGCTCTCTTCAATGTGACCAGACCCTGCGAGGGATGCCAAGCCACCAAAGAATTCGGTTCCATACTTGCTTAGACAAGTGGCACTTGAAGAACAAGTGCTGGCAACTCTCAGCTTGAGAGCAACAAAGTGAACATTTGTTTACCATTTGCAAACCCCTAGCCATGAGCATATCAATTGTTGCTAGTTTATTTTGAGCAACAAAGCAGGGTATAACTCTGTGTCGAGGCATGCTCATAGTATCCCATATAGTCTTGCTCCATCGAAACCGATGTCCATGAATTCTGAATATATCGTAAGCTTCCTTCACCTTATACTGACCCTTATCTCTCCGATCTTGCATAGTAGCCTGGGCAACCTGTTGACCTCCACATTTCACCACAAAAAGATCTCTGACCTGAAGTAATTTACGCCACAATCAAGCATCATTGCTTTTGGCTTGGACACTCCAAATACCAGCACTATTTAAATGGTACTTCACAATCCATTCCTTAGCCAGACAATAGGGACCCCAAGCAATAATCCAAACCCATCTAAGAAAAAGAGCATGGTTCCAAGCATTAGCTTCTTTCAAATTCATACCCCCCCCCCCTCTTCATAAGGCAAGCAGATATGTTTCCAACTCACAAGACACATACGCCTACTACCTACATCATTCCCCCAAAAAAATCTAAATTGATCCTCTCGATGTCAGTCAGTACAACTTTTGGCAGAATAAACGCATAACCTGAATTTTTCCAGTATAACTTAACAGTTTAGAAGCTCAGTGAGAGGTACGTACCTTAATTTTTTCAATTAGAAGTTGACAAAGTGCAACGGTCAACCTAGAAGCACTAAGCGACACCCCTAAATACCTGAACGACAACTCCCCTTGAACGAACCCAGTAATAGCCAAAATTTGCTCTTTAACTAACTCCTCCACACCACCAAAGTACACACAAGTTTTAGCTGGGTGTGGCACTAAAAACCAGACATGAGAGAGAATTGATTCACCACATCCACCAATGTATTGACAGCAGGTACACGTACATCCCCTCTAGCGAACAACAAAAGATCATCCGCCAAGCTCAAATGGTTTAATTTTAATCTACTACATTTTGGATGAAAGCTCAACCCTGGATCAGCACAGGCTTTGCGAAGCATCCTAGAGAGAGCTTCCATGCCCAAAAGAAAAAGGCGAGGAGACATCAGATCACCTTTCCATACCCTTCTCTTCCCTGCAAAAAAAAAACCCTCCGGACATCCATTACCTTGATTGAAAACCAAGGAGAGCTAACACAATTCATAACCCATTCAACAAACAAAGAAGGAAAGTGCAAGGTTGTCATAACATTTTTAAGAAAAAAGACTAGTCAAGCGTGTAGTAGGCATTTCTAATATCAATTTTTATCATAGCTCTTGGAGATACACCCCTCCTCCCATAATGCTTCATGAGTTCATGAACCAAGTAAATATTATCAAAAATACTCCTCCTCTTAGTACAGGCCGCTTGTTCCCCAATCCCCACCCACCATACTCATCCTAGCAGGTTCCAATGTAGCCGCTAAAATCTTGGTGATTGCCCTGTAAATAATAGTGCAACACGAGATGGATCTAAGATCAGAAACACTAGCTGGGATGTCAACTTTTGGAATAAGGGAAACAAGGGTAGAATTAACCTGTTTAAGCATCTTTTTGGAGGAAAAAACTCCTTAATCGCACCACAAACCTCCTCCCTAATCACAGACCAAGCATCCTGAAAGAAACCAGACGAGTAGCCATCTGGCCCCGGAGCTTTGGTCCTAGGAATGGAAAAAAAAGCCTCCTTGATTTCTTCATTAGGAACAACCCTTATCATCTGTTCAGCAATATCAGTAGACACAACCACACCATTACTCAGAATATCCCTATCAAAGGGAACTACATCATCTGCTTGACCCAGAAGATGAGTGTAGAAATCTAAGAAAGCACCACTAACTTGCTCCCTACCCTGTTGTAAAACCCCCTGTTTATCCAAAATTGACGAAACTCTAACCTGCGTTTTCTACTCCGCAATCTTAGCATGAAAATAGGCAAAGTTCTCATCACCTAACTGGACCTCCTTTAATTAGATCTCTGTAAAAGGACACACAACTAAGCCTTTTTTAAGCTTTGTAAACTGAGAAGTCAGTGGTTTTTCCGCAGACTGTAACACATTATTGAAAGTATCATTTTTGCAGATTACATTGAACCATGTGAAGCTCCTCCATACACTTCATACACTTCCTAACTCTGTCCCAGATACTACTAAATTGTGTGTTATGTAATTGCTTAAGCCCCATCTTCAACTTTTTCAGTTTAGTAACCACACTATGCATTTTACACCCATACAATTGCTGCTGCCAAACTGACTGAACCAGCTCCATGAAACCAGGATCTTGAGCCCAACAATTCAAATATTTGAACATTTTTCTGTTATCATGATGACCCTTCCTCGAGCTTTAACAAACTTGGGGAGTGATCTGATCCACCTGGCGCCAAGAACTCCACAGAGATAGGAAATCCAGTTGTAACCCATTTATCATTATACATCATCACCCTATCCAACTTACTCTGTACAATATCCCCATCCATCTGCATATTACTCCATGTTAACAAAACCCAGTAGCAGGGACATCAGTAGGTGCGCATCCCTCAAACACTCATCAAAATCAGTTGTGTTAGCCAGATTAGGAGAAGCACTATTTAACCCTTTCATGAGTATGTAGCACAACATTAAAATCACCCTAAACTAACAAAGGACAAGCATGAGCCACCACCCAATCCCTATTTCTTTTTCTTTTGGCAGTGGATGCCCTAAATTTTTTATTTGGGTTTAGGGGGGGGGGGGGTTGTTAAGGAAACTTAATAATCGTACCTCAATGGTAGAAGTCTTTGCCTTAATTTGGTATCAAGAGAGTGGGCTCTTTTATGTTTTATCCATAATTTCAGAGTAATGGATCGAGGAAAATATAATGGACGTAAGCATTAAGAGCATCAGCTTTTAGAAGGAAAGCTTGTAATGCTTCGGTTCAGAGGCAAGTGTTCCTGGATCGCGGGAATGAAAGCAAGGCAATAAGAAAAAAATAATGATATGTAGCTTGTGAAATGGTATTTGTTAGTTTCGAATTATTAAGTGAAATGTTGTCTTTTTGCTGATTGCTTGTTCTCAAATTTCATTGCCCTGACACACCTTATTCTAAAAATTCTCCTCTTACTATTGCTAGAATAACTTACATATTTGACTGCCTACATACGAGTCCATTTTATCTTTGTACAAAAAATGATTTAAGATAAAGATTCTTATTTGCATATTTTTGGGAAACTTTAGATCCTTATTTGTTATTTTATTTTTAAAAAAAGAAAGAGGTAACAACGAGCTTACAAGTTTCAACCCACCAATTCCATCTCAAATTAGGCCAGATTTGAGTGTAGCAATGAGCGCCCCACTCCCACACACCCCTCCCGAACCACTTGGTCTATAGCCCAAGTGTTGAGACCCCTTATATATCCTCCAACTATGGGGAATTTGAGAGCCTTGACCCTTAAATTTGATATCTTTAGGATAGAAGGTGTCTTGATAACCGTTTGAGACAAGATTATCTGATTAGATTCTTATTTATTACTTCGATTGTAAGAAAATATGAAAAAGGAAGAAATAAAAGATATGTTTAATAAATGAAATTTAACAATTGAAATTTAACAATCTAAAAGAGATTAGTGTTTTTTTTAAGGGGATTGCTAAACGTAAATCGCAAATTACTGAATGCAAATATTATTTTCCCATAGTACCCCTAACTATTTTCTCATCCTTTTTCCACATTGTTATTTTCTCTCTATTAGTTCATCCCTAGAAAAATACAAAATAGAAATATAAAAAAACAAAAAATCAGAAAAACCCAAAAAATGAGACCAAAACCCTCCACCCTCCACCGTCGAACTCCATTCTCACGTTCAGCAGCCACCGTAGCCCCTCCCCCGAAATCGCCAGCCCCTCCCCCATCAGTTCCCTACTTCCCTTACCCCACCGTCAGCTCCTTCTGCCGTCATCTCCCGTCGGTACCCCAGCGCCTCCCTTGGTGGCCTCCCATTAGCCCAGCCACCCCAAGCCGCCGCCTCCTTTCCCACGCGTCGCCCAACCACCATTTGACCGCCGCCCCACTGGTCTCTCTCTCCTTTGATTCCTCACCACCCAGCCACTCATTAAACCAGTCATAAACCTCAATGTATATCGATAAATAAATAAAAAAAGGTTTAATTCTAACTCTTTTGGTTAACTAATTCACCATTTATTTCCATCAAAAGTTTGATCTTGATTAAATGAATCACCCATGTTGATCGGATCTTACGTTTATTTTCATTCTAAAGACCAAAATATAATTGGGAGATATTTTTTTAGAGATTAAAGGTGAAAGAATTTGGTTTGCAAATGAAAAGGGTACTTTGGGAAATATCGCGAAAATAAAATTTGCGTTTAGTAATTTAGAATTTACGTTAAGCAGTTCCGTTTTTTAATCACCAAAACATAGTAGTGGGGGTTATTATGTAAATAGTTGTCAAAACTAGAGAGCAACATGTAAATTGAACAAGCAATAACCACCACATACATATATACTATATAAAGTTTAAAAGGTTTCTTATGAGGTCGTCTCAATATTAGGCTATCTTTATTGCCAAGCATGACATTAGCATGACATCTTGCTTATATGAAACGCCTTACATTGTGGCCACCTTATATGAGTTTTTTTATATAAAGTTAAAAAATAAACGTATCACATAGTATTCACATAATGTTTCTTTATATGTATGTGTACGTGACAAACATACATCCGTCTACATAATACAAATAGTTAAACATTATCTATTGTTACATATGTATGTAGGAATGATCAAAATGCTGGGCTCTATCGTTTGACGTGCCGTTGTGTATTTTGTCCTCTATCTTTCGAGAGTTATTAGCTAGATCACAAAATAATAATTGAAACGGTCTCTATCGGTGGACTATATAATTTCAAAATCATTGAGAATGAATGTACGGTGATCATTTTCTTTTTCAGAGGCAAATAATGATATTTTATATGACTCCTTAAATATTGATAATGTAACATTTATCAGTTCTATATATTCTCCCTACAATTTGCTATTTGTCTATAATTCAAACTAGTATCTTTTACTCCCTTCGTCCCCTCTTTACGTTGGTAGTTTGATTTAGAACGGAGTTTAAGACAAAGAAACTTTGGCTCAAAAATGACTCATAGACACTTACTTTAGTATGAGGGTGGTCCCTTGTGGTCCATTAAGTATGAGAGAGAATATGGTGGTCCCTTGTGGTCCATTAAGTATGAGAGAGAATATGGTGGTCCATTAAGTGGGTATATAAGTAATCTCATTACTTTTTTCTTACTTAAAACGAAAGTACCAACGTAAAAAGGGGACAGACTAAAATGGAAACTACCAACGTATAGAGGGGACAGAGGGAGTATTTTTTTTCATTTTGGTTTTTTTTTTTGGTTCACACCACGAGTATCCACCATCGATCCATCGAGCATATTGATTATCTCCCCGCACTGACTTGCAGGCACCTCAAAGGGTCGAAACAACTGGCCAAAGAATTTAAAACTGCTCATTCCCAATACGAAATTTAAACACTCGACCTCACTTAGGATGGATGAGTAAATACCACTTAAACCTCTTCTTTTTTTTTGTTTTTGTTTTTTGAATGGTGATAAAAGCCAGCAGCAAGTTCAAAGAAAATGAAAATGAACCAAATTCCATGCTTAAAATAAAGAAAAAAAAAATATTTTTTTAATATCCGCAGCTAATTACATAACGAAATTCTAAAATGTCACTTTGTAAAATGAAAAAGAGAAAATAAAACAATAAAACAACGGCTGACTCTCCACAGCTAATTACATACAATTGAGTCTGAAAAGTGTTAAACTGAAACTGTTATATGTGCATAATTCACAGATATTTCAATTCAATTTAAACAAACCCTCAACCAGCAGATTCCAACATCAGAAACGGATCAAACTTCCACAGCCGACATATCAATTTCAACTGCAGCAGGCCCCTCCTTGAGAAGTAGAGGCATCTCTACCAGCTGCATTTCCTTGTATACCTCCATATCCAACTTTAATCCCGTAAGACTGTATACAACATTGATCAAAAGAGAACTTGTTAGGAAAGAAAACAATCAGCAAAAAGCTACGAGAAGATCGTATGTAGTAACATATGTAACTTTTCTGTGCTAGCAAACATGATCAGCAGAACTGGTTACAGTGCCAAACTGTTAGATTCAGAACCCGTTTTGGTTTGGTATTTCCGCATTAGATTTGGAGAGCCTTTCCTTTTTTTTTTCCTTTCGGGGGTGAAGGGTAAAGAATCGTTGAAGAGGTAGGGGGATATATAAGAAATCAGCAGACTTTCCTGCTTATCAACCTATATATTCTGTTGAGTACTGGTTTAAGGGTCCTTTTGAACCTACTATTTTTGACACACCCTCTCTGATACACATGCAGTTGCAGGCATTCACACTAATCCCATTGGTCGTCAACCTCGTGAATCATTTGAGAGAAGCTTTGTTTAAAACGATTCAAGAAAAGGAGTTGAGAGAAACTAACCTCATTTGAAACATCAAACACTCCATCCTGAATCTTCTTGTAGATTGTAGCGGCAGTTTTTATGAATGCCTATACAGAACACAGTTACCAGAAGGTGAAACTCGGATGCATTTGGTCATTCTTTTGAAAACATTAGCTCAGATTTGAAAAATAAAATAGCAGCCGGAGGGGTGGCTGTGGACAGAGAATCACAAATAACAAAGACAATAGAAAAGAACTGCCAGCAGAAAGACATGCAAGTACCTCCTCGACATTTTGAGCCGTTTTTGCAGAACACTCCATGAATATCAATCCATGTTCCTTAGCAAACTGCTCTCCTTCTTCAGTGCTTACCGCCCTCCTATGAGCAAGATCACATTTGTTGCCTATAAGCATAATTGTCATGTTAGCATTAGCATGTTGCCTTGCATCCTCTAGCCAACTGGCAAGGTGATTAAACGTCTCCCTCCTGCGCATATAACGAGCAAGCTTTCAGCTACTGGACAGACAGTGATACGATCTAGAAGTATATCCCAAGAATCAGCACCATAATGAGAACAGAAACGGAGACATGCTCATTTTCATACAGATTAAACAAACCAGATGTAAGTTCTGTCACTATAATTTATGCAGGAGGGGGAAATTTTCGGTATGAGGTTACCAATACGTGTTATCCTGGTACGTGATGGTGTGCCAGATACGGCAGATCCGCAACCACTGGCGGATCTTTGTGTAAGCGAGTGGTGGAGCCATTTTTTTTAACAATTTCCTTTATAAATTAAGTTTTTTAATATAATTTTTGAGAATTGTCTTTTATATTACAAGAGAGAAGCCCTCCTGAATTGATTACAGGATCTGCCACTATCCGCAACCGATACGGCCAATATATGGCCGATACGAAATTAATGCCCCGACGGACGCGACCTGAAACGCGTGGCGAATATTAGTCCATTTCTGCGATGTCGTGACCGTTCCCAAGATCGTGACTGATACAGAGATTTCAAACCATGATCTAATACTGAATTTTAACAAATTAATTGGATAGCGGACACTAGCAGGTATCAAATGCCAATATAGATTTGACTCATGCAGCCCATGTCAAATGAGCCTGAACTCAACAAACTAGTTCTTCAGCATTCAACAAAACTCTCACAGCCTCCTTAACTTTCTCAGTACTGTGCTTTACAAGAACAATGGGAAGTCTAATAAGAGAACATGTGTTGAACTTGAGAGGGGGATGTAAGATCCACCTTCATTGATCAAATAACATGTAATTACTGATTAACAAACATGCTAAACAATAATAAAAGAACAGTTACCTAGTAATGTCATAAACCAGAAGCGCACCCGCAGCCCCTCGGTAATAGGACCTTGTAATAGATCTAAATGATTCTTGACCAGCCTACAGTAGAACATATCCACATGTCAAAGCCAGGTGATTTCATGCACATAAAAGTGATCTGCACGAGTTAAAGATAGCAAGACAAACCGTGTCCCATATTTGCAACTTAATAGGCTTGTTTTCAATTGTTATCATTCTAGCCCCAAATTCAACGCCAATAGTCAAGTCATGCACGGGTTGAAATCTCTTGTCAGTAAACTGCAAGAGAAGACATGATTTTCCCACTCCTGCATAACCAAATAACATTATGTAAATTGTAATTAGCCTCCAAATTCAGATAAACAACTAAAACAAGTTAAGATTGCAAACATTAAATCATCTCCAACAATGCTTCATAACTTAATATAAATGAGCAACTTAATTTCACAATTTTTTCACGCAAAAAGTGCAACTTAAGATTCCCCAAGCATAAATAAAAATGATCCCTCCTGCAATGCCCCCAGGCTCTATGGATGCCCCGTAACAGAGCAAGAAAGGAAGGAAAAACTCCAAGCTATAAAGGGTCCCAACATCAATGCTACACTCTAGTGTCAGAACACAAGCTTAAGAAGAACAGCTAATACTGCTTACCCACATCTTTGGTGTGATAGGCATAACAGTGCAAGCATTTATCAGAATAAAAACAAACGGATGCCTTGGTAGAATTTACAACATAACACTATAACAGTTAAGATTGGTTTGACTAAAATAACTTGAGTTTTTGTTAAAAAGGCATTAAAAATTAGTTTCTCATTCATGCTAAAGAAAACTACCATCTCCATTCCTTTTTGTATTTGCGCCTATATCTCTAAGCCGGGTGGGGGAGGGAGGAGATATAACGACTGCATACTTGTTTGGCTCATGAGCTCATCTATAATGCAGCTACATGAATCATCAAAACTTTCATCTACCACTTATTATTCCACCCGCGATCCAGGACAGCTATCACCTCCACTTGCATAATCACCAGCACGAGGAAGAATCCTCTTCCTTCCTCTGCTATCATCTCGCTAGATATGTTAGGACGCAAATTATATAAAATAGGTGAAAAGAAAAAAAGGGTCGTTGCAACAAGATACTCCAGTTATGTTTGGTACAAGCTGAACGGTAATGCTCAAAGAGTAATTTCATTGGTTACACTCTGTTTCTCCATGTTAGGAAAGTACACTTGGAAAAAGCTGTCCTCAACCAGAAGCTTGTCTGAAACCATCCCCAAGTTTTTGTTTTAAACAAAGGGTGTCAACTAGAAACCCAAAATTAGCCAAACATCTAAAAACCTGAAGAAGTTTTATCTAACAGCAATGTAACCCCTAACAGCGATTAACTACCTGACATAATTGTACAAAAATTAAAAATAGGCATTTCCACTCTATCCAACATTAATCTCAGCTCTTAGCTTTATTGGAACAGTTTTTCTTACATGACACGGGTATCCGAGCTTTGCCCGACTAATCCGATGGCCGTGAAGTTAACAGCCAGGAAAACCTCCAGTGACCCTAAGGGGGTTCAAACTTGGGACCTCAAGAGCTTTTGTGAAGCAGTTGTAATATGTCTTCTATGTTATTTTTTTCTTTTAGATATGAGATTTTTTTATTAATCGAAATTTAAATAATACAAAAAGGGGGATAAGGTATCCTCATAAGCTAATTGAAGCTAAAACGAAATATCTACAAATCTCGCCAATGGCGTTGAACTACCGCGAGCGGAACACCCTTAAAGATCCCTGTCGCCTTAGCCCAAAGGGAGCCCGAATAAACTACATGGTCCCAGACATAGTCAATCATCTTTCCAGCATCTATGAAAACCCTCAAGCTCCGCTCCATTTTTTATCCCTTTATGTTTTAAGTCTTATACATAACAATTACTAAATGGTATATATCAGATCATGCAAATGATAACAAGGAAAGAAAGAAAGGAAGTTACAGCCAGCCAGCCAGGGTCACCCTAACACTAGTGTTACTGGATCATGGTTGGGCATTTATCCAACCACATCGGAAATAACACTATCCCTATTTACGTAAATGAAGGCAGAGCAAACTTGTCAACTCAAGTGAAGGTAGGAAAAAGATGTGAGATTTGTGGAGGCTGATGGAACTGACAAAGGTCAGTGGGAAAGAGAATAAATTAAGGTTAAGAGGTGTACGAAGAAATAACAAACCTTGTCTGGAGGAGCGAGAGCTTGAAGGTTTTGTGAAACAAAGGCAGGGGGAAGGGAGAGGGGCTGGAGGTATAGGGATGAAAGCTTTGATAACGAGCTCAACTGCTCAGGAAATGCAAGAGAGGGAGAAAAGCACTCGATAGAGGCTTTACCATATACTGGTCAAGATACCCACTGCTTAGTCATTAATAACTATTTGGGACACCTATATGGAAGATGATGTCTTCAATGTTCGTTGTTTCAACCCTTTTATCAAGGTGAGAATTCCAGAAACCTCCTTAACATAAGATGAGCCTCTTACTCAAGTTGAATCAATTCTGATTCACAACAGAAAGAAACCCCCATTATGTGAATTTATGAATGACGAGCTCGATTCATCTATTATTGGGGAGTGAGTGCACTCAATATCCAGGGGTGTGTTTCATGCAACAAGAGTTACTTTCACAAGGAAAAGTCATGAACAGCTTTAAAATTCCTGATAAAGGGAGCACTCTACATGTCAGCAGCATTCAGATTGATAAGACTTGTTCTCACACTTTTGGGAGACTCCAAACAACCATGAAGAAAAGGGCGTGCCCCAACTGATCTGTCCAAGCAGCAGACTTGGTTCCTTTTCTAGTTTACTCTCTCCATAAAGAAGGTAGCAGGTGTGTTCTAAGGGCAATATTACAAGACCTCATGATCGAAAGTATGTTGCTCAGGTTATCTTTTCTTCCACTCACTCTGAGTTGATCACGCAGATGAATTTGTTCTTGCAAGAGGGTGCTTATAGGGTGATTGAGAAGAATACAATTGCTTCCCTACGATGCGAATTGCTCTGGCTACGATATTGTTCTTTGAGGTACATAAGAAACAAGCTCAGGGGAATTGGGCGGCTTAGAGATTTCAAGGGGGTGAATTCAACATGCACTCGGCTGAATTATATTGGAAGTTTTCTTACTTTGAGGACAAGTCCTAAATAACCCTGGGTGTTTGATGGTATAAGCATCTGGCTCGGATCATACCCATTTTCATCACATGAGATCCTTGGTTAATACCCTGCCTTCAACGTTCTTATTGTGCTTTTCAATGCAAATAAGAGCTTGGTTCAGCTCAATTACTATATGATGTCCAAGCTACGAATAAATGAGCTAAAACAAAAAAGGGTATGTGGCTACACGGCTACAGCTGCACATATAAACGATGAATCCTTATCATAGCAGCCCCAGGTACACGTACAACACCCAAGGTAATGAAAAAGAGATGTTTCAATACAAAAATAACATACGAGTGTACAATGGACCCTATGCATCAGCATACGACAACCTGACCCTGCACCTAGACGAGTACCACCTGCCACTAAGGGAAGGCCAAGATTACTATGCCCCGGTCATTCTCCTAAGAACATATTATTAGTACAAGAAAAATTATGCTTATAGCCTTATACTATCCTTAAGGAGGATGCTAAGGAATCCAAGAAGAGGAGCACCTAGTGCCGAAATTGGACTATGCTTTTTTGCAATTACCCATTTGAGCGGCTGACGTCTTAGTGTTCCAGCACTTAAATTGATTATTTCCTTACATTATTTTTGCTAGATTAAATCCTTCGAATTTGTACGTCTACAAAAGGCAGCACCTAGCAATGGCTAGCACTGTAACGAGCAAACTTGAACACACAAAAATGATGAGCTACCATTCCCCTTACATCTTCTTCTCCTCTATGGATTATGCTAATCTTTGTGAAACAAAAGTGAGTCCTTTCACTCTTAAAGCTTGCTGGGGATTCCTTTATATCTCTGAAAGGTGATCTTTTATAATTTAAACAGTTTTAATCTAATGATTTTTGTTCCAAAAATTCAAAAAAAAAATAAAATTAACTTTATCAAAAAACCTGATTACGTATCCAGTTAAATTACATCAAAAATCGGATCCAAGTTTATCAGAATGAGCAAACCTTATTCCTAACATATACCCACAAACCAATCATCCCCAATTATATTTTAATACAAATAAATTAACAGCTAATGGACGCAAAAAAACAAAACCCAGTTGGGAAAGGCATTTATTTGACCTATAATAGAACTCAACAATTCGGCATTCGATTTCAGGGCATAACTAGTCAGATAAAAAAAAAAGTCAATCAATTTTCTTTTCAATAAATCATAGGAGAGAATGAAAAAGGAAATTATTACCAGTATCTCCAATGATGATGTACTTGAAAAGATAAGCGAATGACATTGTTATCGGTTGATTGTTTGATTGTTTGATTGATTGAATTTATCCAACAAAGATCGGCAATCGGAGAAATCAAACTGGGAGAGAGAGAGAGAGAGAGAGAGGGGTGGAGTTTCCTTCTCTTTCTCCTCTTCTTCTTTGCAAGGCAGCAACAAGAAGTAACGACAACGCGCTTTTTCTTTTCTCTTTTTTGTTTTAATAATTTACTTGCTTTTATTTGGCTTTTTTTTTTATTAAATGGACGGTGATTCTGCCAGGTGTAAAAAAGCTGGTTCAAGCCTTAAAAAAAAGGAAATTAAATAAATAAATAAAACAAGGAAAACAGTCAAAAACACATCTGGTTTTTTTTAGAGAAAATAATAAAATCTTCATTATATTATGAAAAATATTATGATCCTGCTTGGCAATTGGCTGATGTCATTAGCTATTGGTTGATTGCTGGTGGCTGATGGTCGATGGCTGGTATTGTTAACTGATTTGACCGGCAGATAACATTGGATGTCTGGAAAGAGATGTTTGGTAACATTGACGGGTAACATTAGCTGGTTGTATGTAAAATGACTAATAAGGACATTCATGTGATTAAGGAAGTTAATGGCATAGAAGTAAATAATTGCGAGTCTTGGACGATTATGTCATTGGATTATATTAATGCCACCGGCCAATACCCATAAGAGTTGAGATATTTACCATGTGCTGTACTAAATGTGAATATATAGACACCCTCTTGCTCCCCTCTACTCTCTATCTCTATAATTATTTCACAACACATTATCAGAATCAAATTTTAACCCTAATTTTTTTTATATTAGGTGATCTAACTAAATTGAAGAGTCGACAATCTTTATCAAATAATTTATTTCGCAGGATGAAGCTTCGGTTGGTTCTTCCCGATTTTTCTAGTTGTTGGGGAGAGCAAAACTAAAAGCTTACTTCCTCCCGATTTTTCGTGTTGTTTATTATATAATATCATGTCACTATATGCATAAGTTTTTTGATAAGACACTATATGCATAAGTTGCTTGATGTGCATAAATTTATCAATTGATGTAGTCATTAATAGCCATGGACTGCAATCAATACACGTACCTAGTATGCTATAATATTTTCTCTTGGTATAGTCGTATAGGTAGTGTTTCAAAGATTTTTATACTATGTAACTTATACGAAATATTTACCTAGTGATTGCCTTATTTACGTATGTCTCAGTAAGTAGTGAAAGAATTGGCCGACCTCATATTAACTGGCGGACCCAAGGATGTGAATTACTACCATATGATAGTCTTTGAATTCTTTTGGCATTTATTTGTTTGGTTGAATAGAACAAGCACCTGTAACTCTTTTATTCGAAGCATATGATAGCCCAGATTCCATAGATCTTTTGAGCATAGATCAGCAAAAAGCAAAGTCACTGATTGCATATATACATGCGCTGAACTTTGATATTTGGCCTAAATTTTATTTGTTTTTGGTTTATTTTCCACATGTTGGCTTTCATGGGCTACTTTGTTGTGTAGATTGTTGCATGCACTTTCCATAGATTTGAATACTAGTTTAGTATCCGTGCAATGCACGACTGTTACTAAAATCATCCGATTAGTAAAGAAATGCTAGGAACATTTGCTAGCAATTGTCAATAAACACTTGCCATTTTATTGAATAGTACGATTTTAGATTTTATAATTTCAATAGGTAAACAATTTCAATAATCATATATGTTGTCCAATCAAATGGAAAGTACCCATCAACAATTGTTATTGGCAACTGTCCATAGTAATGATTTAGATCATCTACATCAAAAATACACTATGTGGAACTCCTAACATAAAGAGTAATTTTTTTTTTTTTTTTTGCAATAAGTAATTAGCCTTTGTACCCTTGGCCAAATGGAGTGTAAAACACTGATCAAGTTCATTGAAATGTCCCACCTTGTAGAAAGGGTTGAGAAGTTCAACCTTCCAACATAGTACAAAAATTTGTATCTCTAGCATAGTAGAATAGAAAGCAAGGGTGTGAAGATACAAAAATATAACATTAGGCTCTTTTGTGAAAAAAAGAAAAAGAAAAGAAAAGGATGAATATCCACGAAGCTGGAGGGAGGGAATCCTAGAAGTAGATGTGCTAAATGCCTAAATGTATGATGCTTGATGCAGATTATTAAAAAAATGATACACAACTACACATTTACATTACACAACCCCCACCTTACACAATTACCAGTCAAACAAATCCCAATCCTAGTACTTCTATAAAATCCTATAAACAATCTCAAACTAAAATTTTAAAGTCCAAAATAAATCAAAAGGCAAGCTTCACTTACACTGCACTAAATCATCCTGCCATAATTGCTTTCCACTCTTCTATACTCCAATAATCCTATATGTAGCCATTCACTTTACAACATCTCAAGGATTGGAACTTTGCCTCTCTTTTACTTGATTATACATCTTCACTAGTGTTTCAGAAATGTTTCAAAAATGTGGTTGCAGACAGTTTTTATCATGAGCAAGGCAAATCCACACTATCCATGTACCTCATTGGCTCCTTGTTAAGGTGCTTATATGACATCCAACAAAATAACACAAATGACATTTGAAAAAAATCTAAGAGCATATCGTTATCTGTTTGTCCCTCTAGTTTCATCTGCAAAAGAAAAGGATATTTAGTCTTTGGATTGCAGGTGCAATGTAATTAATCAAAAACTTGAAAACGAAAACGGAAACCTTTGAGGTGCTTTTTTCAGCCCTGTAGGCTGTAGCCGATACTTGTCAACCTCTAACAATCTGTGTTTTGATGATGAACTTTTAGTAAAGAGACAAAAAAAGAGATGTTACTGTAGAATGCAGTTAGACATGGATATAAAACCATAGATTCACAATTTTGGTGTTCTAAAACTTTAGTAGAATGATGTTACTGTAGAATGATGTCAGCCGTTTATTGTTTTAGTAGAAAGTATATAGATGAACAATTTCCCTTCTCTTCCATTCATTTACTACTATTGAATTATGGTGTCGTTATTTGGTTCAAATTGAGGTATCACTTTGGATTGTGGAATGGAATCAACTAGGTATGGACTCAAAATCTCTTACCTCATTCAACATGTTTGGTTACTTTTTACAAAAAGAATACGCTCTTTTTTTTTTTTTTTGGATTCAGATTATTTGTAATACCCGAGAAAATTAAGGTACTAAGATTAATGCTAATTGTTTCGCCCGGTTTTGATGAGGGTCGAACACTGGGAAGGTGATGGTGCTGAAATAGGTGACCGGGGGAGCTTCTCGTCTGGTTCTGCTATCGCTACCTATACAGGACAAACAACGGTGAACTAGCTCGGGGGGTCGACCCGAGAAGACCCTTCCGATGCTTAAGTTAGTATATGGCGATGTGTACGTGAGGTACTTTCGTCAGAATATGATTGAGCGTCAAGCTATCACAGCTGGGAGATGGAATGTCAGAGCTCTCCGTCAGACAACGTGATTGTTCTCTGAGTGGAAAATGATCTTACCTTTGTCTTGATTTCAGCGCAGGTATTTATAGGGCAAAAGTCGGCTAGCTTCGTCGAATGAACAGTGGACACGTAGCCCTGTTCGTACGCTCCTCTCTAAGTCGGCTCAGAGGGGATGGTCACGTGAGTTTTGGTACGACCCCCTGGGATGATCCCACGTAGGGATTCGTACACTTGATGTCGTCATTTCTGTCATTGGGGCTGAGAGAGCGTGGGCGCCAAGGCAACCAGTCGGATCTTCGTAGGAATATTCGTGCAGTACAGGTGCTGGCGTCAGGGTTGAGCATACAGGAGACCCGAGGGTCGACTTTTGGTCTGTATCGACCCTCTTGGTCGAGCCAGGGCATGATTGTAGTTCTTGGGTCTGTACTGTACTGGTGGTTGGTGTAGGTCTTCTCGGGTCTTTTGACGATGTTTGTATAGTGGGTAAAGGGTTACTTCGATCAGAGGCTCCCATCCATGATGGGAGAACATCCCTTCGCTGTCGTCGATGATGAGAGATTGGAATCTTTCGATGGTAGTCGGGGCGAGGGTCGATAGCTCGACCCTCGGTATTTTGGTTATATCATTTTTCCCTCACATCTTAGTAGGAGGAGAGTTGCTCTTCGTCGAGTCCTGCTGAGATGTGGTTGGTCGATGTTTTTCGTTCAGTGGGCTTTTGCTTCCTGGTCCGTTCCTTCCTTGGAAGGGCCCCCTTTTCATCGGGATAGATATTCGTTGGACATAGTTGGGTCGTCCACCTGTCAGTCATGCGAGTAGTGTGCCATTCCAGGTCTTTTTGCCTATAAATAGCCAGAATCACCTTCTGCTTTTCTCTCCTTATTCCAGCCGCCTGAATTTTTTTAGAGAGAGAAAGTGGGTTTTTGAAATTTCTCTCTAATCTTCCGTCGATTGGTTACTGTTTATTCGATCTCTCCTTGTAGATTCGTCTTCTATCTTCTCCCAAGGTATAACGTTTTTCTTTTGGTATTTTTCTTGCTTGCATATATCTGTTTTATATCCATGTCGATGTCTTCACCCATTGATATATCGTCGGGGTCTGACAGCTCGCCTGAGGCACCTCGACCAGGGACTTGGGGATCTTTTCCTGATAGTTCCGGTCGAGGCTCGTCTAGTCAGGAGCCTGGCCCATCGTATGAGGAGTCTTGCCCTCATCCTTCGAATGATCCAGTTCCCGCGATTCCGCCGGGGTTCCCTTTCTCCGAATTTCGTCCGGGCTTTGAGTGGTCGAGCCCGGATAGATTATTTCTTCCGGATTGGGTCGTTCCGTTCCGGTTTCGGGAGGAGTCATGGTATGCCAGGGTTCTGTCGGACCCCGACATTCCACGATGCTTTAAGCAGGATGTGTTGAATGTCTTTCAAATGAGTGTGGCGTTGGGAGAGATCCATGTTTTAGACGGGGTCAAACCTTTACACTGTGTCTCTCCTCTGCAGGGAGACGAGGCCGAGATGTCCAGGGCTCGTTTTAAACAGACCTGTCGTTTGGGTAGAGGGGGTCTTGATTGCTCCTCTCCCTTGAGTGACTTTGAGCAGATAGGGGAACGACTTTTCTGCCCTCACATAATGAAGTATGTTTTTTGTCCCTCGACTACTTTTCCTTGTGTTATTGCCACAGTCTTGTTGTCCATCCTGACCTTCTTCATTTGCTTATTTTGTAGGGAGCGTAGAGAAAGGAGTTCTTCAGGGAAAATGGAGAGTTTGGCTAGTGCTTCGGGTGTTATACCCGATTCTTTGTCTGATCGGTTGGCCAGATCCCTCGATCGGGTAGCCAGTACTTCTGGTTCACCTGGTGACATGCCCGAGCCTGTAGGATCGGGTCATGAAGAGACCTCGACCTCCCAAGGGTCGATGGAGGGTGGTGAGATCAGAGTGGGAGACTGTCTTCCGGTCGAGGAGGAGGCTTTCTCCCCTCCTCCTTCAGAGGAGAAGAAAGAGAGAAAGAAGAAGAAGAAGAAGAAGTCTCGATCCAGTAGGGGGGAGAGGCCACCAACTTCTGAGCCTTTAGAGGAGGTGGGTCAGTTTAGTCATGAGGGTGGTGATGTAGAGCCCGGCCACGACCAAGTGGAAGAAGACCCCGTGGATGGGGGATCGAAGTCGGGGAAGAAAGCCGACGCTATCCCCATTCACTTGAAACGATCGGTTTTGGCCGGCAAGTCGGCTGAGGATATGGAGTTGTTGGCCTGGCGATACTAGCTGCCCCAAGGGATGTCTTTCATCTGTCCCAGTAAGTTAGAAGGGTGCCATCCTACTCCCCCTGGCTGCATCCCTTTTTCCACCAAAGTTTTTGACGAGGGTTTAAGGTTTCCCCTCCCTCGTCTGATTAAAAAGATAGTGGGTCGTTTGGGAGTCCACTACTTTCAGCTCCAAGCTAATTCCTGGAGATCTCTGGTTGGCTTGGCAGCAGCGGCGCATGTCCATAGGCTAACTGTGAGCGATGCTGTCCTTCGCCACTTGTATCTGAAGGTGCAATCGACCAAGTACGGGACTTGGTATCTAAGCCCTAGAAAGGGTTTTTACATGTGTCGATCCTTGAGCAACGTCACCTTTTGGAAGGAGAATTTCTTATTTTTGCATAACGAGCAAGGATGGGATGGAGTGTGTCCTCCTTGGAGGGAGGACTACTTGGAGGAGGTAGGTAGTGAGTTGTTTGGCCCGGATCGCGAGCCTCTGGATTCTCTGTCCCCAGACGAACGGCGGACGGTAGAATACTTCCCTCATCCTAACCGGGACAAGGAAGTATGTAGGCAGGTTAACGCTCCTCCTTATTGGAAGGTCGATAAGTCCTGGTTCTCTCATGAGGCTTTCATGATCTTCATTGGTTTTCGGTCGACCATGACACATGGTACAACGGCCTTGTCCCCATTGTTTCCGTGCTTTGAACGTTTTTCTAACCTTTTCTTTATATCTCGCAGAGGCCGCCGTTGTTGAGTTGTTGGAGATGCCAGAGGGGGAGCAGATGGTGGCCGGGACAACCTCCAAGGCTTTCCTTGAGGGTTTCAAAGACGTAGTTGAGGCTCAGAGAAAGCTCGAATCGGTAACAGATATTCTCCTTCCCTCATTCCTCATGCTCGATAGTCTCATGTCTGATGTTGATAACCTGCTTTATCTTTTGCAGCCTCCCAAGAAGAAGAGGGAAATGGTCTATGGGACGAAGACAAGATTGAGGAAGGGGGGTTCCTCGTCTGGGGCCTTGCCGGATGTTGACCTTTTCTCTAAGAAGAGGTCGGGTGACGACGCTTTGGTGACCCAGGAGAGGGTATCTTCTTTAAAGAAGAAGAAGGTGGATACCCCCGGTGTGGAGTTGATAAGTCAGCCCGCAGTTGGCACTTGGGGGCTAGTTACCCATCCTGCTGGGAACCAAGAGTCGAGCGCTGGCCCGTCCAATTCGGTTGTAGCGAGAGAGGTTTCTCCTTCGAGCCTTCGAAGCATCGATGAGATGCGGGCTGTCCGATCCACACAAAGGAAGAGCAACGAGTTTTCGGGCCAGGCTTATATGGTCAGCAGGCAGAGTCCTGAGGATCATGCCCTCAAGATGCCGGCCGTTCTGGGGGCTCCTCTGGATGAGCAATCAAAAATTGCCGAGGCCGTCTTCCCCAACTTGTTCCATGAGAAGGACATGGAGCAGGTTATCTCCGAGGTGGGGTCGACAGATGTCGTGACGGCCCTTCTGAAGCGTATGGCCCTGGATCGCCTGAAGGTATTTTAACGGTCTCTTCCTTCGTCCGTTTTTTGATCGAGTCTTTTTAGGCCGTTATTGATTTGTCTTGTGTTCTTCAGGATGACATTCTTCTGAGCGCGGTAATCAGGGCTGACGAGGCTCAAAGGCGCCGGCTGGTCATCCAGTGCCAGGAGTGGCGGGCCGATGCAGAGGCTTAGGCTCGCGAAGAGGCTCGAGCTGAGTTGTCGGGGCTTCAGACCGAACTGGAGAAGGTGAAGACCGACCTTCAAAAGGGGAAGTCTCTCCTTGGTGAGAGGGAGCAATCCCTAGAGGAGCTAAGGGAGACACTGGAAGATGCCAACAAGGCCAAGGCCCATGTCGCCCACCTCCTCGAGGCTGCCAAAGCCGATGCTGAAGGTTGGAAGACCAAAGAAGCTCGGGCGCAAGCTGAGTTGAAGGTGGCTGTGGATCGCCAGACTCGTTACTGGAAGGAAGCCCTGCTCCGAGTGTATGAAGAAGGCGATGTTGGAGCCTCTGTGGTTAGCTCCCTGGCTAACATTCGTAACCTTCGAGCTTCTACTAACCTCGACGATCTGGCGGAGGCAAGTAGAATCGAGGCTTTCATCGCCCCAGACTTGGCAGATATGGAGAACCTCGTTGCGGCGAGGCGGGCAGAGGAGGAGGCTGAATGATCGGGGCCTTTTGAGGCCTCCACCCCCAAATTAAAGGGGGGTTTGTATTTGTTCTTTGCTTAGGGTGGTTGGTCACCCTTTTTGTAAACTGTTTGCGCCCCCCTCCGCTTTTGAGGGTTGATAAATGAAGATGCTGACTTTCCATTTATTCAAGTCTTCTTTTGTCTTAGTTTGCATCTTCATCATTTTCAATAAATGATCATTTATTGTCTTTCAATGATGATGTTCTTGCATGGGGGACAGCTGTCTTGAATAACCGCTCGTGCCTTTTGTTTATAAATAGATCCACTTAGTTTGTTGATTTTGCCCCCAATCTGTCTAGAGAGATGTCTTCCTCTACTATATTCATTTCTTCAGGCTCTAGCGATGAATCTTCCGTAGATACCAAGTCAGTATCCAGGCCGTATCATCTTCGGTCGGGGAAACGTGCTCCCCGGAATAGTCGACCTAGCAAGAGACTTAATGAAGGTGCTTCGAAATCGACTCACGAAGAGCCCTTGGAAGTTCCAGATAAGTTTAGTGAGGTTAGCTTGGCTGGGCTGGCGGTTTCTGATTTTGTTCGTCTCTTCGAGGATAATTCCCTGTCCGAGCGTCTTCGTACTCATATATAGATGGTATTTCAGCAGCTTCAGTCCCAAGGCGTCTTGGAATGTTTAGAAGTCAAGCCTCTAGCCGTGAGGCTTCCTGGCGAGGAGGGTAGCAGACCTGACCCTCCTCCTCCTGTTCCTCCTCTAGTCGACCCTAACCCCGATTCTCCTATCCCTGAAGTGGGGGATCCCGAGGATAAAGACCCCCTTCGAGCAGAACATCCGCACGAGACAAAGGGTGAGCCAGACTGTCAAGCCCGACAAGCACGTAGGTAGGCTTTGGAGCAGGAAATTCATCGTGCAGAGGAAGCCAGGAGATCGATTTTGGAGGAGCAGACCCGAGTAGCTTGGAGGGTCGATCAGCTCATGAAGGACCTCCGTGCTGCGAAGCAAATGGTCGAGGAAAGGGCTCTTGCCCTAGAAGAGGGGAAAAAAGTCCATCATTCTCTGGTTCAGAGACAACAAGCCTTGGAGCAGGAGATTAAGCATAAACGCGAAGCTCTAGATCTTTAAGCTTTTGCTCTCTTCAATCATTGTAGTAGCTTCGATTTTATGATGTAGCTGTATTGTAATAGTTGGCACTTTCGATATTTGGAATGAATGTTCGAATGGTTTTTTTTCACTCTCGTTTACGCAGTTGTTGTTTTTTCTACTCGCGAGTTGAGGGGAAGATGAGGTAACCGAAGCGTTTCCTTTTTCTTGGGAATGCGAACCGAGTTCACCCCGTATCTTTATGACACGTGTCTCTTGAAGGGAGGCGTCGCTTGGTTTCCCATGGCCTTTTTGCCTATAAATACTTGAGTGAACTTTCTCAGTTTCATCCAACTTTTCTCGCATCACTTTCTCTCTCTAGAAATACTCTTCCAGTCTTCAGTAATTTTTTCTCAAGTTTTTTCTGTTCCTGAGATGGTAGGTTCCAAGAGGAAAGCTACAGTTTCCCATCGTGGAGAGTCTAGCAAACAAGTTAAGGTCGGGGGTGCAGGGAAGAGTCGTGCCTCGACTTCTTCTGAATCTTACACCCCAGCTACCCCTCGATCCTCTCCTGGATCAAGTTTGGGCTCGGAAGCTCGGGATCTGATCACTGCTATCCGGAGGTCCCGAGCAGAATGCCGGGTGACTGATGGTCGAGCCCCTTCTGCTGCTGAGGTTCTGGCTCCTCCTGCTGTCAGGGAGCCTGAACCGCTTGCTCGACTGGTCCCTCTAGCAGAACGGCTGGCAAATCGTCTTCAGGAGCTTCACCGGGAGATTGGTGGGGCTTGCGAGAGGGAGGCGGCTACCCAAGCTAAGATCCACCGCTGGGAGCAGAGGGACAATGCCCTTATGGATGCGAGGATCGAGCTGGCGGCCCGGATCACTGGAGGACTTGAAGAGCTGAACGGCCTTCGGGAGCGGAGGGAGGAGCTCCTCGATGAGGTGAGGGTTTTGAGAAACCAGCTGGAGGGTCAGCCTCCTGCCTCTCCCCCTCTATCCCTTTAGGCCCCGTCTTGGGTCGGCCTTGTACTTAACGATTTCTTCCCAGACCTCTTTCTTCCAGGGGTGGGTCAGGAGGTCGTTTTGTATTTGGCAATTTCTTCCCCGACCTCTTTCTTCCAGCATGAGGTCGGAGAGTCGAGTCTTGTCTTTTTTCGTAAGTAGACTTTTTGGGTGTCGAGCTTGCATGCCGACTAGGAATTTTGTAAATGAACTCTAAATGTGTAGTTTCATCCTTCGATCTGGTGTAATCTTTTCCTCTAATCAATATAAGGATTATTGCTCCGATTTATTAGTCCGGCTGCTTCTTCAAAATGTTTTACAAATTTGCTCAACTTTTTTGTGTCGTTCCTCTATCACTGATGCCCATCTGTTAGTCATACCTCGAGTGTAAAATGTATCGAGGTAAGTATACCCTGCCCCCACACTCGGGTGCGACTGTTTGTGTCGAGTTTTTACTGTACTCTGGGAGTTTCGTAGCCTGGTGTTTTTCCCAAAACGCCGATTGCTCTTCATTGTCATAATTGTCATAATTATTTTAAGTGGATGTGATGGTTGGGAGAACCCACCCTTTGGGTCATTACACGTGTCTCCTCCGAATTAAGGCTTCTCTTCTCTCAAACACCGGTTGGAGGTGACGGTTCGTCTTCTTTTGGAAAGGTTATAAATACCCCCACGATTGCTTGGAAATTTCGTCATTTCTTGTTTTCACTTTCTCTCTCTAGATTTCTTTGAGCTCCATAAAACTTTTTCAAGTAGCCTAACAGTCGTTGCGACATGTCTTCTCCAGCTTCCAAAAGCCGTAGGCTTGATCTCGTGGGTAGATCCACCCCTCGTCTATCCATAACTATGGGCGGGGTTCCAGTTACCCCTAAGATCGAGGCTCCAGTCAGGCCTAGTGGGTCGGCTATTGTCAGTGTGCCTCTGGAGGAGCGCTCTCACTTCGAGCGTTGTAATTGTGACTATTGGGTCGCTTTGGACGCTCTCAGGTTTTCTAATAGGAGAGAGGGTTTTCTCCCCCCCCCCCCCCTCCTGCTGATGCCCCTGTCGATCCTCAGGCTCTGGAGGCTCGGTCGGCCCATGCTCTGTGTGACCGGAAGCATCATCGGTCGAATTTTGCCAGGGCTTGTGAGAAGCTGGCGGTTGCCGACCATAACTTGAAGAAGCTGGCCCTCGAGCTGAAGGTAGCTGTGTCGAGGGTGACGGCCATTCAGTAGGAGATTGCTGGTGAGACCGCTCGGGCAGAGGCTCTTGAGAAAGATATGGCCCTTCATAAGGCTGCTTTTATTACTGCTAGTGGTCGACATTCCCTTTTCCAAGAGCACAGTCTTCGTCTTGCCAAGGGTGGTCCCCCGGGGTTTGCCCCTTGATATGCTTTCTTTCTTTTTGTGGCCTACTAGGGTCTGTAACTTTTTGGCCCAAAGAGGCTTATAAATATTGGTTCGACCATCAACTGAATGAAATCGATCTTTCGCTATGCTTTTTTTGTATTTCATAGCTATTTTATTCTCAGAATTGTTCATTCTTTGCTAAGGTCTTGGCTTGGCCAATCGACCCTTACATTTTGCAAGATGTTTTAGTCCTGTAAGGCGTTTTAGGTTAGCTAAACCTGTTCTAGCCCGATTTTTGTAGGCGTTTAGCCTGTTGAGGAGGATCATGAGATCTTAAGTCTTAATCTCCAAGTTGTAGTGTCTTGCGCATGAGACGTAAAGCTCATGTAAAGGCCTTAGGCTTCGTGGGCCCAGTTTGCCCGCAATTAAGTTTTAGGCCGTTTGGACCTTGTAAGACCTTAATGATCGTAGGATTGATCACTTTAGTCCAGTGTAAGGCGTTTTTGGGTCGTTGGACCTACCTAACCCGATGTTCGACGGTTAGGTGCGTAACAGTTTAGAATAGGGTTATCAAAATATCAGATATCTTGCCCCCTGTTACGTGTCTAATCCTTGAGTATCGTGGGATCGATTAATATGCGAGCTTGTTGTGGAGTCGAAACACACGTGTGTATGCCCCCAAGCTCGCAGGTTAATCGACCTCGTTTGTCTCGATTAAGAAGTTAATGAGAAGTGTAAGTAGAAGATATTGTAGGGTTCCCACCCGATTGTCATTGATAGAGGTATTGTGAGGGTCCTCACCCATTACAGAGGTTGATTTTTGCAGGGATCACCTAACCCTTTACAACTTGGACAATTTGGATAGGGTTGCCAGAAGCCCTTTGATTCAGCAGACAATATTTGCAGGGATTTGTGAACCATAGAAAACAAAAAAGATAGCCAATTTTTTAAGGGATTTGTGAACCCTAAAAGAGGATAGTCAATTTTTTAAGGGATTTGTGAACCCTAGGGTTGATTTTCTCTGGGGTTCGCCAACCCATTTTGTTTCAGGTTTATGAGAGAGCCAAACGACCGCCTGACACAAATGATCCATGTCAGATGTGAAATTTCCTCAAGTTGTTTAGGTTCCATGCTCTGGGTAGTGGGATTCCACTCATGTTTTCCAGTCGATACGTGCCTGGTCGAATGACCCCTGTAATCTTATAGGGTCCTTCCCAGTTAGCGGTCAGCTTTCCTTGTTCAGACTACTTTCCCGTACTCTCTGTCTTGCGGAGTACCAGGTCGCCTGCCACCATATGTTTCCCTTTTACCCTCCTATTGAATTGCCGTATCAACTGATTTTTAGCTATTTCCATTCGTAGGAGGGTATCTCCTCTTGTCTCTGGTAGTAAGTCGAGGTTGAACCTCAATTGTCGATCATTTTCTTCAGGATCGTAGAAAATTACTTGAGGAGAAGGGGTAACCAGCTCTATGGGTAGGATAGCTTCTGACCCGTAGACCAACCTGAAAGGAGTTTCTCCCGTGGCATTTTTAGCAGTCGTTCTAATTGACCAGAGGACTTCGTACAATCTTTCCTCCCAGAGCCCTTTGGCTGCTTCGAGTTTGCGTTTCAAACCATTGAGGATGATCTTGTTGGCTGCCTCAGCCTGACCATTCGACTGGGGTCTGGCCACTGCTGTGAATCGGGCCTTTATGCCCAAGTCTGACAGGTATGTTTTCAATCCTGGGTTGTCAAACTGTGGACCGTTGTCGAATATAATCCCCCTAGGAACTCCAAAGTGTGTGATTACATTTTCCCAGATGAACTTCCTGATGTCTTGTTCTTCGATACGCCGTAGGGCCTTAGCCTCGATCCACTTTGTGAAATAGTCGATGGCTACGACTAGGAACTTGAATTGCCTCGGATCCTCGGGGAAGGGACCCAAAATGTCCATCCTTCACAGGTGAAAGGGGAGAGGTTCCAGTATAGGGGACAAGTTCATGGCCGGCTGCCGCTGCACTGTGGAGTGCAATTGGCAATTTTTGCAATGGGTCACTAGGTTCACAGCGTCGGATCTTATGGTTGGCCAAAAGTATTCGGTTCTTAGTGCTTTTCGTGCCAATGCTCTTCCTGCAATGTGTGAGCCGCACATTCCACTGTGCAGATCATCTAGGATATCTGCCCCCTCCGAGGGGGTGACACATCTGAGTAATGGTCGGTTGAAGGCTTGTTTATACAATATTCCATCAACTAGAACAAACCACTTTGCTCGCTTCTTTACTTTCAATTGTTCCTTTTCATCTTCTGGGAGGGTCCCGTCTCTGAGATAATCAATTATGGGATCCATCCATGTCTCTGATATATCGAGCAAGTTTACTTCAAGAGGTTTTGTGATGCTTTTCTCCTGTAGGACTTCCCAAAAAATCGACCGTGGGAGCCCATTTATAGCAGAGCTAGCCAACTTGGCCAGGGCGTCGGCCTGTTGATTCTCTGACCTAAGCATGTGTTTGTTGGAAAATCCTTCGAATCTCGAAATTTCTTCCTTTGATTTCTGGAGGTATGCCTTCATGGAATCTTCTCTGCCTTCATAGTTTTCTGTGATCTGTGATACGACCAACTGGGAGTCCATGATAACGGCCACACTCTGTGCCCCCACCATTCTAGCCATCTGAAGACCTGCTAGCAGGGCCTCATACTCTGCTTCGTTGTTAGATGCTTCGAACTGGAATCGCAGAGCATATTCGAACACACCTCCCTCGGGATTTTTGAGTACCAGACCTGCCCCACTCCCGTTACGGCAGGCCGAGCCGTCGACCGCCAATTCCCACTTTGTCGACCACAGTACTGGTTGTTTGTTGATAGATGCCATTTCTACCGCGATGTCGGTCAGCGTTTGGCCTTTTATAGCCTTTCTAGGCTCGTATGTTATGAAGAATTCACCTAGCTCAGTTGCCCAGGGTTTCAATCTTCCAGATCATTTTGGCTCTACAGCACCGCCGTTAATGGTTGATCTGTGAGTACAGTAATTTCATGGGAACAGAAATAAGGTTGCAGCCGCCTTGCGCTTATGATGAGAGCCAAAGCGAATTTTTCGATATCAGGATATCGCGTCTCCGCGTCCAGAAGGACGTGGCTCACGAAGTAAACTGGATGCTGAGTCTTATTTCGCTCACATACCAGGGCCGTTGAAACTGCCCTTTCTGAGACTGCCAAATAAATAAATCTTTTCTCCCAACTCCGGGCTAACCATTCGAGGTGCTTTAGCCAGATATGCTTTCAATTTCTCAAAGTCGGCCTGTGCCTCTGCCGACCATTCAAATTTTTCTTTATTTTTGATGGCCTTGAAGAACGAGGCACATCGATCCGCTGATCGTGAGATGAATCGGCTGAGCGCTGCTGCGCAGCCGGTTAGTCGCTACACCTCTTTTAGACATTTGGGCGGGTGCATGTCTATTACCGCCTGTATCTTCTCAGGATTGGCATCGATTCCTTGCTGGCTTATCATGAAGCCCAGTAGTTTTCCCCCTGGGACCCCGAATACACATTTCTTGGGGTTGAGCTTCATATTGTGTTGACGCAAGGTGTCGAAGGTTTCCTTCAGATCCGAAAAGTGACTTTCGCTTTTCTTGCTTTTGACAACCATGTCGTCTACGTAAGCCTCGACATTTCTCCCCAGTTGAGGGGAAAAAACCCTTTTCACAAGGCGTTGATAGGTTGCCCCTGCGTTCTTCAGACCAAAGGGCATCATATTATAACAGAATACCCCATCATCGGTGATGAAGGCCGCTTTCTCTTGATCTTCCTCAGCTAGCCTCACCTGGTGATACCCCGAAAAGGCATCCATGAAGCTGAGAAGCTCATGTCCTGATGTTGAGTCAATCAACTCATCGATTTGAGGTAGCGGGAAGTCATCTTTCGGGCATGCCTTGTTAAGGTCTATAAAGTCTACGCACATTCGCCAAGTTCCATTGTGCTTCTTAACCAGCACCACACTGGCTAGCCATTCCGGATAGAGGCATTCTCTGATAAATCCGGCCTTCAGTAGCTTTTGAATTTCGGCCGTTGCGGCTTCGCTTCTTTCTCTACCCATTTGCCTCTTCTTTTGCTTCACAGGCTTGAAGTGGGGTTGTACCCCGAGCCTATGGATGATCAGATCACCATCTATGCTTGGCATATCGGAGGGAAAGAAAGCGAAAACGTCGGAATACTCCTGGAGTAGCCCTGTTATGTCACTTCTTTGTGGGTCGACTAGATCCCCCGATGTACGTCACTTTCTCTGGTTGTGACTCAATTAATCTGACCTCCGAGGTTTCCCCCGAGGGTTCAGGTCGATTTCAGGTTCGAACCTGGTATCGATGTGGTCAGCCAGATACATCTCTAGGAGCATGCATCCAGCTATCTTCCTTTTTCCTTCCCTTATGCTTTTCTTTTTTGCCGTGGCGATTTCGGCAGGAGTGGGAGCAACAGTCAATGTTGTCCCTATTTCCTGTGTTATGGCTAATGACCTTGTAGGTGGAAAGGGAATTTCCTCCTCTTCAGTTTCCTGTTTCTTGTTATCCAAACAATCGACATACGATTTTCTGGCGATCTTCTGATCGCTGA
Source organism: Tetragonia tetragonoides (assembly GCA_038025085.1). Lineage (NCBI taxonomy): Eukaryota > Viridiplantae > Streptophyta > Magnoliopsida > Caryophyllales > Aizoaceae > Tetragonia > Tetragonia tetragonoides. The sequence continues at coordinate 27,595,844 of CM076154.1, forward strand.
CCACCTGTCCTATTAGGCCGTTGCCCCGATCAAATTTCATGATTAACCAAGACATGTGGATCACAACGTTTATGGATGCCAGGGTAGGCCTGCCCAGGATGGCATTGTAGGCCAACTTTGTGTCGACCACTAGCAATTCGATGATTTGCCTTCGTCGTGCCCCCTTTTCCCCTATTCGAACAGCAAGAATTATGGTTCCGATGGGGTACACTTTGTGCCCACCAAATCCAAAAACAGGCAGTGACACAGGAGTGATCTTATCTTCATTGTATCCCAACCGTCGGAGGCACTTGTAGGTGATTATGTCAGCTGGGCTTCCTGTATCAATGAGGACTCGCTCGGTAAGTAAGCCAGCAATTTTGAGGGTTATGACCAGCGGGTCGTCGTGTGGATGATGCAGTGCCCCCGCATCACGCTCATCGAAGGTCACTGGGGGGATTTTGCCTGTGGGAGGAATTCCCACAGCCATTATTTGTTCAGCACTGCGATAATGATCCCGTCGTTGCTTTTTAGTCGGACCTCCTCCGCCCGGGCCGCCATAGATCATTTTTAAAACGTTAGTCATATCATCCACCTCCGACTCTTCATCTTCCACGACTGTCGTGACTTTAGGCTTCTTGTGAGCACTCTTCTTTTTGAGGAATTGCTTCAACTTTCCTTCCTCAGCTAATTTCTCAAGATTTTTAACCAGTCGTTGGCAGTCTTGGGTCGTATGGCCCACATCGTCGTGATACGCGCACCGGAGCTTGGAGTTTCTCTCAGAGAGATCCCTAACTATTGGAGGCGGGACGTCGAGAAATTTCCTGTCCATCTTATTGAAGATGGTTTGTCGATCAACATTGAATGGCCACTGATCGTCCGAAGGGTCGGTTTTCCTCCAGTCGCTCCTTTTGAGAGGTCCCCTGGTCACAGCGAGTGCCTCGGCCGGTCGCTTGCCTTTGTCACTTTTAGTACTTTTGCTCGATTTTATCTCAAGCTTTGGGTATGTCTTCCCATTGCCTGGGGTGTATCGTCCCGATTGTTCTTGTGAGTTGGCATATGCCACAGTGAATCGTCTAACCTCTGGAAGGGTTAGAAATCCTTTTTCTTCTCGTTTTAGGCTTATTTGTAACCTGAAGTGTGACCCCTCGATCAACCCTGACACAAAGGCCGCGCTGGCGGGCCTTTCGTCCACATCGTCCGTTTCAAGGGTTTCAGCATTGAATCGGGCGAGATAATCCTTCAAGCTTTCTTTCTTGTCTTGCTTCAGTTTGTAGAGATGTTCCGTGGTCTTTTTCTGCTGGATATGTGCTGCAAAGTGACTCTTGAAGCTCTTTTCCATCTGAGCCCAGGAGTAGATACTCTTTGGGGCCAGAGAGGCATGCCATCTAATGGAGAGCCCTTTCAGGGTCATGGGGAAGTTCCTACACAGCGCTACATCACTTAAAGTCTGGTTCATCATGGTTGTCCTATAAGCCATCACATGATCTTGTGGGTTCTGGGGGACCTCATATTTGTCCGCCATGGGCTTTAGTTTGGATGGCATTGGGGCCGCCATGATTTCATCGCTGAATGGGGTTAATCCCATAGCTGGCGTCTCACATCCCAAGTTGGCTAAGGTATTAGATACCCCAGCATTCCCAACGGTAGTAGGGCTCGGGATATGGAGAGTCGATGGTTGAAGAATCGTGTAATTTTGAGGTGGACTGATCCCCGTGAGGAGTTCCTGGTCCCGTTTACGCTCATCCTCATATCTCTGATTCAACTCTTTCAGTTTCTGTTCTTCAACCTGGCGTTCAGCCTCTAGATACTCGATGAGGTTGCGGAGGTCCTCATGAGTACGTCTCGATCTTTTCTGTTTCTCCTTCTCATAGAGTTGATACAGCTCTTGGAGGTTTTGTTCTTCTGCTCGGCGGGCTTCCTCCCTTTTGAGTATATTACCCTTAAGGTCGGTTCCGTATTTACTGACCTCTTTCTTTGCTCTTTTCCTCTCGAGGAATCTTCTCAGATCATCCGAGTTAGTCGGATGGTTTGAGGGCTTCCCTTGAGAAGCTTCTCGTTCCTTCGACCCGCCATTGCTTCGAGTGGACCAGCTGTCCCTCATTGACCGCGTTGTTAGAGATGGAGATGGCTCAGGCCGTGGAGGAGGGGGAGGACGCCTGGTTTCTGAGGGAACTTTGCTCGTTTTCCTCGAGCTTTCCCCCTTCTCCCTGTTTCTAGGAGGTCTCATTTCTTTTGCCAAGCACTCTAGAGTTTCCTTCATCGTGTTTTGTAATTCCCCCATCATTTGGTGTAATTCCCCTCGAGTTATTGGGATATCAGGATTTCCGAAGGTCTGACTTTGACTTCCATTCCCATCAGAGTGTTGAGAATTTTCTTGATCTGGGACGGCTTCCATGTCATCGGTGGTATGTTTCTCATGGAGATATGGGGGTGTGAGTAGTTTTGTGGTTATCAGATCAGGAAGCTCGATTGAATCTGGGGTTTCTGGCCGCTCACTCATACAAAACAAAGCACCTTCCCCACAGACGGCGCCAAATGTTTCGCCCGGTTTTGATGAGGGTCGAACACTAGGAAGGTGATGGTGCTGAAATAGGTGATCGGGGGAGCTGCTCGTCTGGTTCCGCTATCGCTACCTGTACAGGACAAGCAATGGTGAACTAGCTCGGGGGGTCGACCCGAGAAGACCCTTCCGATGCTTAAGTTAGTATATGGCGATGTGTACGTGAGGTACTTTCGTCAGAATATGATTGAGCGTCAAGCTATCACAACGGGGAGATGGAATGTCAGAGCTCTCCGTCAGACAGCGTGATTGTTCTCTGAGTGGAAAATGATCTTACCTTTGCCTTGATTTCAGCGCAGGTATTTATAAGGATAAAGTCGGCTAGCTTCGTCGAATGAACAGTGGACACGTAGCCCTGTTCGTACGCTCCTCTCTAAGTCGGCTCAGAGGGGATGGTCACGTGAGTTTTGGTACGACCCCCTGGGATGATCCCACGTAGGGATTCGTACACTTGATGTCATCATTTCTGTCATTGGGGCTGAGAGAGCGTGGGCGCCAAGCCAACCAGTCGGATCCTCGTAGGAATATTCGTGCAGTACAGGTGCTGGCATCAGGGTTGAGCATACAGGAGACCCGAGGGTCGACTTTTGGTCTGAATCGACCCTTTTGGTCGAGCCAGGGCATGATTGTAGTACTTGGGTCTGTACTGGACTGGTGGTTGGTGTAGGTCTTCTCGGGTCTGTTGACGATGTTTGTATAGTGGGTAAAGGGTTACTTCGATCAGAGGCTCCTATCCACGATGGGAGAACAACCCTTCGCTGTCGTCGATGATGAGAGATTGGAATCCTTCGATGGTAGTCGGGGCGAGGGTCGATAGCTCGACCCTCGGTATTTTGGTTATATCACTAATAGTTGGAGTCACCCGTAATAAGTGGTGCTAGTAATACTAGTAGTATTTTAATTATTTGGGTCATTTGAGGTTCTTTGTAGTATTTAGAATGACCTTTATATAGTGTAATACTAATATAGGGACACCCAAAGAGTAAAATCCGATTAAGTATTTATATCGGAAAATAGGAGATAATATTAAGAAAAGAAAATGAAGAAACAGGGGAAGAGAAAGTCAAATTGAAGTTGGCTACCAAGTTTATTCTTATCCTTATCCATTATTTCATCATTATCCCTTTATTTTCATTCTTATATCTTTATTTCATTCTTATCTCTTTATTCATTCTTATCCATTTCAATTTGTTAGTATAAAATACATCACTACATTTAGTTTGGCTTCATTATTTCCAAGTCTCTAAGAACAAAAGGAAACCAAGCCAAAGGAAAGAAAAGGCAAAGAAGAGAAAAAAGAAGAAGAAAAAGAAACGTGAGGTGAGAATGATAGAAAAAGAAAAGTGACGGGTTGTAGTTAGACTTCAATTAGTGTAGGCTAAAGAATCTATTAAGTAGTACCATTAGTTTAGTTGGACGTGGATTCTAGCTGCATAGATGGAAATACATACAAATATTAAAGGTATTTTCTTAATATCCATTTTAAGTATTTAAACTATGGTTTTATATACGTATATTATTTGAGAAGTATGTTACTATTTGCAAGTATCTACGTGCACCTTGTTTCTTTGTGACGTTGAACAAGCATATTTGAATGAAAGGGATATATAAACTCGTATTTGCGTGGTATTTGAAATACCATATGAGATTTACTTGAAAAGAAGTTTTGAGCTAAGTGAAAGGAATGATTTTGATAAGTGGATGCGCTTGAGCCATATATGTTTATGCAAGTGAAGTTACTATAAAGACTACGTACGTACGGTATGGAGCCATAAGCAAGCTCAGTGTGCACACAAAGATATAAAGATAGACTACGGTCTAAGGCTGTTCTGGGACTTTGTCCACCCACGGGGACCAAGGTCCACCCACGGAACCTCAAGTTCAAATATGAGAATATGAGGATGATCGGATCTTGCATAAACAGACTATGATCAAGGGAATGTACTTGTGTGTTTTTGAGATTGATTGTGTTGTGTGATTTTATTGGTAAATGATTCTCAAATATTATTTTTGGAGTGCTAAGAGAGTACTCAACTCTATGGCTGATTTTATAAAACGTGTACGTGTGTGTGTCTCCATTTTTCTTTAATGGTGGACCTATGATGAACCTGTACGAAATTCGTTCGTATGGGGGAGTAGATTGGAGTATGTTTTACAGGTTGACGGTTTGTGGAGATCCATGGACGAGATGATTTAAAGCTGCCAAGAGTGTATCAATTTGCTTATTTATTTACAGTTGGGGGATCGAAGACTCTAGAAGTGAGGATTCATTATAGTAGTTTGTAATAGGTTTATTTAGATATTAAGCTAGTAAGTAGTGTTTGTAAGTACATTGGATTAATTATTAATAAAATAGTTTATTATTTTCTCTAGTTTCTCGAGCCTCTACCCTACAGGAGATACAGCGGTAACGCCAATTTCTTTAATCTAGCTTTCGCTGCCTAATTCTGATTAATTAGCATAAGCAGACATCTCATTATGCCGGGACGTAACAATATTACTCCTACTTAATTGTCATAAATGATTAAAACTAAAAATAAAAAAATCTCACTCACCTTTATTCTCTCTCATAGTCTCACAACTCCATTATTTCTCTTATTTCTGTCGACCCATCACAAATCACCACCATCTCACCGACATCAACATTCAATACCACTTCCTTCTTTTTTTTTTCATTTTTCTCTCTCCATCAGTGCAAAAGGATTTGAACCAATGGAATCGCAGGCCTGATTGAGGAGAGGTGACTAGGGGATGGTCATAGGAGGTGGTGGTATGGTCATCAATGGTGGGTTTTGGTGCAGACAACCATGGAGGTGGATGACGATTCGAGGTTGGGAGGAAGAAGAGCAAAAACATTTAAAATCAGAGGAATCAAATTTGACACCAGAGGGTGGAGGAGGGTTTTTAAACCCGATACCTAACCGTTTTCGAGAATCGGTAGAAATTTTTAACCAAACACAAGGAATTGGGTTGGCATTTTAAGCCCAGTTGATTGTCTAGCATTATTCAGTTTTGCGGTCGGCTAGTGATCCCCATTTGATTTTATGCCCAGTTGATTCTCTGGCACTATTTATTTTGGGGACAGCTGGTGTTCGCAAATTGCGCTCAAGCTTAGTTGATTCTCTGGCACTATTTATTTTTTGGGTCGGCCAGTGATCCCTAGTTGATTTTAAGCCCAGTTGATTCTCTGACACTATTTATTTTGGGGACAACCGATGTTCGCAAATTATTTTTAAGCCCAGTTGATTCTATGGCACTATTTATTTTGGGGACGGCAGTGTTCGCAAATTGTGTTCAAGCCCAGTTGATTCTCTGGCACTATTTATTTTTGGGGTGAACCGGTGTTCACAAATTGTGTTCAAGCCCAGTTGATTCTCTACTGCTATTTATTTTTTGGAACGACCAATGTTCGCAAATTGGTTTCAAGCCCAGTTGATTCTCTAGCACTATTTTGTGTAAGTCAAGGATCGCTCGTGCGGTTAAACTGTCCGTCACTATTTTGTGTCAGTCAATGATCGCTCGTGCGGTTAAACTATCCTTTCACTATTTTGTGTCAGTAAATGATTATTGCTTAAGCTACTGCAATTAAACTGTTCATATGTTTTAACCATTTACATCCGTCATTTTGATCGCGCTGTAGTCGACCTTTTCGTTTCTCGTGCAGGGACGGAATCTCGGCATCCGCCGAGTGGTGTTTAGTCAGTGTTTGTTGAAGTATACTACATTGATCATTCTGAATGTGTCACTAACTTTTTCATTTACTTTTGAATACAGGTCCCTTGCAGGCGTCAATTCCTTCCACGAGCGTTGTTTGTCCCTGCTAACCATTACCTTTTTTTTTTCTTGTGTTCACAGAGATAAAGTCTTAGCGCGCCACAAGCATGTCCCAGTTTAGGTTTGCCTTCATACGCATGCATATTGTACACCTTTACACACCACGCGCACATCAGCATCCTGCATGTCGCCTTTGGAATACTTTGATCTTCGGTTTTACTCAAGCTCGATCAAAGTGGGGGCTTCTGTAGACGCCAAAAAAGCGTCTTCAGATTTCTCCGCAAAAGCCCAATGATGAAATGAGTAATTTATAAACTTGAAAGCTATTTTTGCTTTGATAGGCAAAATAAGGTCTCAGGTTTTTCCGAGATCACTCCTTTGTACGATCACATTCAAAATCCCCGTTCAAGAGCTTTCTAACGACACCTTTCGTGTCTTTTTCCGACTCCCAGTTTCCAAGTTGCTAACCAAGGGTAAAACCGTCTTTTACCGCATAAGGGTAAAGCGATCTTTTCACATTTTCGGAATATTAAAAACTCATCCGAAAAATTAAAATAGACTGGATAAGCTGACAGCCGCCAGTGGCGCTGGAATTTCAGCCAGCACCGCTTGCTGGGTCTTTTGAAGCACATCTTTTTTCAAGCCTAATCTCCGAATTTCGGTCATTCTTCACCCGTCCAACCCTATTCCTTTCTCTATAAATAAGACCCTCCTCCATCAGTTCAAAACACATAGTCTACAGTTGACAACCTCTATTCTCGGTTGAGTACTTCCGAGCTTCTTCCTCTTACTTCCAAATTTTTTCTTTGCTTGAGATCTATTTTACTATTTATTTTCTAAATAGCCTATAGTTCAGGTACTAAATCATGAGCACTCAAATTAAATTACTTGCTTAACTGTTTATGTTCTAGTAGTCAAAATGTAGATATCATGCTAATCATGCCTTTTATTGCTTCCTAAATATTGTTTTTCAATTATGTAAGTAAGCATGTCTAGGTCTTGTAATGCTCAACTTGCCAATCGAATGCATGTCTAAATAAGGGTCAATAATAAATGCCGTGATGCTTGTGATTAACCAATTAATAGTTTAAGTCGAGGTTGTTAATCTGGTTTGTATGGGAATCATGACGTTAAATTATTAAGCAAACTTGAGTTAGTAGAGGCCGTCATTATACGGGTGAGTTGGGTGCCTAACACCTTCCCACCTCGTAACTTCGCCCCTAAACCCTTTATTCTTGGGTACTCATATGTTCTATATGAGCGGGAGACTTTCTAAAAATATGATTAGTTCACTTATCACGCTATTGGGTTGTCCCTTCGGTTTGTCCCTTCGATAAAATGCCGATAGCAGATTTTTGACCTCTTTCATGGTTTTTATTCAATTCAAGTCTTTCCAAAAGCTTTTCTAACTCGACGGTTCATTGAACTTATATAAAACCCCCAACTTACAAATTTTCTATAAGGACACACTCCATGGAGTGAGACAAAAAGTCCCGGGTCCTTACACATCCTTTTACAGCCCATGTGCAGGGGGGCCACATGGTTCCTTGATCGCTGAAGTGGTTAATTACCTTTTTAAGGCGTTTTCACTGGTTAGTTTGATGTCCATCATCTTCACAATACTTGCATCGGAGATAAGGTTTCCCGTCTCTTGGGAGTAGTTGAGAGGTAGGCCTTCTTGAATGGGCGTACCCGTATTTGACCATCTTACTAAACATCTCATCCTGCTGAAAACAAGCTTCCCCTTTGGCCTGGACGATGTTGCACTTTTTGGGTCTATTCTCATCCAGCAGGGCAATCTTTTCCTTCATTTGTAGAATTGCATCGTGGTGTTGTATGTGCCACATATATGGCAATCCCCTCGACGGTTTCCTTTGTTTCTTCAAACTCGTCGGGCTCCCCTATCTCTTCGGGATGATATGCTTGGGGTTTTTCAGAGTCGGAGGAGGTATAGGATTCAGTGTCCTTCCCTATGAGGGCTACTTCTTCAGGAAAGAATACCTAAAGGTCAATATCCTCGTTATCATGTTCTATCTTCAAGACAGGAGCCTTGTCGATAATTGCCTTGATGGGGTTGGCTTCAATCTCGACAATCTCTCCCTCTGGCATCATTTTGACTTTGTGATGGAGTGTAGATGTTACAACATTCAGACCGTGGAGCTAAGGTCGTCCCAATAGAAAATTAAAGGTGGTCGGGATATCCATGACATAAAATTGGACCATCTTTTCTATGGCCCTTGAAGTGACATTCATGGTTATGGTGCCAAAGACCTTACGGCTGGAGTTGTCATAAGCACGTAACCCTTGTGCCGAGTGGGCTAGATTTTTGATGTCAATGCCCAAATTTAGTGCAGTTCTCAGCGGGCATACGTTCACAGCGGGTCCATTATCTACCAAAGTCATGGGTACATACTTGCCCATAGTAAATACGGTCAGGTATAGTGCATTGTTGTGTAGACACCCTTCAGAAGGTAGTTCACTATCGGAAAAAATGATGACTGACTGTGGCTTATCCCCTATCAAGAAGTTGACCTGTTCATCGAGCCTTGTATCTTGTGACACAGAAACCTTTGACAGGGCTTCCAGTATGGCATGTCTGTCTTCATGGGAAGAGGCTAAGAGTTGCAAGATGGAAATGTCAGCTTTGATCCTTTTGAGCTGTCCCGCAAGAGAGGAATCTTTATCTTTGGCCGGGTTTCCTTCGATTTCTTCTTCAGCCGGAGGTGGGACTCTTCATTGTAGATGTTAGGTGGTCGATGGTGATGGCCAGAACGTGTCAAATGGGCGACGCCTATGGGAGGTCTGGTTTGGACTTCCCATACACCTTCTTCATCACTGTCCCATATTCCAGTGACTTCGGCCCCTAGTGCATCTTCGATACTTATATATAAGATGGCACCAAAGGGGTTACTGGAATTGCTGGGTGCTTGTCCAGACTTGGGCAGTGGTACGGTGTCATTGTCGATTCTGTCTTGGGTAGCATGCTTAAGGGTCCAATAGTTATCAGTTTCATGCCCATTGTCTTGATAGTACTTGCAGTATTCATCTTCTTTCCAAATGCGGCTTTTGAAGGGAGGGTACAGGGTAGGACCAATAGGTTGCAGTAGATTCTTCTTGGTCATTCTTTCGAGAGCATAAGACAAGGTCATGCCAAGAGGGGTGAACTCCCTCCTTGGCTTCTTGTCAGCAGAGGTATTCAGAATAGCTACCTCATTGACTTGAGTACTAGAGGAGGTTCCGGCCGTTGGCCTCTTGTCTCTCCCATAGGTGAAAGGTTTGGAAGTAGTATGATCTTTGTTTTTGTTGAGATCATCTTCAATGAGAATGTGAACATCATAGAGACGTTGGTACGAGTTGATAGCTTGATGTTGAAGGTGATTCTTGTAAGCAAGTTGCATGTTCTTGATGAAATGCCTAATCTGATCAGCTTCAAAATGTCTTTACACCATTTCAGCTATCTTTGACTTCCATCGACGAAGGAATTTAGTGAATTCCTCATTCCTCTCTTGAGTGGTGATCTGAAGCTCCCTTAAAGTGATGTGGAGTGTGACATTATCCTTATAACGGGCCAGGAATACTGTGGTGAAATCAGCCCAGGTTGGATAATTTTCGAAGTTCGATGTGTAGAACCACCGTCGAGCATGAGTGTCAAGGGTTTGGGGGAATATGTGGGCATAGAGTTTCTTGTTAACTCCCCTCAAAGCCATAGCAGTGGTAAAGGATATCAGATTATCCTGTAGGCTGTCAATTCCGGTGAAAGCCGGTACCTCGGGCACAGAGAACTTAACTGGAAGTTTGCCCTTGATTTTACTATCAAAACTCCCCACCAAATTGGATCATGCCACTGTTTTTGAGTACAAAGTCGATCTTAACCGACAGAGTGTTTGGTCCATCCTCCTCAGAGTCAGAGTCAGAGAGGGTTTTTTCTTCCTCTTTCTTTCTCTTAGAATCTTCGAAGTCGAGTTGTAATCTTCCTTACTCGCCGATGATCTCCTCGAGCTTTTCGTCAGTGGTTTTGGTCATTGTGAAATCGGGAGGGGTGATAGGTGAGATGAAGAATGTATGTAGTGATGGTGAGCTTATTGACGGTGAGGTTGTTTACGGTGGAGGCTAAGATAGTGTATTTGATGATTATTCTAGATTTACCAATGTTAATTTATGTAATGGTGTAAGGATAATTTGGATCAAGCGGCTCTCAGTAAAATATTACTATTTCACCTAAGTCCAATAATATTTCCTTTTTGATTTACATTCTTCTTTTAATTTTGTTATACCCTTTTAGCCTTGTACTTGCTTTAGTAAGTACATCGGTAATGTCTTGGTTCTAGTATCACTTGAATAGTTATATTAATAATCTTAGTGGATTAAGTGGTATTAAAATTGGGCCATTACACTTATCCCATTCATTCAGTCTGCATATAAAGATGACTGGTTTAGTGAATCTGTATAATATTTTCTCATTAGTCTTATACCTAAGGTGGATGACCCCATGTAAGTGAAACAACTTAGACCCATAGGGTTATGCAATATTGGTTACAAATGCCTCAAAAAAATCCTTGTTGGTTAATTGAGACCTCCCTTACATTCTCTTATATCTCCTTATCAAAATAGTTTTATTACAAGAAGGTGTAAGAACCCTCGCCTTTACGGCGCGTAAATCGAGATATTTTTTAGTTGCAATTAAAGGTTCTTAAATAATACGTCATATGCAATTTATATTTAATTATAATGGAGAATAACAATTTGCAAGCAGTGAAGCCGCCACCAATTTTTAAGGAAACTATTAGAAACCATCAAAAGTGCACCCAATTCCTATTGGGAATTGACTCATACCCATGCGGCTAAATATTGAGTTCAGGGTGTAGGTACGAAATAAACAAAACGAATCTCATCTAAATCGTCCGAATTAACGCCCTCTACTAAGCCTATCCATGTCAAATATTTAGTTATGCTATATGGTTCCAACAAATCCGGTCGCCCAAGATCCTAAAATTAGCTAGGCGGGTTAAAGACAACCAAATTACCTACCGTTATCACTTTGCATAATTTATATCCAATTTGCATTCATACTATTTATCAAACACAAACAAGAGGTAAAACCAATAATTAATGCGCCAACCTACCACACTTTGCTAAACGCGCCAAGCATTGCATATGCACATTAATAAATTTGTTAGTAACTTCAATAGAAGAACGATGCAAAAATATTAAAGTTATGCTAAAATAAACCTAGGAGGTAGCTACATGCATGCATAAACAGTAAAAAGATGAAAGCTTGCATAAACTAATAAAAAGATGCAAACTTTAAATTAAACTAACATGCATAATTATTTACAAAGATCAAAGCATGCCTAATTATTAAACCATAATCAAAAGCTAAATAAAACATGATTATAAATAATAAAGAAGAAGTTTAATGAAAGATTTAGGCCCTCTGGATGGTTAACCTGGACGTTCTATTGGAACGGGACTAGTAGAATTGGAATTGTTCTTCAATCTTGGGTGCTAGGTTGGGTGCAATGGCTTGCTTTAGTCTTCAGAATCTGAATTCTCTATGATTTGGGGTATTTGTGCTGTCAAATTTCTCTCAAAATTATAAACTAACCAACCTCCCTCAAAAGAGGGTGAAAAGGAGTATGTATAGAGTTAGGGGACGGGATTAGAGGCCTAGGGATGCAAACTCGGCGCCGAACCTCGGCCCAGTCAAAAAACAAGCCCAGCGGCTGCCCCGAGGGCCTCCGCTGTTACGCATGTGCCGCCAGGCTGACAGCGTCAGCCGCTCGACCTGGAGGCGCGTGCGTGACTAGGGTTTTTTGACTTTTTGTGCTCAGTAAATTACGAAATTTCCATTGGGCTGACCCGGGAGGTCGGGATTGAGCGGTTTTGACCCAAATCTTCAAGATGCGATATCTCTTGATCCGGGAACCTGATTGAGGCAATGTCAAAGGCGTTGGAATCCTTATAACAAGGGCTATCCATAGACTAACGTTTCAGGGAATTTTGTCTTGATTTCCGAGCAATGTCCTTTTCTACTTACGTCCATGTTATTCCATTACCATCATCATCGGGCTTTGCGGTGCCAGGGGATGAGAACCGATTAGGGTGTCTATAGAAGCCCCTACTTTGGCCGAGCTTGTGAAATTGAAGGTCAAAGTATTTGCTAAAAAATGCCTGCAATGTTTTTTTTGTTTTTTTTTTGAAAATGGTTTATTTTAGAGAAAAGGTAAAAAAAGGTAAATCCTGACCGCTTGTGGTCAGGCTTTGCGGGTGCCAACGCGACGCTAATTTTAATAGCCTCGTCGTCAAAGAACGTATGCGTAGCTCTGGTTTGCGGGTGCCAACGTGGCACTAATTTTAATAGCCTCAACGTCAAAGAGCGTTGTATAGCTCTGCTTTGCTGGTGCCAACGTGACGCTAATTTTAATAGCCTCAACGTCAAAAAGCGTTGCGTAGCTCTGCTTTAGTAATGCCCGTGTCTTGGAAAATTGTGCCTGCAAAAATTAGATAATGTGCCTGTGCCAAACTTAGATAATACCGGGTCCCTAGGATAGGAATCCGTGTTGTGGGGGTAGAAAAGTCATTTTGGGTGATGTGCCGGTCGTATCTCCGGTGCTTTCCACAGTCGAGAAATGCAATCCCGCGCGGAATTTAAACTCGTGGGCCCACCCTGTGAGAGGCCGAGGAGAAAAGGGGTCCAGCGGCCACGCCCTGAGCTGCTGAGGAGGAGTGCTGAGGTGCTGGGAGCAGCCGCCAGGGCCAGCGACTAGGCCGCTGAGCCTGGGCGGCCCTGAACTGGGCCGCTGGGCCGGTTCAGTGGCGCGGGTTGGGGTTTAATTGGGAGAGAGCCGAATTTTGGGTCATTTCTTCCCCAAAATTTTGAGTCGCTCTCTCTCTCTACCTCCATTGTTGCCCAAACTTCAATTCTTACTCATTCTTGCTCAAATTTGTTCCCTTTTGCTTGCATTTACTTGCTTTTGCATAATCTTTGCATAATTTGAGGTTTATTTGTGATTTCTCACAAAATTTGAGTGAATTTGGGAGTGGGATTTTGAAACCCTTGGAGAGAGAAAATCCATAAATCTCCATTTTTGCTTGTTGTTCTTGCTTGCTTGTTCATCCTTCTTCCATGGCTCCAAAATTGGGAAAGAGGAGGAGTTGGAGGACCGATACGCGAGAGGAGGTCGAGGAAATCGACATCTTCACCAAGACTTTTCCATCTCATGTGAAGCCTTCGAAGAGGAAGCCTAATGTGGCTTTTCCTCAAGATCGATACACCCGGTCGGATAGGATGTTCGACATTGTTTGGGATCAATCGGAGTTGCTTTTCCGACCGACGACTCATTTGAGCTCTTGGGCTTCCAAGTTCCTGGTAAGTCCTCAAGCCTTTGAATTCATAGTTTTATGCATTTGAATTTGAGTTTATATGCTTGCTTTGAATAGAATTTGTATAGAATTTGTATGCAATTGTCAAGCTTGTAGCGCATATGATCTTGCGCGGCTTGAACGAACTTAGAAACATGCTTAGGATTGAACATTTGATTGAAATGTGAACCTAAAGGGTTGCAAACTTGATCATAGGAACCCGATGGGAATTTGAAGGCCCATGGAAACTATGGCTCTTCGATTAAGCTTTACAAAACCTTGCCTAACGAGGTGCAAGATGCGGTTTTGAATGCGGGTTTTGAGCCCCTTTTGAGAGCAGACTCGGTTGAGCGAGTCAAGAGATGCATTGTTCGGTTATCCTTGGAGCTTTTTTGGGACACCACTAGTACGTTCCATTACTTCTTCGGAGTTTGCTAGGTTGACCGGAGTACCTTGCGTGGGTATGCCCATTGTTTATGACGTTTCTATTTGGAAACATAAGGCGGAGTTAGTGGAGCTCTTTGGTCCTTGGGGGAATACTTGGGGTCACCACTACCGTTCCTATAGCGAACTTTTTACCGCTTTGAAAGACTCGAGGTATAAGAGGAATACCTCGGTGGAGCAAAAGGCGATGATGTTTATCGCCTACCTCCTTGCCACCACTATCTTTAGTGACAAGGGGGAACCCATTCATGCCATCTACCACCCGAGCCTGCTGGACTAGGAGAGGGTGAGAGAGTACAACTGGGGCTTGTTAGGCTACGCCAACCTCTTGAGATACATGCGGTACGCCTGTCGTGTGAATGACGAGGGGTACAAGCAGGCGAACCTTCCTCCCGTGAGCTTATGCGGCTTTTGGAAGGTGTTGTAGATGCGTTTCCTCTTTGTATTTGCTTTGCGTGGTATGCATGATGTAAGTGCGCGGTGCTTAATTTCATGTCTTGAATGTAGCCTTTGGTTTTTTGAGCATTTCCCGGACATGGCACCTACGGGATAGGTCTTGGACTTCCCGGTTTGTAGGGCATCGCGCCATAGGGGTTATGCGCCTCTGCATACTCTCCAGCAGTATAGGGAGGCTCTTTTGCGCATGGATTGGCACAAGGTAAAAATGTAACTTTTGTTGTATGAATTGCATGGGTTGTATTCATTGGTGTGGAAGTATCTTATGTTGCATGCTGTGTAGATTGACTACTTCTCATGGGCGAAGTATCACGGGTCGGCTCCGGACACCATCCTATCTTCACTACAAGAAAATCGCTGGTTTGCTACCGAAATTAGTGACCGACATTAAGTCGGTCGCAATTCTTTAGAATTAGCGTCCGATTTGAGTTCGGTCGCTAAATCAGCTGATTCGGCGACTCTTTTTTACGGAATAGAGAAGCGTGTTTTTTCTTGGGTGTTGCTATTTACCGCCCTAAAATTACTTAATACCGCCCCTAAAAATTACAATTTTGCCCTTCTTCACATTTTCACCCATCCTCTCCCTCTCTAACTCTCACATCAATTCTCCCTCTCTACCACCCACTCTCATACCCAACCTTCATCAACATTCACTCATTCGGTAAGGAAGCAACGGCCGCGGATGTCTGCCGGCGACCAGGAAGTGCCGTCGACGTCGTCCGAGGTAAATTTTTTTTTTTCGCAGAATTTGAACCGGGCGTCCGCAATTTCCGCCCCAACCATGGAGTAGGCGTCTGCAATTTCCGCCTGTTCTATGGGACAGACGGAAACTATAGACGCCTAATCCATGGATCAGGCGGAATCCGTAGACGCCTAATCCATGGATCAGGCGGAATCTGCAGATGCCTGACCCATGGGTCAGGCGGAAATTGCAGACGCCCGATACTACGAACTGGGAAAAAAAAAAACGACTATTTAGAGTGAAGGGCAAAATCGTAAATTCTAAGGGCGGTGGTGAGTATTTTTGGGCTGTAAATAGCAATTCACTTTTTTTTTTTTTTTCAATGTTAAACCCTAGTCATATATAAACTCTCTTTTTTTTTTCTCCAACCTCACACAGCCCCCAACTCTCCTCTCAAGCTCTCCTGATCTCCTCTTCTCTCCTGTTCCTTCAATTACTTTGTGTTCTCCGCCTTTCCAAATTTTCCAGAAGTTCATCACATCTCCACAAACCAAAACCCCACAACCCACGTTGCAATCTTCTCTCACCATCTCCACCACCTACCCCTCTCTCTCCATCTCCACCACCCATCTCCTCTCAACCTCCATCTCCTCCACCCATCTCGTCAACCTCCATCTCCACCACCATCTCATCTCTCTCCTTCCTCGTTATCCTCTCTCTAATCCACATATCAACGGCGGCTTAAACATCGACTCTCCATGGTTTAGATCGAGATTTGTTTTGGCCAGATCGAGATCAAGACGCCTCTAGATCGAGTCGATCATTCTTTTGGGAAGTGGGTTTCTAGCCTGATGAAGAAAACGCTCAAGATCTGTGAGGATTTTTTATTTTTTTTTAGTTGCGATTTTCCCTTGAGTAATTTTTCAGTTTCCCCAAATTTGTTGTAATTTGTGTAAATGAGAGATAGTAATTTTAGTTGAAGTAATTTGGTTGTATTCGCGTTTAATTTGTCATTTTTTTTTTTGTTCTGGGTTCTTGTTGTTTTTTTTTTTTTTATTTGTATACTTGTTGTATTTGTTTCAATTTTTTAATTGGCTTCTTCTGGGTTCTATTTTTTTTCCCTTGTATAATTATGGGTATGAATAAAAACATCATTTGTGTTTTATAGTTTTCTTTTGAATTGTAAATGGGTATTTTGGAAGCATCACGAATACTGTATCACTTGGACAAGTATTCTACTTTTTGTGTATTCTGGCTACATTTCCAAACTAGCTTCCTGACAATACGGAGCTAGTTTGGAAATATTTTTTTTACAGAAAATATATTTTGCGACTGACGCTTTCGGTCGCTACTATTTAGCGACCGACTCTGCTACCGAAAATAAATTAGCCACCATGTTGTTAGCGACCGACTGAAATCGGTCGCTAATCGGTCGCAAAGCGTCTTTTGCGACCGATTTGAGCCCATTAACGACCGCTTATGTCGGTAGCTAATCACCTGTTGTTTTGTAGTGCTTCTAGGGCAATGGACCGTCAGAGGATCATGATTGCGGGTCTGTTCTC
The DNA here is from genome assembly GCA_038025085.1 of Tetragonia tetragonoides. Classification (NCBI taxonomy): domain Eukaryota; kingdom Viridiplantae; phylum Streptophyta; class Magnoliopsida; order Caryophyllales; family Aizoaceae; genus Tetragonia; species Tetragonia tetragonoides. The sequence goes on from CM076154.1 coordinate 27,612,666, forward strand.
CTTTGAGTGGTATCTAGGAAAGCGGATCTTCCGTCAGGTTTATCCCGATTTGGAGGGTCTGAGGATTCCTTTGGATCCTCCCTTGTCCATGTTCTTGGTGAGGTGCTTGTCTCGCGAGTAGGTTGCGGAGGCCATGGTGGGCTCAGATGCTATGTGGTATTTGAGGGAGCCTGCGGAGGACCTTGCAGGGCACTACGAGCAGTTCCGCCGTGATCGCCTCATGCTTTCATTTGTGGGCTTGAAGGTAAGAATTGATGTTTTGATATTCTGTGTCTTTCTTGCCTTGTTGATACCAACTTACTTTGCTTTGTAGGAGCCTCGTGTTGATGACACCGAGGTGGATGCCCCGGACATACTAATTCGAGGCCGAGATTATGGTGAGAAGGAGTGCTGGGGAGAGATCCCTATGACGGGGGACCTTGATGAGGACATCCAAGGTCTTCCTCTTCCTGTTGGGCATCCAGGGGTAAATTTGTAATTTTATCGAAATGTGCAATACTTTATTAGATTACATGCTTGTACTGACTTTTCTTTATGTAGCTTGACCGTGAGCAGACCGGGAAGGGTGCCATGAAGTCTTGGATATCCCGAGCTCTCTCTAAGGGTACCTGCTCGAGAGCTGATTTGGACAAGGTAAACTTAATTTTGCATTTTCAAAGTTGATTTCTTTGAGAAATGTGTCTTATAACTTTTTGTGGGCTGCAGGTTGAGTACCGTCGTCCTCTTCCTCATCGGTCATGACAGGTGGTGCTGTCGGATGATGAGGGTGTGAGCTCTCCTGAGCGTAGCCCTTCTCGCGAGAGGAGCCCTCGGAGGGAGAGTCCTAAGAGAGAGAGGGTGCCTGTACATCGGTCGGACCACCCTGGTGGGAGTAGGATGACTCCGTATGTGGAGCCTACTCCTATGCCTATGTCGATGTATCATTCTTATCCCGGGTATGAAGGATATTCTTCGTATGGTGGCCTTTACTACCAGCCCCCAGTTGCTGCTCCTATGATGCCTACCATGCCTCCTCGTTCTTTGTGGGAGTATGGTTCGAGCTATGCCGGGAAAGGGAGTTCGTACCGAGAGCCCGCCCGACATTCCTCTTTTGACCCTAGCCAGGTTGTGGCGTTGATTTTTGGTGATGAGGGGCGGAGGTCGGAGGACCACTTTGAGGTGCCCCATACGGATGATGATACGGGTGATGATTTTTATGATAATGTATTTGTGTGAAATACGTTTGAACATTTGTATTTGAACAAACAATCGGACTTTGCTTGTAAATATTGTTTGCTTATCTGTTGGTCCCTGCACATAATTAGGCTAATGCAAATGCACACGTAGTCAAGCAAAAGCGCAAGTAATAGCCATTTAGCAAAAAATGGTACAACCAAAAAGTTAAAATATTAGGTGTACCCTATCCCCCTAAAAAAAATAAAAAAAAAGGAAATGGGTGAAAATGAAATGAAAATTAATAAATGAAAAAGGATTAATAAAAAAAGATATACATAAAAAATATGATAATCATCCAAAAAGGAAAAAGGAAAGTGTGGAGTTTCCATTAATAATAAGGAAACATTATAAAATAGAAATAATAGTGGAAATAGGAAAAAGCTAAGAGCCATATTTGAGTTCAAATCGGTTAAGGAAATTGTCCAAAATCGGAGAAAAAAGACTTGTCTTGAGAAATGGGTCCGGCGGCCAAAGGGAGCGTTCTAGCGGCACACGCGGAGCAACGGAGGCGAATAGAGGTGCCGTCAAGCTTCAGCGGCTGGCCGCTGGGCCTGTGCTGCACTATCGGGGCCACTAAAGCCCCTTTTTGACGGGTTGCCTTATTTTTTTGTTTTTTTTTTTTTCCGTGCGATCCCTGTATAAGCCTTGGATTAGTCCGAGTTTGGGACATTACCTTCATAATTTACGAGCAATATAGAGCTTTTAGAGAGAGAAAGCCCTTAATTAATTTAGATTTCAGCCTTGACAAGCTTTGATGTTAAATTTGACAAGTGGTTACAATCCATGACCCCCGAAGATAGGATGAGACTTATGCTTTTCCAATTGAATGCTCTTTTCGACCTTAAGCAAGTTCAAATCGTATGGAATTCTTGAGGCCGCAATTGAGTTTTGGGACGATAAACTTCATGTCTTCTGATTTGGATACAATGAATTGTGTCCTCTTCCCAAAGAATTTGACGCTATCCTTGGGTTTGCTCATGACCAAGCTCCCGCCACTCCATGGCTTGGGGCAAATCTTGAAGCCTACTACAAAAGGTATCTTGGCCTATCACCGACACAAGCCTCCTCCATTGCTAGGAGTGGTGAGCTAGACCTCAACGGTGTAATTGACATCTTCTTCCCCAAGGTAAGGGATAACCATGATGTGATGAGCAAGACCTATTATAAATGTGCCTTTATTTTATGTCTCTTGCATAGGTAGCTCTTTGTTGGTGAAGGTAATAATGGTAAAACTAATATGCTTAGAATTGTTGAACAAATTCAAAACAATTTTACCCCTATGTCTCTTGTCCATGGGGAAACCTTACCCTACTACAATAAAGAGATATAACGTCGCTCAAACAATGTCGATTTTTAGAAACCCGACGTTGTAGATGACGCGGTGGCATCATCGTAAATTTAGCAAAAAGATACGACGTCGGTTTTGTTGGTAACCAACGTTATAGTATGTAGTATTTTTGAGTCACAGGTACCACGTCGGTTTTCGTTGGAAACTGATGTGGTTGGGAAATGGGTAGTTACGCGATCCATTCACTGGCAAATTAAATAGGCAAACCCTTTTTGTCTGCCACTTCCCTCAAGCATGCTCTCTCTCTCTCTCTCTCTCTCTCTCTCTCTCTCGTTGTTTTCATCAGTGTCACATTCTCACTCCCATAATCGATCGGAGATGAGAATCGGGGAGGGAGCCTAAAATCGAGCAGATCGACTCGAGTGGGGAAGGGGCTTTGAGTTTTGTGGGTCGGGTTTTGTGGGTGTTGATCTATAGATTGAGATTTCCACCATTGCTTTGATTTCAACCATTGCTATTTGATGAGTTTTGAAATCATTTTGAGTTTTCGTTAATTTGTTTCATCTTTTTTTGGTTACCCACTGGTTTGGGCAAGAATTGGGGAAGTAAAGTCGAAAATTGCGAAAAAAAAGATGGATCTAGAGCCCTTGCTCGAAGAGTTGGCTACAATGGCTGCTACAGAGGTATGTTTGAAGGTTTAGGGTTTTAAACTTTGATGGAGATCCAGTGACTTTGATTCAATTAGGTATGAAATTAGGGTTTCAAATTATTTCGATTGTTTGGTTAAATATCTCATTTTTCCTGCGATTTGATTTAGGTCTGAATGTTGAGTGTTCTGTGATTTTGTTTAGGTCTCCATTTTGTGTGTATCATTGAACTACGAAAAGATCCCTCTTATTCTCTTTTTTTTCCCCAATTCACACAAGTATTTACCGACTGTGCTAATGTATGAACTGATAGCCACCATAAACAGTTATGCCCACACAATTTTACTTAGGATTATTGTTGTCTCTCTGCAGGCCATTGTCATTTCCTTGTGTGCCTTGTCTTTGCAGCAACAACTAATCGAGTGAATACCCCCTTGTAGTAGTGTGCAGTCTGCGAATAACTACCTCCATATTTTCCATATCAGGGACTTATATATTGTTACCTGTAGTCTACGAATGAGGAGCGTGGAGATAGGAAAAGGTGAATTACTTTACTTTCAGTATTTTGAACATTTCCTGGAAAACCGGTTATCCAAATCTGAATTTGTGGGATGTACTGTACTGTGTGCTATCGTAATTATTCGCATCTACTGGTTTCTTAGTTTACTTATGATATAGCATGAGTTTGATCTATGAAATAGTTTCCAGGACTAGGAGTAGGAAATTTGGGTCTTCTTCTTGGTGCCCATTAGTGGGTTTTATTCCAACTTTTGAGTGATGGTTCTTTTTTTCAGTTGAGTTTGATTTTTCTTAGGATGACTATTTAGAGAAGGAGATCTTTGCGATGGTGAAGAATATGAAAGAGAAACAACACAGCTGTAAAGGTATTGTTTTTATATACTAGATCTTTGGTTCTAAGGCTGCGTTCTTCGCAATTTTTGATTTTTGTGATGTTAATAGATTCTGTTTTTGTTTTTTGTTGCATTTTCTATTGATTGATTATTTAGACCGTGAATCTTTGTAAGTTAGTTGACTGAATTTGATTTTAATTAAATTTGAGTAGAAAATGCACGTGGTTTCATGTTTTGTTTTTAGTTATGGGAGTGGTTTTGTTATTGTTTTGTTTTTCGGCGTTTGGTTCCTGTTTTTGAGCCCCTGATATGTGTTTATGTACCCACAATTTCAGCATGACGTAAGACCATTACTGAACTATAATTATGTGTGCAACATGAGGCCTACCAGGCATGAACTGATTATGAGTGAAGAACTTTGTGTATGATTTGGAACAATCATATTCATTAATTGGATTTTCTTTTGAGGGACACGATATGGAGCATCAGGATTGAAGCTTTTTTTATTGTTTTTGTAACCTTCATATAACATAAAGCTGTTCCAACTAGCTATTTTTGGCACTGGAACTTATTTTCTTTTGGCATCTTTTAGGTTGTAGAACTTTAGTTCATTCTTCATAGTGGTGATCACTTTTCCAAGTTTGTGGCATTATGTTTTCAGGTTGAACTACTGCTTGGAAAATCATACACAGATTGGAGGCATATCAGCGATGTTGAATCCGTTTATGATCATTTGATTTCTTCTCATCCAAATGATTTCAGGGGTTACTTAGCTAAGGTGATTTTTTAAACATTTTTAGATAGCTAGATTTTATAGATGGCTTTCTAATATATCATGATTCATGACCTCAGTCGACTATCCTTTAGTGAATACTGCTCGAGATTTTCTTTTCGAAATATGAGTTTGTAGCATAATTTGTGGTGTTTGCATGACAAGGCTAGTCTGACGGTAAGTTAGTTGATTGAATTTTATCTATCTGGTTGTCTCTTACGGGTTGAATTCTGATTTGACTTGCAACTGATTTGCAGGTTCCTAGGATAGGACTCGAACATTGGCTACGGTAGGATGGATATGGAGATGTGTAGTGTCCCAGACTTACAACTTGGAGCAACTATCAACCGCTTTTCAATTTTTGACAAGATATAGAAAATGAGATATAATATCCTCCTCTTTTGCATTATCTTTTAGTTTGGTCGCCTTCGTTGTATATGTTTATCTTTAATCATATACATGTAATTTAGGAGTAGAACATTTTTATTTTTTGCATATATCAAATAGATGTACATTTTTGTTGGTCTACGGTAGATGATTTACTAATATATTCTTTTATTTTAATTTTGGATTAAATGTATTCATTTGTATTTGGGCTTCTGCAAATGACATTTAGCAGGCTACAAGCTCTTTTTTTTTATTAAAGAAAAAACACCTACAACATCGGTTTTTTAAAAAAACTGATGTCGTAGCTACAGATTTAACATCGGTTTTTTGAATAAACCGACGTGGTAGGTACCCCTTTCACATTGCTTTTTCTAAAATAACGGACGTGGTACCTGACCCTTTAACATCGGTTTTTCAAGAAAACCGACGTTGTATATATGTCTTTAACATCGGTTTTCACTAAAAAACCGACGTTGTACCATGGGGTTTTACGTCGGTTAAAAAACCGACGTTGTATACCCACCCTACTACATCACCCCTCTATTACGTCAGTACCAAAACCGACGTTATAAGGCCAAAAAAACCGATGTGGTAACTTATATTTGTAGTAGTGTTAGTTTGCTTGGACCGTAAGAAAAAAGAGTCATCGCTTGGTGGATGGTTGGGAAGCCGTCTTCTTTTCCAAGTAAGTGCTTAATTAATTTGCATTGAATTATTTGGTTAATAAAGTTTGAATCTTTGATGGATATCTAACTTTTTATGCTTTGTCTTTTTGTAGATATGGCATCTTGAGCATATGTGCTTTATTGAAAGGCCCGCTAATGCACTCAAATATCAACCAAAGCAATTTCCCGCACGCCGGAGATTATATTACAAATCCACCATTGATGAGTGCCGTGGGTACCTTAAAGCATCCCCCTGCCACGCGGATTTTGACAATTAGTATGGTAAGATCATGGGAGTGTACACGGGATCGTCTCCCTAAGTGGACAATTCCTCACGTCAAGGCACCTACGGCCATATCTTCGGCTTATGAGGCTTGGATGGATTGCAAAACCGCGGAGGGTTGCCGTGCATGCAGGATGTCCGAACAAGGCGATCTTAAGGTGGGTCGCCTTCTTGGAGAAATTGTCCATTGAGAGTTAGAGGATAAGGATCCATGCTATGTGGGATGAGCTTGTTGGCCGCGCGGGCTCTCTGTCTAGCCACTTCCTTGGATATGTAGGCTCAAACCTTTTGCTTTGTGGGCTTATAGCCTAGCCAAAATAGGTCATTTTTGAGCTTGGTGTTCCAGCAGGATTGGGTTACCTTGGTGTGAGGACCCAAAGTGGTGCCTGGAAAGTGACCTTGCTTTCTAAGTAGGGCGTTTACATTGAGCTTGGGCTCTATTGTTTCTATGAAGGCTATCTTCTCGAAGCCCCATAATTCTTCATTTTACTTGTTATGCTCTATCTTTAGGACTGGATCTTTTTCTATTTTGGCTACCATGGTATCAGCACAGACTTCCAGAGTGGATCCTACTAGAGATAACTTCACCTTTTGGTGAAGGGTCGAGGCTACCGTATTAAGCCCATGAAACCAACGCCTTCCTAAAAGTAGATTGAAGGTGGTCGGGATATCGATGACATAAAATTGGACCATTTTCTCAATGGGCCCAATGTTAATATTCATGGAAAATGTGCCTAAGACGTTTCTTTTGGAGTTGTCATAAGCTCTTAGCCCTTATGCGGAGTGCGCTAGATTGTTGCAGTTTATATTGAGGTGTTCAGCAGTCCTCAAGGTGCATACGTTTTTAGCAGAGCCATTGTCAACCAAAGTCATGGAGACTTGCCTTTGTTGACAAATACAGTTAGATAGAGGGCTTTGTTGTGGTGGATGCCTTCGGGTGGAAGATCTCTATCAGAAAAAGTGATGGATGTGGATGACTTTCCTTGAACCAGGAGATTAACCACATCCTCGGGAGTAGCATTTGGAGAAATAGTGGTTGCATTCAAGGCCTCTAGCATGGCCCTTCTATGAGTGATAGAAGTGGTCAACAATTGCCAAATGGATATGTCAGCTTTTGTCCTTTGTAATTGTCTAAGGATGTTAGCTCCATCATCTTTCTTAGTCACCTCTCTTTGGGTTGGATCCCTATTGGGGATGGTCACAGGCTCTACATGTGGGATTTGAGATGGATCCATGTAGATGTTCTCAGGCCTGAATTGGCGGCGTAACCTTGTGAGGTAGTTCAAAGCGTTGTCATCTTCATCTTTCTCGTCGTCGGAGATGTCATACCAAGCTTTGCCATTAGCTATGTCATGGTCTTGAGGAGCTAGTACATCTTCGGGATCAGTATAATGTCCATTGTCCTCTTCATCACTATCCCAAAGGCCACAAATGTCTAGCGTGGGCCTTGGGCTTGGGTATGGTGGTATGACTTGCCTAATAGGAGTGATTAGATAGGATTATTATTGTTACTGGGCGGCGGTGCGTCCTTAGGTAATGGTATGTTGCCATTGTCGAACAGATCTTGAATTTTCTCCTTGAGAGTGTAGCACTCTTCGGTGTCGTGCCCACGACCTCTATGGTATTTGCAGAATGCAGACTCGTCCAATATGACGATCTTTTCTCTACGGGTGCAAATAGTCTCCTTCGACTAATTTGTCTAGAGCTTTGACATAAGCATTCCTAGGGAGTAAACCTTCTTGGACGCCTGTCCGCAATGACATTCACTTCATTTCCTCTACTTGTGGAGGCATAATCGGTGTTAGTGTACTTATTATCTTTGTAGCCACTTGTGTTGTTATTGTAGGGAACCTTGTTCTTCCTTCTTTGGAGTTGGTCATCTTCAACGGCTATGCCTACTTCAGTTAGTTGGGCATAAGTTGTTATGGGTTAAAACTTTATGTGCTCGTGGTATTCAGACGGAAAGTTTTGGACTAGCATTCTGATTTGATCCCTTTCAGATGGGCGATCAATCATTTTAGCAACCTTAGTCCTCCATCTTCTTACAAAATTGGTGAATCGTTCTTTGTCACCTTGTTTGGTGATGTCCAATTCTCTCAATGTCATGGGAGGCAAGACATTGTCAGCATACCTCTCCAGGAACAAAGTGGATAAGTCTTCCCACTTCTATAGCTTTTGAGTGGGTAGTTTGAAGAACCAAGCCCTAACAGTAGGGTCCAAGGTTTGGGGAAAGAGGTGAACATACAACTCTTGCTCAATGCCTGTAAGGCCCAATGCAGTGGTAAAAGCCCTAATGCGATCTTGTGGATCATCGGTCCCTTTGAATGTGGGAACTTTAGGCATGGAAAACTTAGTGGCAATTTTCCCTTGATGTGGGGAGCATAGCCATCAGAATTGATGATCATGTCATTGAAGACGCGACTCTTGCCTAGAACGGACTCAAGCCTGTTCAGCTTAGCTTGGAGTTCTTGGACCTCTTTAGTGGAGGGCTCAGTCTTATCCTCATTTGGTTTAGGATCATCTTCATCCCTAGAGGGGGGATCCAACTTAGCGACACGGGCTTCCATATCAGTGAATCTTGCATTCATGGCGAGTAATTCGGCTAAAAGGTCATCCATCTTTTAGTCAGCGGTTCTCTCAGTGTCTCCAGACATAATGGACTTTGGTGAATTAGGTGGCGAGGTTTGAGGTGACAATGACGGTGTGCGAAGGTACTCGAGCCAAATGGGGCCTACGGACTGTGCTTGCGGTGAAGGTTCGAATGACAACTTGCGGATCAATCTCTTGTTGGACTCGTCCCTCTCTCACTTCCTAGGACCGTGATCTTTACTCCTACCAATTTTGGAGATAAAAAGGCCCGTTTAAGAAAATAAGAAATAAATGGAAAGCTCCACAAAAGAAAGATTTTATTTTAAAAACGAATGTGGAAAAAGAATCTAGCATTAATCCTCAACATGGTAATTTTTAGGAGAGACGCGATTTTATGCAAATAGTATATTCTAGTCAATGATCTTTTCGACTCTATAGAAATAAAAAATTATACTCTTGACTTGCATATGGGATAGAATCCCCGAATTTAAGAAAGGAAAAAATATTGTTGACTTGCTTTAAGGAAATAAAGTAAGACTCTTTTTTATATTGTGAAAGATCATTGACGGAAATATATTATTTGCACGCAATTTAATTCATATGGAAAAGAACATCTCCCTAATATGGTCACTAGCATCGTCGGAATCATAAATGGATTCTATTTCCTAAAGAGAAAAGATCCTAGACTCTATTTGTAAACCTGAAAAAACGCACAAGCACACAAAAGGGAGTCCTTCCCAAAACCAGACTCCAGAAAATCCTAAGGGGGGATCTAGTCCTAATATTCTATGGAAATTAATCACATAGCAAGGAAAAAATCAATCACAATATAGCAAGTAAATCAATTAGCACCTTGATATGGACTATGGGACTAAATGCAATAGCTCGACACAATCTATGGTTGGATAAGGTAACCCACGACCGGATGCGTTTCGGTATCTATAGGATGCATAGTCAAACTAAACGTAGCGTTTTACATATCTCGAATGGAGACATATAAATGCCATGGGGTGGAACACGACTATGCGCAAATGTAAGAATATAAACACATACGGTAATTGAACCAAATAGCTAAAATAAATTATTGGCATGGATAGGCGTTCGAATTACACCCTCTTGTAAATTATCCCCAGTGAAGTCGCCACTGTAAGAACCCTCGCCTTTCCGTCGCATAAATCGAGATATTTTTTAGTTGGAATTAAAGGTTCTTAAATAATATGTCATATGCAATTTAAATTTGATTATAATGGGGAATAACAATTTGCAAGCAATGAAGCCGCCACCAATTTTTAAGGAAACAATTGAAAACCATCAAAAGTGCACCCAATTCCTATTGGGAATTGACTCATACCCATAGGGCTAAATATTGAGTTCGGGGGTTTAGGTACGAAATAAACTAAACGAATCTCATCTAAATCGCCCAAATTAACGACCTCTGCTAAGGCTATCCATGTCAAATATTTATTGATACTATATGGTTCCTTACAAATCCGGTCGTCCAAGATCCTAAAATTAGTTAGGCGGGTTAAAGACAACCAAATTACCTACCGTTATCACTTTGCATAATTTATATCCAATTTGCATGCATACTATAACACAAACAAGAAGTAAACGCAATAATTTAATGCTCCAATCTACCACACTTTGCTAAACGCGCCAAGAATTGCATATGCACATCAATAAATTTGTTAGTAACTTCAATAGAAGAACGATGCAAAAATATTAACTTTATGCTAAAATAAACCTAGGAGGTTGTTACATGCATGCATAAACAATAAAAAGATGCAAGCTTGCATAAACTAATAAAAAGATGCAAACTTTAAATTAAACTAACATGCATAATTATTTAATAAGATCAAAGCATGCATAATTATTCAACCATAATCAAAAGCTAAAAAAAACATGATTATAAATAATAAAGAAGAAGTTTAATGAAAGATTTAGGCCCTGAAGATGGCTAACCTGGACGTTCTATTCAAACGGGACTAGTAGAATTGGAATTGCTCTTCAATCTTGGGTGCTAGGTTGGGTGCAATGACTTGCTTGAGTCTTCAAAATCTGAATTCTCTATGATTTGGGGTATTTGTGCTCTCAAATTGCTTTCAAAATTATAAACTGACCAACCTCTCTCAAAAGAGGGTGAAAGGGAGTATTTATAGAGTTAGAGAATGGAATTAGGGGCCAGGGCTGCAAACTCGGCGCCAAAACTCGGCCCAGCCAAAAGCAGGTCCAACGGCTGCAGCTGGGGCTCAACGGCCTGCCGCTGGGCCAGCGGCTGCCCTGAGGGCCTCCGCTGCCACGCGTGTGCCGCCGAGCTGACAGCTTTAGCCGCTCGACCGAGAGGCGCGCGCGTGACTAGGTTTTTTGACTTTTTGTGCTCAGTAAATTATGAAATTGCCCTTGGGCTGACCCGGGGGTCTAGATTGAGCGATTTTGGCCCAAATCTTCTAGACATGATATCTCTTGATCCGGGAACTTGATTGAGGCAAGGTCAAAGGGCGTTGGAATCCTTATAACAAGGGCTATGTAAAGACTGAGGTTTCAAGGAATTTGGTCTAAATTTCCGAGCAATGTCCTTTTCTACTTACGTCTATGTTATTGCATTACCATCATTATTGGGCTTTGCGGTGTCAGAGAATGAGAACGGATTAGGGTGTCTACCGAACGGGATTTGAAGTGAATGTCATTGTTGCTGATGAAATCATGCATTCAACGAAAAATTAACAAGGAAGAAAATGTTTCTTTGCTTTGAAAGTGGATTTGGCAAAAACTTATGATTGATTGGAATGGAATTTCTTTAATCATTGTTTGCATTTCTTCAATTTTGATGAACATACCATTAACCTTATCATGCATTTTGTGAATACATCAACTGCCTCAATGTTAGTTAATGTTAGTATGTCTGACTGGTTCAAATCCTTTAGGGGTATGAGGTAAGGAGACCCCCTCTCCCCCTATTTGTTCATTTTGTACATGGAGATGCTTTTTAGACTGATCCATGATGCTTGTTCCAATTCTAAATGGGAGTCAATGGTGATGGGGAGAAATAAATTGCCCATCCCACATCTCCTATTTGATGGTGACCTTTTGTGTTTAGGGAGGCAAACATTGAAACTGTTGAGTATGCTTGATACCCTTGATTTTTTTTAAGCCTCTTGTCAGAAAATTAGTAGTGAGAAGAGTAAACTCCCCTAATACTTATCCTGACTTCATGAAATGGGGTGAAGATAGGTTGGGTGTGAAAAGAAGCAAAGACTTAGGTATCTATTTGGCTTTCTCCCTCTCCCTTCATTGATCTACTCTGAACAAAGTGTATTTTCATTTTAAAAAGGTCAAGAACAAACTTTCTACTGGGAAAACTAAATGTCTTTCTACAGTAGGAAGAAGGTGTCTTATCAATTCTACTTTAAACTCAAGTCCCAATTATTACATGCAAAACCTTGTACTCCCTACTGCATTGCTAGATGATTTGGACAGAATTGTTGTGAATTTCTTGTGGAGAGGATGAAAAAGACAAAAATAAGTTGCACTTAGTGAATAAGAATGTAGTTTTCAAGCCCAAACAAGGGGGGTGTCTTGACCTTATATAGCAATCGAATAATGAATCAAGTAAGTTGAAATGAAAAATGATGAAGGATGGTGAAAATCTAGCAAATAAAATGTTGTTAAGTAAAAGTGTGCAAGATAGGAGTAAGCCACTTGCCCACAGTAGTGGCTCACACATCTGGCAAAATATGAAAAGTGGTTGATATCTTTTTAATAATAATATTGGGAGCAATGATATATGTCTTCTCAGAAGATGCTCTTATTCATCTTCTAATTCTACATGGCAGACCAATTTTTACTACAACCATGTGTTTTTTGCTATGAAAGTATATTTAACACACATTTTTACTACAGTTTCTAATTTTTTTACTACAAAATATATCTTTATCTATCTTTTTAGTACACATAAATCATTAAGGCTAATATTAGATGGGTGGTGGGTACTGGTGCTAGTATATCTTTTTGGTTTTACAATTGGACTGGTATTGGCCCTTTTTGAGGACTTTTGTATGATCCTCTTCTGTTTGATGACCCTAATTTGCATGTAGCTAGTGTACTGTATCTAAGTTTTGGGATCTTTCTACAATCTCTTACCAATTTACTGATTATGTAATAAATGCCATTCATGATATACTCATCCCCATGTCTAAATGTATAGATTTTTCTACCTGTTTATTAGTTGAGAATGAGACTTTTGATAGTGGAACAGCCTATGATTTGCTTTGAAAGAATGATTAAGATGATGTAGATAATGCTTGGATTTGAAAATTACACACTTCCAAAAATCAGAATTTTTTTGTTGATATCTTGGTACGATAAGAATGCGCGCTCATAATGATACTTTGGGTAAGAAGGGATTGTCGCGTTGTCCTACTTGCACTATCTGTCAGTGTGATGTTGAAAATATCTAACATGTTTTAAGAGATTGTTATGTCACATCCCAAATGTGGAGGCAATTTGATATCTCTGATACCTTTTTCTCTATGAACCTTAAAGATTTGCCCCATTTCAACCTTCACTCCTCCATTTCCTTTGATTATCTTCCATGGCCTACTATTTTTTCATTCTGATTTGGCATGTATGGAAAGCGAGAAATGATCTCATTTTTGGTAAAGTTGTCCCCACAATAGATGTTTGACTCAAGAATGTGGTTGCAAAAAAATATGGAAATTCAGGTACACTACTAAAATCCCCACAAACCAAAAAGGAAAAAAGAAAAAAATTACGTGATCATGTGGGAACTGTCATCTCTTGGATGAAAAAAAAAACACTGAATTGTGATGTTACTTTTAACAGTTATTCTCTAGCAGCTAGCATTGCAGGAATTATAAGAAGACGTGAGCCTGAATGAATTCAGCGATTCGGTGAGAAAATAAAAGCTCAAAGCGTCGTGATGGCAGAATTTTTGGCACTCATAAAAGGACTACTACAAATCAAGCTCAACAATTTTTCCAATGTTATCATGGAAACTGTTGGAAATGAAGCTTTGCTTTATGAAGCTTGGTATGCTTCAAAGAAATATCCCACAATGACTTGTTCATAAAACTCATTGTCCCACATTGGTAGAGAAAGGAAAGAGAAGAGACTTTATATATATTGGTGTGGACTTTTAGTCTTTGAACTAAGAGTCAAGGGAAGACTCTCCCTCCACACACGCGCGCGCTGCCGCCACCGTCCGTTCGGTGGGCTGGGCCGGGTCGGGCTCGGCCGAGGGAGTGGGTTGGGCCCTTTCTAATATTCAGTCTATCTTTTTGACCGTTTAATTCCATCGTTTAATTCTTTTGACTAAACAGATTTTGTAATCATTACAATATCAATTCCCATTATTTCCTCTCATAATATCCACCCCTTTTGATTGCTTTACGGTTACAGAATTTTGCCTTCTATAAACATTGCACCTTCACTTCATTTGGATACACAAAACCAAAAATTCATCTCTCTCAATAAGTCTCTTCTCCTCACCATGGCAGTAGAACATTTTGCTCTCAAAACCATCGCACCGTAGTACACCGGAGCGTTGGTTGCCGTGTATCCCTGGAGGTCGGTTGCCGGAAATTCCCTAGTGTACGTGTGGAGGCAAATTCGACTTTAGGGCAGTGATTCATCACGCCACGGCCGTTTGTTACAGATAAGTTGTTCAGTCTTTAAGCTTTGGTTATAACATTCTAAAGTCCAATTTTTTTTTTAATCATGGCTAATGATGGAATTGTTGGTAATGTTACGGTCAACGAAATTGCTGGTGATGTTGTTGTGAACAAATCTGTGCCTATTGTGACCCCTAATCCTGTTGTTGTTATACCATCCACTTTAGTTCATAATACCACTACCGTGCCTTATGTGAGTGCCAGTATGATGACTGCTGGTACAACCCCTATGTTCCCAAATTTTTTCGTTCCTGATATGTCTAAATTAGATTCATTTGATGGGAAGAATTATAATATGTGGTCAGATAAGATGGAATTTTTCTTGGGACAAATTGGTGTTGAGCATACTTTAGTTGTTGATAAGGCTCCTATTAATTCCACTAGAGACTTTGAGAAGGATAATAGGACTTGTTGTGGTATGTTGTTGCATTATATGACCACATCCCTATACAAGATTTATAGTAAGTTGAAATTGGCTAAGGAAATTTGGGATGCTCTTAAATTGAAGTATGAGACTGATGAGTTTGGGAAGGGGAAATATGCTTGTATTAGGTGGCTTAAGTTTGAGTTAGTTGATAGTAAGCCTATGCTGGATCAAGTTCATGAGTATGAAAATTTGGTGACTAAAATTCTTGCTGAAGGGATAAAAATTTGCGAGGTTTTTCAAGCTAAATATTTGGTTGATAAATTGCTGAAATCTTGGGAGAATTATGTTCATTCTATGAGGCACAAACATAAAACTTTTACTCTCCAGGAGGTTGTATCCCACATCAAGATCGAGGAACAGAATCGGATCCAGGCTAAAGGAAAATCAACCGAACATTCCTCCTCTACTGCTAACCGTGTTGAACAAAAGAATTTTGCAGGTAAACATGACAGAAACAAGGGACCCAAAGGGAAAGGACCAAACCAACTACATGGTAAGAATTAGCCCCAAAGCTTTAAGAAGCCTTTCAAGGACAATTATTACAACTGTGGTAAGTATGTACATCCCGCTAAGGAGTGTAGGAGTGTTGCTGCTGTTGCTGTCAACAAACCCAAAGAGAACAAAGCCCAAGCAAACATGACCGAGGATGTTATTGCAATGTTGTCATGGTGTCCGAGATCAACCTTGATGGTAATAGTGTTGAATGGATCCTAGACACCGGGGCAACAAGGCATTGTTGTACCAAACGAGACATGTTCGTGGAGTATGTCAAAGGTGCTGAAGGAGAGTACGTTTTTATGGGTAACTCAAGCACTAAATCTGTTGTTGGTAAAGGAAAGGTTCTTTTAAAGCTTACTTCTGGTAAAACTATTGCTTTAACCAATGATTTGCATGTCCTTGATATTCGCGAGAACTTAATTTCTAGTCAATTGTTGAACAAAGTTAGGATTAAGTTAGCATTTGAATCTGATAAACTTGTACTCACCAAAAATGGTGAATTTGTTGGGAAGGAATTTTATAATGGGGGGTTTTTTGTGTTGGATGTTGTCACTGAGAATAAAGCATCTACCTCTTATGTTGTTTACATCGCTGAGTCTGCTTCATTATGGCATGCTAGACTAGGTCATGTGAATGTGGCATCCTGTAAGAACCCTCGCCTTTCGGCACCTATTTGAAATATTTAGTTGGAATTAATGGTTCTTAAATAATACTTCATATGCAACATGATTAATTGTGCTAGGGGAAATAATAAGAAAATAGTGATGTCGCCACCGATTTTTAAGGGAACAATTGAAAACTATCAAAAGTGCACCCAATTCCTACTGGGAATTGACTCATACCCAAAGGAGGCCAAAGATTGAGTTCGGGGGTGTGGGTACGAAAAAGATAAAACGATCCTATCTAAATCGCTCGAATTAACGGCCTCCATTAATCTTATCCATGTTGATTCATAATTCATATCGCAAGGTTCCAAACAAATACGATCGTCCAAGATCCTAAATTAACTAGTTGGGTTGAACAAACCAAATAACTAAAGTGATCCCTTTGCACATATTATCCAATTGCATGCATTAATTAACAAGTATAAACCAAACCAATAATAAGATAAAAAATATATTCTCCACCTTACCTTTCTTACTAAACGCGCCAAATTGCATATGCACATCAATAAGATTGTTAGCAACTTCAATGGAAGTAAAATAATAAATATAAACAAAATAATAAAAATACGGTAATATGCAATCTAGGGATAATTACATGCAAAACCCCTAACTATATGCTAATATGCTTATTAAATATGCTAATCATGCAAAGATGCAATATTTATACTGAACATGCATTAAACTAATTAAAACATGCAAATCAATCATCTAGACATGAATATGATTAATAACAAAACTAAAACAATCAAAACATGATATAGAAATCAACCATAATCATAATCAAAGTAAAACATGATTTGAAAAAGAGTTTTGAAAGATTGATAAAATTTCCCTCAGGTTAACTTTTTGTTGCACTAGAATTGAATGTCAATTGCTCTTGTATTTGCCTTTTCTTGTGTATGAAGTTGCTCTTGAATATGGCTTGATGAATGCTTGAATTAATTTGATTAGGGTTGCATGAGAGAGGAGAGAGAGAGAGATTAGAGTCTTCTTGGGAGAGATCCCGTAATAATGAGTGTTGGTCCCCAAAATCGGAGTTTAGAGGGGTATTTATAGTGATTGGGCCGAAAAGGAGGCCAAATTAGGGTTCCCGGGCCAAAAATGGTGCCCAGCGGTCTCGCGGTTGGCCGGAAGGCCCCCGCTCTCACAAAAATGCCGCTGGAGCGCTCGTTTGAGCTCCGATTGGCCTGATTCTTGGTGCCTTGGTTTTCGTGTTCAACGGGCTTTCTTTTGACATATTGTGGGCCAATATAGCACACATATATCATGAGTAATGGCCCATACACCAGAGAAGTGTCTGTTTCAATGGATTAATCCATCATCGGATCATATCTTTTTCGTTTCTAATGGGATTTTGGTCCATAATACATCATTGGAAAGCTAATTCAAAGAGGAATACAAGCCTAGTGGGATAATAATCCAGTTAATCCTTGTATGGATAAAAATCAGTTTTGAACCGTGATATGCGGGTATGAGAACATCGTTTTTAGCCCATAACTTCATTAAATCATAACTTTTGACTCCGGTGTCCGATTGGGACAAATGAGATGGAGTTGGAAAGCTTATAAAAAGGGCTATTTGTGGATAAGGAAATTATTGATATCCTGAGTGAGGATGGATAAAGGGGGTTAAATGAGCACAAATACGTCGAGCATTGACATTCGTTTCTTATAGGTTATCATCATTTGGCACTACGCCAGGGGGGACACATTTGGGTGTCTACAGAAGCCCCCACTTTGGCCGAGCTTTAAAAAAGCGACGGTCAAAGTATTTGCCAAAAAATGCCTGCAATGCTTTGAAAACATTTATGTTAGAAAAAGATGCGATAAAAGTAAATCCTAACCGCTTGTGGTCAGGGTTACCTGCTTTGTGAATGCAGACGCTGTGCTATTTGCGATAGTCCAGATGTCTCCTGTGCCTTGCTTTGCAGAAGTGGTGCTAATTGTAATAGCCCAACGTCGGAGAGCTTTGCGTCGCTCCCGAGCCTTTGCTATGCTGACGTGGTGCTAATTGTAATAGCCCATCGTCGAAGAGCTTTGCGTCGCTCACGTGCCTTGGTTTGCTTTGCTGAAATAATGCTTGAGCTTTGTTTTGTAACCTGCATGTTAGTACACTCAAATAGAAAGAGATAGAGAGTATGGGAATGCTATGGGACGGACCCTAAGGACGGACCTTGCTAAATGCAATGGGACGGATCCAAAAGGACGGACCTTATTGAATGCAACGGGATGGACCCAAAAAGGACGGACCTTGCTCAATGCAACGGGACGGACCCAAAAGGACGGACCTTGCTTAATGCGATGGGACGGACCCAAAAGGACGAACCTTGCTAAATGCAACGGGACAGACCCAAAAGAAATGTTAGAGAACATACTCTAGATGAAGACACTCGGACTTAAGTGCAATCAATGCTATGTGCGTGTGTGCTATGCATGTGCCTCGGAGGAAAAAAGTGCTTAGTAAGTGCAAATGAGTGAAATTCCACTCAAAGGGTGCAAATGCAGTGCTAACAAGGCCTAGAGCTCCATGTAACCTAGCTATGAATAATGATACATGTGACTCAATAGTTGTGACATATATGCAATGCTTAGAAGACTGGACTTCAAGCGATAAACAAGAGATTTCATTTTATTTGCAAAATGATTTTTGTTTCCAAAAGTGTCCCTCTTAAGCCATGAAATGTATGTGTGATTGGTGCCTTGGAGGCAAGGGCGAAGCCCCCAATTTACTGGTTGGATCGTAAAGCGAGCAAGCTTATGCGGGTGAGATTTCGAGTATTCAAACATCTTTCGCCAATAATAGGAGGAATCGAAGCCCCCAGTATGCATGCAGTGACCACATGAGGAAACTCCATGAAGATGCCATGAGTGATGGATGCTTAGTTGAAGTTATTGATCCAAGAAAAGGTAGCCACAAAAGCCAAAAAGTTTGAGCACGAAGTCAATGCAAGTTGCGGAATTCCAAGGTAGAAATGTGGGATTATGAAAGAAATGGGCTTGGTGCAAAAAAGTATAAAATGGGAAAATTTGTGAGATAGGGAGTGACGCCGGGGAGCAAATTCGAATCCAAGTCTTGGGCTCTAAAAGGGGTAAAATCACGGAAATTTTAAAACCCTTAAATTTTTGAGTTGCCATTAATGAAGTGATATATATTATTAAGTTAGGACTTTTAATGAATCCCATGTGTGACGCAAATGGGTCTTGTAATTGAGAAAGATTAGAGTACGGCCGGGCCTTAATGCAAAGAGGTTACCTTCGTATCCACGGAGGAATCAGGCCAAAACGTAGTTCGAGGACCTTTGATTTTTAGTGCCCCCTAACTTTTGCCTGGATCATTGTCTTGGATGATCGACCCAGTGGGCTTGCCATTTTTGCCTAAGTCATTGAATGAATAGACTTAGCGGGCTTTTAAATGATTATGCCCTAATTTTTGCCTAGGCCGCCCTTTTCGGATTTTCAACCTAGCGGGCTCTTATTTTTTTTAATCTCTTATATATATTTTTTTGGAGGTGCACACACATCTTTTAAGATTCATACCTCTTAGAGGTCTTTGGGGTTGTAATGTTAGGCCAAGGTGCAGGTTGCCAAAGAATGGATAATAAGGCTCAAATTCCCATAAAAGCCCCCAGTGTGCTGGGCGTCACTTGATGTTTCGAGGTGAGGAAACTCTCTTGATATTTAGTGCTCTCTTTATGCATTTGGAACTTTTGTTCCTTTCTTGAATTTTGGACAATTGCTTCTCTTTTTTTTTTTCTTTGAACTCTTATTGGAGTTTCTCACGCCTCTCTTGAGATTTGGTGACATTTAGAAATTGTTGCACACTTTCCATGCCCTAGGTTAGGATGATGTGGTTCAAGAAAGAATATGGCTTGTGTTTAATGGCTCAAATGGGCTCCAAGTGGTAATTTGCATTGTGTGTGAAAGGATAATAATGAAGGGTGCCAAATGAATGCCTCATGTCCTCGGTTTAACTTACAAGATGTGTGTCCCATTGCTTTTCTTTTATTTTTTCTTTTTTTTTTGGGTCCTCTTCTCAATAGTTAAGGTCCGTGCATTGATTAAATTTGGCAACTCAGATTTATCGTTGGGTTTGCAATTAAGAGATATTCCATAAATGAAGAAAGAAATGTAGGCCAATTTTATTCATTCAAAAGAAAGCAATACAATGCTTTAAAGAAAATCCTAAGACAAGACTTGGACTCGATGAAGAAAGAAAGAGGAAAGGAAATTCTCCAACTAGACTATGACTCTATGATATTTGAGATTGGGCTTCGCGACTGGGCTAGGCGTCCAATTCAAACTCTTGGGTTCATGGTGCAGGGATGGCCTCATCGTCGATCAAATCTTGGATCTCGCGCTTCAAGTGCATGCATTCTTCAGTCATATGACCATTTCCTTGATGGTACTTGCAGTAGGCATTAGGATTCCAATTCTTGCCTCTCTTGTTGGGCTCTAGGTCCGGTGTGGGACCGATTGCTGAAATATAGCCTTCTTCGAGAAGTTTGTCGAATGATTCATCTTGTGTCATGCTAAGAGGTGTATATACTCTTTTATGTCTACTTACAATGATATTGACTTCATTTCCTTGATCGTATAAGCGTCCATAATTAGAGCCGTGCTTGCCTTGATTGTTGCTTAATTGGGTGAGGTGGTCATCTTCAATGGCCATGCCAACTTCAACTAGTTGGGCATAAGTAGTGATCGGCTGGAATTTCATATGCTCACGATACTTGGGTGTCAAGTTGTGGACAACCAATTTAATTTGATCCCTTTCAGATGGGCGATCAATCATTTCGGCAACGTTGGTCCTCTATCTTCTCACGAAGTCGGTAAATCCTTCCTCATCACCTTGCTTGGTTATCTCTAGCTCTCTTAAAGTCATGGGAGGCAAGACATTGTCAGCGTATCTCTCCAGAAATAAGGTGGATAAGTTTTCCCACTTTTGGATCTTTTGAGTTGGCAACTTGAAGAACCAGGTCCTTACAGTAGGGTCCAGGGTTTGGGGAAAGAGGTGAACATACAGACTGTGTTCAATCCCTCTAAGGCCCAATGCAGTAGTGAAAGCTCTAATGTGATCATGTGGATCGTCGGTTCCTTTGAATGTGGGAACTTCAGGCATGAAAAACTTAGTGGGAAATTTTCCCTTGATGTGGGGAGCATAGCCTTCAGAATTGACTATCATGTCGTTAAAGATGCGACTCTTGCTTAAGATGGACTCGAGCCTATTTAGTTTAGCTAGGAGCTCTTGGACCTCTTTAGTGGGAGGTTTGGCTTTGCCATCATTCGAAATGAGGTCTTCGGGATCCTTAGTGTGAGGATCAAGCTTAGCAATCTTAGGCTCTAATTCAACGAACCTAGCATTCAGGGCAACCATTTGGGTCAAAACTTCCTCCATCATTTGGGCTTGGGTTTTCTCACCTTCTCCAGTTATGTTGGGCTTAAGTTTCTTCGAGTAAACTTGGGCTTTTCCAATCCTGGATGCAATTCTCAACTTAGTAAGGGACACTAAAGATGAAATTTCGAAAAAGGCTTTTTAGGGGAAGACAAACTCTCATATTGACCCTCAAAGTCCAAAGATGAGAACTCTATATGCAAGCTTGATATGAACTTGCAATGAACACTCTTTCTCGATGCCTTGTAGCCTACGACTCGATGAATTCAACTCTATGAGGTGAACAATTGTGATGCAAGACTCTTTAGTGTCCTAAACATGCCTAAAATTATTTACATGCAAATGATATGTGAGAATCAAGAATGTCCTAAAATGATATGCAATGCAATATGCGATGTCCTATATGTATACACAAAATGTCTAATATGAAATGCATGATGAAGCTACCCACCTATGGAAAGTAGGGTGTATGCAATGTTCTAAGATGATGCAAAATGATATGCGATGCAATGCAATCTAAAATGATTCTATATGTCCTAGCATGGAGCTTCTAAAAGTGAAATGCAATGCATTTTTTTTTTTTTTTTTTTTTTTGATTTTTTTTAGTTAGAAAAAAGATGGGAAAAGAATGTAGAATAATCCCTCAACATGGCAACTTCTGACGGAGACTGAATTTATTTTGGAAGTTTGCGATGCAAGTAACGTATTTTAACCAATGATCTTTCGGCTTTTTATTAAAAAGGAAAAAAGAAAAAAATACTCTTGACTTAAGAAAGAAAGAATATTACTCTTGACTTGCAAAATAAGTAAAGGGAAAAAGGATGAACCTAAAAACCCTAACAAAATATGGGAAGCAAAAGATTACTCTTGACTTGCTATGGGAACAAGATTTTTTTTTTGGGAAAGGGGAAATATACTCTTGACTTGCAATGGAAAGTATAAAGACGCTACTCTTGACTTGCCATAAGACTCTTGACTTAGATATGAAAAATATATTCCGGACTCAAGAAAAGGAAAATAAACTATTGACTTCCTAAAGGAAAGAAATAAGACTCTTTTTTATTTTTGGGAAAGATCATTGGTCGAAATATATTACTTGCTCGAAATTGATTTTCTTGGAAAATAAGTCTACCTAATATGGTTATTAGCATCATCGGAAAGATTCATGGATCCTACTTCCTAAAAAGAAAAGATTCTAGACTCGATCTTAAGTTAGTTTACAAAGTTAGTCACATACACAAATAGGAAACTTCCTATACTCTAGACCACTAAGATCCTAAAGGGGACCTAATCTAGCGATCTAAGGAAACAAATCACATAACAAGGAAAAAATCAATCACAAAAAGGCAAGCAATCAATTAAGCACATTGAATGGACCATGAGACTAAATGCAATGGTTGACACAATATATGGTTGAATATGGTAACCCACGACCGGATGCGTTTCGTCATCTATGGGATGCATAGTAAAACTAAACGTACCCTTTTACATATCTCGAATGGAAACATGTAAATGCCATGGAGTGGAACACGACTATGTGCAAAGGTAATTCAAACCGAGTGGGTCACCGGCCTAAGTCATAGACAATGCTCCAAAGGGTAATCCCTATTTATGATGTGGTGATGTCTTTCGACATCTTGCGAAAATAACGCATGCAAATGGATGATATAAATGCAAAGCAATAATGAACACATAAAGGCCATGAACCAAGAAATATATATTAATAATCAACATGGATAAGCTTTCGAATTACACCCTCTTATTAAATCCCCAGTGAACTCGCCAGAGTAAGAACCCTCGCCTTTCAGCGCCTATTTGAAATATTTAGTTGGAATTAATGATTCTTAAATAATACGTCATATGCAACATGATTAATTGTGCTAGGGGAAATAATAAGAAAATAGTGAAGTCGCCACCAATTTTTATGGGAACAATTGAAAACCATCAAAAGTGCACCCAATTCCTACTGGGAATTGACTCATACCCAAAGGGGGCCAAGGATTGAGTTCAGGGGTGTGGGTACGAAAAAGATAAAACGAATCCTATGCCCGAATTAACGGCCTCTACTAATCTTATCCATGTTGATTCATAATTCATATCGCAAGGTTCCAAACAAATACGGTCGTCCAAGATCCTAAATTAACTAAGTGGGTTGAACAAACCAAATAACTAAAGTGATTGCTTTGCACATATTATCCAATTGCATACATTAATTAACAAGTATAAACCAAACCAATAATAAGATAAAGAATTAATTCTCCACCTTACCTTTCTTGCTAAACGTGCCAAATTGCATATGCACATCAATGAGATTGTTAGGAACTTCAATGGAAGTAAAATAATAAATATAAACAAAATAATAAAAATACGCTAATATGCAATCTAGGGCTAATTACATGCAAAACCCCTAACTATATGCTAATATGCTTATTAAATACGCTAATCATGCAAAGATGCAATATTTATACTGAACATGCATTAAACTAAATAAACATGCAAATCAATCATCTAGACATGAATATGATTAATAACAAAACTAAAACAATCAAAACATGATATACAAATCAACCATAATCATAATCAAAGTAAAACATGATTTTAAAAAGAGTTTTGAAAGATTGAGAAAATTGCCCTCAGGTTAACCTTTTGTTGCACTGGAATTGAATGTCAATTGATCTTGTATTTTCCTTTGCTTTTGTATGAATTTCTCTTGAATAAGGCTTGATGAATGGTTGAATTAATTTGATTAGGGTTGCATGAGAGAGGAGAGAGAGAGAGATTAGGGTTCTCTTGGGAGAGATCCAGTAATAATGAGTTTTGGTCCCCAAAATCGGAGTTTAGAGGGGTATTTATAGTGATTGGGCCGAAAAGGAGGACAAATTAGGGTTCCCGGGCCAAAAATGGTGCCCAGCGGCCACACGGAAGGCAGCTGAGGCCAGCGGCTGCCGCTGGGGCTTAGCGGCTGGCAAGAAGGCCCTCGCTCTCACGAAAATGCGTCTGGAGCGCTCGGTTGAGCTTCGATTGGCCTGATTATTGGTGCGTTGGATTCCTTGTTCAAAGGAATTTCGTTTTACATATTGTGGGCTCATATAGCACACGTATATCATGATTTATGGCCCAAACACTAGAGAAGTGTCTATTTCAATGGATTAATCAATCATCGGATCATATCTTTTTCGTTTCTAATCGGATTTTGGCCCATAATACATCATTGGAAAGATAATTCAAAGAGGAATACATTCCTAGTGGGATAATAATTCAATTAATCCTTGCGTGGCTAAAAATCAGTTTTGAACCGTGATATGCGGGTATGAGAACATCGTTTTTAGCCCATAACTTCATTAAATCATAACTTTTGTCTCCGGTGTCCTATTGGGACAAATAAGATGGCGTTGAAAGCTTATAAAAAGGGCTATTTGTGGATAAGGAAATTATTTAGATGCCGAGTGAGGATGGATAAAAGGGGTTAAATGAGCATAAATACGTCGAATATTGACATTCGTTTCTTTAGCATGATTCTAGGTTATCATCATTGGGCGCTATGCCAGGGGTGGACACATTTGGGTGTCTACACATCCATTAAAAGGCTAAAATAATTTAGTCTTATTCCTGCATTTAGCAATACTGGTTTTCATAAATGTGAAGTATGCATAGAAGCTAAACATCCCAAAAGGCCTTACGATAAGAATGTGACTAGAACTTCTACTTTACTTGAACTTGTGTATAGTGACCTTGGTGATTTTCATTGCCATGTCAGTAGAGGTGATAAAAAGTATTATATTACTTTTGTTGATGATTATTCTAGATTTACCAAGGTGTATTTGATGAGTTCTAAGGATGAGGCTGAGGATAATTTACCAATGTTAATTTTTGGGCATTAGGAACTACATAAAAATAAAAGAAAAGACTCATAGCACGTAAGTACATATTGACACATAGTCATGACATTCACGCAAGCATTACAGCGACGTAGTTACAGGCAAACATGCGATCAGACGGTCTAAGGACCTGGGATTTTCTCCATCTATGTCCACGGAGTACGTCGTTATAGAAAATTTGTAAGCTGGGGGTTTAGATAAGTTCAAGGGACCATCGAGTTAGAAAATTTTTTGTAAAGACTTGAATTGAATAAAAACCATGAAAGAGGTCACAAATCTTCTATCAGCGTTTTATCGAAGGGACAAACCGAATAGACAAAACTGAAGAGACAACCCAATAGCACGATAAGTGCACTGATCATGTTTTTAGAAAGACTCTCGCTTATATATGATGCGTGAAAACTAAACTATGCCAAGTGTACCAGTCGCACAAGTAATAAAGAAAGTAAGTCAATTATCGTTCCCACGAGTACTAGAATGAAAACCCTAACTTTATCTAGAAAATCAAATTTAATATTTTGAATTAAGAACTGAACTAAAATAACTAGCTAGATTAACTAAACAAACCAATTGGGTAAGTAATCAAATCAATCAATATGAGGAAAACACTAGTGTTTTGGGTTCACCAATCTGTAAGGACCCGGGATTTCTACGGCCACAGAGTGCGTCGTGCGTCCTTATAGAAAATTTGTAAGCTGGGGGTTTACATAAGTTCAAGGGACCATCGAGTTAGAAAAGGTTTTGTAAAGACTTGAATTGAATAAAAACCATGAAAGAGGTCACAAATCTGCTATCGGCATTTTATCGAAGGGACAAACCAAAGGGACAACCCAATAGCTCGACAAGTGAACTAATCATGTTTTTAGAAAGACTCCCGCTCATATAGAACATATGAGTACCCAAGAATAAAGGATTCGAGGGTGAAGGTACGAGGTGGGAAGGTGTTAGGCACCCAACTCTCCCGTTTATGACGGCCTCTACTAACTCAAGTTTGCTTAATAATTTAAAGACATAACTCTCATGGAAAACCGAATTAACAACCTAGACTTAGACTATTAATTGGTTCATCACAAGCATCACAACATTTATTTTTAACCCTTGTTTAGACATGCATTCGATTGGCAAGTTGAGCATCACAACGACTAGACATGCTTGGACATACAATATTTAGGAAGCAATAAAAGACGTTTACTAGCATGATATGTACATTATGACTACTAAAAAATAAACAATTAGGCAAGTAATTTAATTTGAGCCCTCTGGAGTTAGTAAGTGAACTGTAGGCTATATTTGACAAAAAAAATATAGACAAGATCTCAAGTTTGGAAGAAAGAGGGGGAAGCTCGGTGTCAATACTCCCGAGAATAGAGGTTGTCAATTTTAGACTGTGTGATTTGAATGAGGGTCGAGGGTCATATTTATAGGAGCAAGAAGTAGGGTTGGACGGGTGAAGAGGAGCCGCAATTTGGATTTTGGGTTGAAAAATATTTGGGCCAGGAGACTTAGCGAGGGCCGCTGACGGCCCTGGCGAGGACGGTTGGCGGCCCAGGCCACACTCGCTAGCGGCCCAGGCCACAGTCGCTAGCTGCCCAGGCCACAGCCGCTAGCGGCCCTGGCTATTAACCCATTTTAATGACGACATACAACCCCTGCTCGCAACTTGGCGACCGGGATTCGGAAAAAGACACGAGAGGTGTCGTTGGAAAGCTCTTAAACGGAAAAAGACAAGAGAGTGATCGAGGAAAAAACCGAGACCTTATTTTACCTATTAAAGGAAAAATAGCATTCATGTTTATAAATTACTCCTTTCATCATCGAGCTTTTGCGGAGAAATCTGAAGGCGCTTTTTTGGCGTCTACAGAAGCCCCCACTTTGATCGAGCTTGAGTAAAAGCGAAGATCAAAGTATTCCAAAGGCGACATGCATGATGCTGATGTGCGCATGGTGTGTAAGAGTGTACAGTATGTATGCATATGAAGACAAACCTGAGTTGGGACATGCTCGTAGCGTGCTAAGATTTCATCTTTGTGAACACAAGAAAAATAAAGGTTATGGTTAGCAGGACAAACACCGCTCGTAGATGGTGGAAACGTCTGCTAGGGACCTGTATTCAGAGTGAATGAAAAAGTTAGTAATACTTTGAGAATGATGAACGCAGAATGCTTTGACAAACAGTGACTAAACACCGCTCGACGAATGCCGAGATTCCGTCCCAGTACGAGAAACGAAAAAGTCGACGAGACAACGAAATTAAAAATAACGGCTGTAAAGGGGAAGTAACACTGGTGAGAGTGAATAGTATAAATGCTTTATTTGAGCAAACAGTGACTAAGCACCACTCGGCGGATGCCGAGATTTCGTCCCTGCGCGAGAAAAGAAAAGTTCGACGAGACAACGCGATCAATATGACGGCTGTAAGATGGTTAAAACATATGAACAATTTAACTGCAATAGCTTAAGCAATCATTGACTGAAAAATAAAAAAAACAAAGGACAGTATAACTGCAATAGTTTAACCAATCATTGACTGACAAAATAAGTGACCTTGTAGAAAGGACAGTTTAACCACAATAGCTTAAGCGATCATTGACTGACCCGAATAAATGACCTCGTAGAAAAGGACAGTTTAACCGCAATAGCTTAATTGATCATTGACTGACCCGACTTTGTGAATTCGTAAAAAAGGACAGTTTAACCGCAATAGGTTAAGCGGCCATTGACTGACCCAACTTTGTTACTTCGTAGAAAAAGACAGTTTAACCGCAATAGATTAAGCGGTCATTGACTAACCCGTAAATTTGCTGACTGTCCTTTAAAAATTTGACCACTCCGGTTGATTAATATTGTCAGGGCATACCTGGGCTTGTGTATTTGGGACCTGCAAAACAATTGGGTTAGTTTTTAACTGATAATAATTGGTACCGTAAGATTGACCAATTGTTGAATTTTGAATTAGTGGGCCAAAGGGGATTTGCTCCCGCGCGCTCGGTACTCGTCTTTGCCGCGAACGAACTGGAATAACGGTCTTTGGGCTACGAAGTCGTGGGATAGCAGGTGGGGCCCGCGTGTGCAGGTCGCTCAGGGCCGTCAGCGGCCCAGGCCGGGGCCGCTAGCGGCTTTGGGCCTCTTAGCGAGGGTCACTTGAGCTCGCATAAATGTTTTGACGCGGATTTTTCCGCGTTTGTGCTTAATTATCGTCTTCTTGGCCGAGAACATTGTCAAGAGTAACTTTCATTGTTGAGTGCTTCAACTTCTTCAAGGTAAGCCGATTCTTGACCAAAGTCCTCGATTTTTGTCTTGAACTTGTTTATTTTTCTGCCTAGTCGCTGAATTTCGGGTTGCATTGTTGAATGAGTACTTGTTTCTTAAGAATCTGAAACTTGTAATTTTCACTTTGTAGAGAGAGAAAACACCCATTCTTCTTTAATGGCTCCCAAAGATAGAGGGAAGCGTCCCATGGGTGAGGAGGAGGAAAACCGGAAACTCTTTCGTACTGGGCTTCCATCTTCTAGTACACCCCTTCTGATGTGAAATAAGTAACAAAACGGAAATTAACCTTTGATAGTATCACACAAAGGGATCTTGTTCAAGAATCACTCAAGAACAACTCACGAATCACTCGTAAGGGTTTCAACCTGAATCACTCAGTTTGAGGGGTAAATACTCATGTATTCAATAATTAATCATCAAAGCACGAGTTTACAATAGCAAAGCTCTCCCCTATTTATAGACAAAGAAATCTAAAGCTATTCGGAATCCTAATCCTAGTCCGAATAGGAAACTAACTACGAAACTGACTACAATTGTAAAACGGACTAACTAACAACTTTCCTAATTCCTAATGGACTTCTAATACTAATAACAATCAGATTATTACTCTCCTAAACATATTCTAACTAATTAAGGGAATACTAAACGAAATCGAACTAAACAACTGATTACCTAGCGCCCAAGGCTCAAAACCGCTGGAACAGTTTCCTTGGCGCCCAAGGCTTCTTCTTTTCAGCTTCTAGTCATCTTCTTGCCACTCTAACATAGTTACCTCACACTTTACCTCACGTGGCATTATACTATTGGCAATGAGCAGCTCAAGATCAAGCATTAACGTTTCAAGAACTTGGTTCTTGGACGTTCTTGATTCGTCGTCTTCTTGCTTGTCCTTTAACGTACTTGCTCCTGCATCAACCTCCCCTTCTTTAAAAGAATTTGCCCTCAAATTCGTATCCTCTAAGAAAGGGCTAAGATCACCGACATTGAAGGTTGAGCTCACGTTTCCATACTCACTAGGAAGATCAATCTTATATGCATTGTCTCCAATCTTCTCTAGAACTTGAAAAGGACCATCTGCTCGAGGCATAAGCTTGTTCTTGCGTCTAGAAGGAAATCTTTCTTTGCGCAGGTGTAGCCAAACTAAGTCACCAGGTTCAAATAGAACTTGCTTTCTTCCCTTGTTAGCTCTAGCTTGGTACCTTGAGTTCATCTTCTCTACTCGCGCACGAACTTGCTCACAGGTCTTCTTGAAAGCTTGTTGTCTTGCCTTGGCATCTACATTGATAACATCATCTCTAGGCAAAGACACGAAATCAATAGGCAAATAAGGATTAATGCCGTACACAATCTCAAATGGAGAATGACCCGTGGTAAATCCAGGCGTTCTGTTATATGCAAACTCCGCATGTGCTAGCTTAATATCCCAATCTTTTGTGCTTCTACTCACCAACCCTCTAAGCAAAGTACCAAGGGTCCTGTTTGTAACCTCGGTTTGCCCATCTGTTTGTGGGTGATGTGAAGTGCTAAAGAGTAACTTCGTCCCAACGAGTCTCCAAAGTGTCTTCCAAAAGTAACTCAGAAACTTAGTATCTCGATCCGACACAATGGTCTTGGGAATGCCATGTAGCCTCACTATCTCTTTATAGAACAAGTCAGCAACATGAGAGGCGTCATCGGTCTTGTGACATGGCACAAAGTGCGCCATCTTGGACAATCTATCAACAACAACCATCACAGCATCTTTTCCCCTTTGAGTTCTAGGGAGTGCCACAATGAAATCCATGCTCACACTCTCCCAGGGAATGCTAGGAACCGGTAATGGTGTGTATTACCCTTTGTGAAAAGCACTCTTGGCCCGTTGACATGTAGCGCATCTCGTCACAATAGCATGTACATCTTTGAGCATCTTAGGCCAATAAAAGTGTTCTTGTAACAGCTCAATTGTTTTAGTTACTCCAAAATGTCCAGCTAATCCTCCCGAGTGAACTTCTCTAACCAATAGCTCACGTACAGAGGACCTAGGAACACAGAACTTGTTTCTCTTGAATAGAAACCCATCTTGTATGAAATAATCACCATGCTCCCCTTCTTTGCAAGCTCTAAATGACTCAGAGAAATCAGCATCCTTGTCATATAGTTCTTGGAGATGTTCAAAGCCTAGGAGCTTCGCTTCAAGTGTCACAAGCAAGTGGTTTCTTCGTGAAAGAGCATCAGCAACAACATTGCTCTTCCCATCTTTGTACTTGGTCGAGAATGTAAAAGATTGTAGAAACTCTACCCACTTGGCATGTCTAGGGTTTAGTTTCTGTTGGCCATGAATGTACTTGAGAGCTTCATGATCCGAGTGCAACACAAAAGGCTTAGGCCTTAAATAATGGGACCAATGCTCCAAAGCTCTCACAATTGCATAGAACTCTCGATCATATGTAGAATAATTCAAACGAGCTCCATTCAATTTCTCACTAAAATAGGCAATAGGACGTTTTTCTTGAATTAAAACAGCGCCTATACCCACCCCACTAGCATCACATTCAACCTCAAACAATCTATCAAAATCGGGTAATGCTAGAATAGGTGCTTGACACAACTTCTCTTTGACCTCAACAAAGGCCTTTTGCGCACTCACTCCAATTAAACTCTCCTTTTTTCATTAATTCAGTAATAGGAGCAGTAATGGAACTAAAATTGCGTATAAACCTCCGATAAAATGATGCCAAGCCATGAAAACTACGTACCTCATGTATATTGGTTGAAGCTGGCCATGAAGCCATAGCTTCTACCTTGGACGGATCAACATGTACACCATCTTTGGATACAATGTAACCAAGGAATATAACCTTAGGAAGCATGAAATCATACTTCTCTAACTTGCCAAAAAGCTGTTGTTCCTTTAGCTTCTCAAATACGCGCTGTAGATGTACTAGATGTTCCTCCTTGGTCTTGCTGAATATAAGAATATCATCAAGGTAAACCACAACAAATTTATCAAGGAATGCTCTCAATACCTCGTTCATCAACCTCATGAATGTGCTAGGAGCGTTGCACAAGCCAAAAGGCATTACTAACCACTCATACAAACCATGTCGTGTCTTGAATGCGGTTTTCCATTCATCCCCCTCCTTGATTCTCACTTGATGGTATCCAGCTCTAAGATCTATCTTGGAAAACAACTGGGAACCATGTAGCTCGTCTAACATATCGTGTAATCTTGGCATAGGGAACCTATATTTGATTGTGATATTGTTGACAGCTCTACTATCAATGCACATACACCATGTCCCATCTTTCTTAGGCACAAGTAACGCAGGAACAGCGCATGGACTTAGACTTTCTCTCACATAGCCTCTTTGCACAAGCTCTTCAACTTGTCTTTGTAACTCTTTGGCTTCTTCGGGGTTACACCGATATGCTGGCCTATTTGGAAGTGGTGCTCCAGGAACTAGGTCAATTTGGTGTTCTATGCCACGCATAGGAGGTAAACCAGGGGGTAACTCCTCGGGGAACACTTCTTTGAACCTCTCTAACAATAGGCGTAACTCAGGATCATAATTGGGATTGTTACACATGTTAGGTTCAAACAACAACACTAGGTAGCTCATAGTTTCACTAGCCACCTCTTTTTCCATCTCTTTCTCTCCTATGACCATTACACGACTCGCCTTTTTACTAGCCTTTGCTTCTTTAACTTCAGTGGCAGTCAAGGGTAACAATTTGATTCGTTTCTGGTTATGCTCAACAGTATAGATATTGTTTACACCATCATGACTAACTTTCCTATCAAATTGCCAAGGACGACCTAACAATATATGACAAACACCCATAGGCAGTACATCACACCATAGATTGTCTTTATAACACCCTAAAGTAAAGCAAACTCTAGCTTGTTTAGTCACTTTTAACCCTCCCCCATCATTCAACCATTGCACAGTATAGGGTTTAGGATGACTATTAGTAGGCAAATCAAGCTTATCAACCATCTCTTTAGAGGCAACATTAGTACAACTCCCAGAGTCAATAATCAAACTGCAAACTTTACCTCTAACCTTGCAGCGAGAATGGAATATTTGCTCCCTTTGGTCGGACTCATCATCGGCCACAGTCGTATGTAGCAGCTTCGTAAGGATTAGGGTCTCTCCAACCTCGGGTATACCATAATCTTCAATGAATGGCTCTCCAATATTTTCATCACTATCCTCGGTTATGGGCATAACAAACGAGGGCTCTATCTCTTCTAGCTTAGCAATGGTGAGCGCTTTCTTCGAGCCGCACTCATAGGCATAGTGTCCATATCCTTGACACTTGAAACAACGCAGTTGGTTCTTGTCCTTAGTAGCCACGGCTTTGCCTTTGTCTTGAGTTACGGGCTTGCTAGGGACACTTGCGCTCTTGGAGAATGTTGCATTCTCTCTTGCATTGTATTGGTTCCAAAAATTTGTATAGCCTTTAATCACATCTCGGGCAACCGGTTTTTGCTCCTTCTCTTGCTTCTCAATCTTGAGAGCAATTTTGCAGACGTCCTCAAAGGTTACGTAAGGAACAAGCTCTACCTTGCGCCTTAGAGTTGGGTTTAGACCTTTGATGAACCGCGCAATCTTTAACTCCTCCTTCTCCTCAAGATCACATATCATGTGCATATGTTCAAACTTATGGAGGTAGTCTTGTACACTTGAGGTTTCTTGGCTTAAGGATGTGAGTTTCAAAAACTGTTCTTGCTCAAATTCTTTAGGCAAAAATCGTTTCTTTAAATATTTCTTGAGTTTGTCCCAAGTCTCAATCTTTGCTTTCTCTTCCTTCTTGCGTCGAGCCTTTAGGTTTTCATACCATAAAGAAGCATGCTTGGTGAGTTTAAGCGTGGCTAACTTGCATCTTCGCCGCTCATCATACTCCTTGTATTCAAAGACTCTCTCCATAGTTCTAAGCCAATCAAGAAAGGCCTCTGGGTCGTAGGAACCGTCATATTCAGGGAGTTCGACCTTCAAGTTCCTGTCATCATCATAGGGATGTCGTGGTTTAGGAGCGTCATTGGTTCTAGTCCCACTTGTGTCTTCAAACTCCTCATCGAAGTCGGGGTCACGGTTGTGGTTTCTCCAATAAATTCTGCGCATCCTTGTCTCCATGTTCTCCCTATCTTCTTGGTTTCTTCTTTCCATAGCAGCCATCCGCTCTTCTTGAGATTTGAAAGACGTCCTAAGATCCTCCATGGCTGTTAACAACTTTGCTAGTTCGCTGGGCTCACCCATAGCTTCGGTTGTTGGTTTCTTGGGGGTTTCTTGGCTGTCTTCGTGAACAAAGGGCGGATCTTGCAAGAATCTTTCTCGAAAGTTCGCTATGGTGTCGTGTTTATGCTCAGGACCGTGTTGTTTAAACTTAAGAAAGCTCAAACCTTTAGCTTTGATACCAAGTTGATGTGAAATAAGTAACAAAACGGAAATTAACCTTTGATAGTATCACACAAAGGGATCTTGTTCAAGAATCACTCAAGAACAACTCACGAATCGCTCGTAAGGGTTTCAACCTGAATCACTCAGTTTGAGGGGTAAATACTCACGTATTCAATATTTAATCATCAAAGCACGAGTTTACAATAGCAAAGCTCTCGCCTATTTATAGACAAAGAAATCTAAAGCTATTCGGAATCCTAATCCTAGTCCGAATAGGAAACTAACTACGAAACTGACTACAAATGTAAAACGGACTAACTAACAGCTTTCCTAATTCCTAATGGACTTCTAATACTAATAACAATCAGATTATGACTCTCCTAAACATATTCTAACTAATTAAGGGAATACTAAACGAAATCGAACTAAACAACTGATTACCTAGCGCCCAAGGCTCAAAACCGCTGGAACAGTTTCCTTGGCGCCCAAGGCTTCTTCTTTTCAGCTTCTAGTCATCTTCTTGCCACTCTAACATAGTTACCTCACACTTTACCTCACGTGGCATTATACTCTTGGCAATGAGCAGCTCAAGATCAAGCATTAACGTTTCAAGAACTTGGTTCTTGGACGTTCTTGATTCGTCGTCTTCTTGCTTGTCCTTTAACGTACTTGCTCCTGCATCACCTTCCTCGGCATGCAGATGGGACTAATTTGTATCAAGACTCGTTTATGCGCGTGGACTGGCGCCCGGCTGGGTTTTGGGATCGTAGTGTTTTGCTACTGGACATGCAGAGTCATCTGTCTAACCCTCAGTTGGTATGTTTCCGACTCTTTTTTTTTTAGTTCTCTTAGTTTATTATTTTTTTGTACTGAAAATTTGAATTGTTAGTGCTTCGGCACACGAACAAATTGGGATTGTACTAGATTCGTGGTCAGCTGTATATAATTTGTGTGGAATTATTTCTGGATGCATTTGGTAGTTTGAGAAAATTTTATTTGTTGGCTAGGGTGTTGGTGTTCTGCTACAGTCTCATGGGTCCACTTCTGATTGGGCCATGATGTTGGACACATTTTCCGTGGGGGGTAGGGAGATAGTGCATGCTTCGGGTTTTTGGCACTTTCTGTCGGTTATCCCTGCTTGTCATTCAACGGATACTAAGATAGTTGCTCGGGGAATATTGGAGAGGTTCTGGGATACCATGAACACTTTCCACACACCTGTGGGGGAGATGTTTCCTACTCTCTATCAGTTCGTTGTACTGACAGGCTTGTCCTTTAGAGGGCGTCGTATACAATATGACGCGACTTATCACTAGTAGTCTAATAGGTTGCTCGAGCTTTACAGGCCTGTATCTGTCCACTTTCAGAGGGACCGAGTTTCTTTGCCAGTGTTATGGGGAGCCTTAGCGGAGCAGGGGATTACCGAGGAGCAGAGGGCTTGTCTTTTCTTGGCTTACGTATTGGGGGCGACCATCTTTGCCCAAAAGAAGAGTGTGTGTCAGGTCGGCTGCTTAACATGTTTAGCTGACTTGACTAGAGTACATGAGTACAACTTTGGTGCTTCTACATATGCTTCTTTGGTGAGGTGGTGTCGTCAGGCTTGCAGGCCTAAGTCGACGAGTTGAAGGGTGTCTATCTCAGGCCCGTGGAGGATACCGGAGGTAGAAATATATGTTTCCCTTTTCTTTGCATTTGCATGCTTTGTAGGAGAGCTTATATCTTATTATTTTTGCTTCGTATGTGAGCTGTGGTTCTTTGAGTATTTTCCAGCTTTTGGTCCTCACCGTCCTGGTTTGAGGATGTTCCCACTAGGTTACGGTGGGTTGGTAGGGATAACCACCATTTTCCTCTTTGGAGCATTTTCGGACAACCTTTGAGAGTCATGTTGCGTTTGAGGTATGTTGCCTCCGATTTGCTTGTGTATGTTTTTTTGGTCCATTTGTTGTGAATGAACTTTGATTTCGTAATCTGCAGGTGTCGTGGACTGCGTTTGACGATATTTCTGGGGTTCCACCCCATATTACCACCGAGTCCTTTAGGGTATCCACCTTGCGGGTGGTCTTTGAGGGACCTTTTGGCTTTGTGTGGTACTTGGGGGACCATTTGACTCGGTTGTTCTATCCTGTCCTGGGCGGTCATTTGGTTCCGGAGGACCCTCCTGTGACCATGTTCTACCTACGCAGCCTGAGCGTAGAAGATTTGGGGGTCGTGACTCGAGGAATGACGGCCATGGAGTTTGTTGAGCAGGAGATTGTTGGTTTCGATAGTATAGTTGTGTATCTGGCCTATTGCTTCGTCGTCTGATGCCAGACCTTACTTTTGAGGTTAGATCTTTAGTTGCGCAATTCAGCTATATGTGTGATATACTGACTTTTGTGCTTCGTAGGTGGATAGTTTGGCTCCTCAGGGTCCTAGGAGGTCCCATTCCAGAGTTCCTCATGGTCAGCCCCCAAGTGCGACCTTGCAGAGCGACGAGGTGAGGTACCTTGGTGAGAGTGGGGGACGTATATGAGAGGAGTTCCCTTTACACACTGCTAATGGAGAGGCCGTGGAGGGCTTGCCCTTGCCTGATGGTTGTACGGGGGTAAGTTTTTATCCCTTCTTGCTTTTTTTGTGTTTCTTTTGAATGCTAACTATATCCTGTGTCTCTTCTTGTAGCTGAACCGGGAGCAGACTTCTCAAGTCTTCAAGCTCATCCATCTGTTGAAGAAATGCTATAGTCGGGTGATGGGTAAAGGGAAGAGTTCTCGGTCTGGGATTGCTAGTGTAAGTACACTTTTGTCTTTTGTTTAGCTAAATGGAGTGCTTAGTCTATCATTTGGTCTTGATTGTGTGTAGAAGTCACGGTCTCCGTCCTCTGTGGGACCCCAATATTTGTCTGTTGCGAGGACCTCTTCGGCGAGCAGGCCATCCGTTGCTCGTTCACCTACTGTAGCTGCGACCAGGCCTCCTTTGATGAGGCGCCCGGACCTTCTATACCGCACATTCCTGTGCCTGAGATGTTTTCTCCAGCGGGTTTTCAGCCTTCTTCGAGTAGTAGGCCCGTTGTGACCCCTATGGCTGGAGGTTGGGCGAACGCCTCTGGATGGGATGTGCCTCAAGCTGGGCCTTCATATGAGAATGTGGCTGTGGACTTCGCTAGTCAAGCCACTGAGAGCCTCTCTGGGTCGGGGTTTTCGGCAGGTACCCCTATGCATGCACCAGTATATGATAGACGAGATATGAGGCCAAACAACAACATGCCTATTTATAGCTCGTTCAGTACTCAGGGCTCCTTCCCCTATTCGGTTGGGAACTATGGTCAGGGACCGTCTGTTGATGATGAGGCCGATAGCAATGCGATGATGACTTCAGTTGAACAATGTAGGATTTTTTTTGTAAACATTGGTCTTCAAACCCCGAACTCCTGTTTTTATGCATATATTTGATATGAATGCTATTATGACTCGATTATGCCCGTCTGATCTCTAAGTATGCAATGCGTTACACAGTAATGAGTAGGACATAATTTAGGGAATAAAGTAAAGAAAAAGGTAAAAATTGCAAGAAAAAGCAAAAATTACACATATTATAACCCCTAAAAAAATTTAAAAAAAGAGACTAAGAGAATCTCGGGCCTTGTAACTCCTTTGTGCATTTGAAAACTGGGTTCAAAACTGAGCGGGACGGACCAAACGGGCGAACTTGTACAAAAGAGAAATGTCGATTGGGCTGAGGTCGGGGCCGCTAGCGGTGCTGGGCTGGGCCGCTAGCGGCCCTGGCCAAAGCTGCTGGCCGCTTTGGTTTTGGGTCTTTTTTGTGGATTTTTGACTCTTTCTGACCCCATTTTTTGCGTATAAATAGGATTTACGGTATGTCTAATGTAGTATCTCTTTTTCAATCTTTATCTCTCTCAACTTTCTCAAACCTTTTACCATGGTGAAATCATTTGAAAATATATTCGATGCCTGGTGCAAAAATGTGACCATAGAAGATAAACGAGAAATGGGTCCGTATCATATCTCAACTTTATTGGCTTTAAGACCAACCAAAATCTTTTGGCCCCTTCTTCGATATGCTTTGAACTATTGGAACCCAGACTTGCAAGTCTTCTGTTTTGGTAACTCTGAATTATGCCCTTTAGTTGAAGAATTTGCTGCAATTACTAATATGTCTGATGTTCTTCCCCCAACTGTGCCTTATTTGATGGATGACTTTAGTAATCAGTACAAGAAATCTCTAGGCTTGACATATGTAGAAGCCAAAAGTATGATCCTTGGTGTCGATGTGGACTTAGTTCAAATTTATGAAAAGTTTGCTCCTCCTTCTGAACAAGAAGCAATATCTAGGTGTTGCCGTCGACAGGCTTTTGTACTTTGCCTGTTGATTCGCCTATTGTTTGCTAATGCAGAGTCCTCTAACCTAGGTAGAGTCTCGTTGTTGCGAGTGGTGAATCAAATTGCTGAAGGTCATTCTCCTTTGCATATGGTGATAGGGAAACTATTTTGGGGCTTGACAGGTTGAAAGTTTCACCTCACGAGGCTTTTTCTAGCAGCCCGCTGCTGCTTCAAATTTGGTTGTGTGAGCATCTAAGGTTGATAGAATCGCCAGAGAACATGATAGCTCGTACCTCTCAAGCTTTGAAAAAGAAGACTTATACTGCCGCTAGCTTCTTGGTTAGAAAAAGGCTATATGATGAAAAGACTCTTGCTGAATGGGATGCCTTTTTCCATGTGACTTGGTGGAGCTTGACCTCTTTGGTGGTTTGCTGCAAATTTGTCCCCCATACTACTATAGTGGGTCTGTACAGAAGTACTTGCTTCTTTCCTTCTAGGGTCATGAGACAATATGGGTTAAAGCAGGTTATCCCTCGTCAGGAGACTTTAAGACAACCTACCATGGCTTTGACCACTGAATTTGCTAAGGATTAGGGAAAATAGTGGCGTGACAAGGATCGTTGGACGGTACCTCGGGTGATTGCCCCAACCCAAGTTTCTGAGACTTATTTGAACTGACTTTCCTACAGTGATGGAGAAGTGAGACGAGCCCTTCCTCATGAGGAGTGGGACCAACTATTTCCTAGGTATGACTAAAGAACAGGAAGTAAGAAAAGGAAGGAAGGGCCTTATGAGGAAGGCTATCATATAATGGAAAGAGGCAAGCCCCTAGCTCAAGGAAGCGATCATAAGTCGTCCTCAAGCCAAGGTCTTTCAAGGAGAAACTCTTCAACTAAGCCTTCTAAAGGGAAGAAGGATTAAAGTAGTTTTCTTTAGAAAGCAAGTCTAGTATAAAAAAAAGAGTAATAGGATTTTGTTTAGCATAAACCCTCGTAGTTGCACTTTTTTTTGTAACCTTAGGAATTTTAATTTACGCAATGTAAGCTTATTCGTTCAGTTTAAATAAAAGATAATCCCTTTTTGAATGAGTTGAATGGAATTTTGGATTGATTTTGGTCGGGCCCCTTAAAAAGGGTTACCTACGTATACAGTGTGGAATCAGGTCAGCGTAGTTCGTTCTATTTGTGTACGTCTCTTTTTTTTTAATTTTTGGATTTTTTATTATTTATTTTCGGATTCTTTTTAATTTTTTTTTTTTTTTTACTTTTAGACATAGCACTTCTTCAGTTGGTCCATGTTGGTGAGCTGACTGAACTTGATGCCATCAATGTCCATGAGCGGGACTGCGCCTCCTGATAAGATGTCTTTGATGATGAACGAACCGGACCAATTCGGTCGAAATCCGCCTCTTGGGTCAGTAATTGGGGCACGTAATTCTTTCGAAACTAAGTCCCCTTCCTTCAGATTTCGAGGTTGAACTTTTTTAGTGAA
This sequence comes from Tetragonia tetragonoides, assembly GCA_038025085.1. Lineage (NCBI taxonomy): Eukaryota > Viridiplantae > Streptophyta > Magnoliopsida > Caryophyllales > Aizoaceae > Tetragonia > Tetragonia tetragonoides. The sequence goes on from CM076154.1 coordinate 27,652,370, forward strand.
CGCTCTTGTCATGCATTGTTGGTACATGTGGGAATGATCTAGGGCCCATAGGCATCTTTCATCTGTGAACATGAGTTCCTTATAACAGGCTTGCAACCATTGGGTTTCGGGAATTTCACCCTCTAAGGCTATTCGCATGGATGGTAGCTGGACTTCTATGGGTAGCATTGCCTCCATTCCGTAGACTAGGGAGTAAGGTGTTGCTCCTGTGGATGATCTTATGGACGTTCTATACCCACAAAGGGAAAATGGGAGTTTTTATGGGCCAATCTTTGTAGTTTTCTATGATCTTTTTGATGATAGTCTTGAGGTTTTTGTTGGCGGTTTCTACTGCGCCATTGGGTTGGGGATGGTAAGGGGATGATTTGTGGTGCTGGATTTTGTAGCTTTTTAGTAGGGTGGTTGTTCCCGGCTTTGAAATGGGATCCATGGTCACTAATAACTTCATGCGGAACGCCGTATCGGCAGATGATGTTGTTCCTTATGAATTTGGACACTTGCTTGGATGTGAGGATGGCATAAGACCGTGCTTCAACCCACTTGGTAAAATAGTCTATGGCTACTAGGATGTATTCATGTCCCCTAAAGCCCTTCCGGGTGATTTTACCAAAGATATCTATTTCCCATGCAGAAAATGGCCAAGGGGATGTGAAGTTATGGAGCATTGAGGGTGGCATATGTTGTAGGTTGGCATATATCTGACACTTCTTGCGTGTCTTGACATAGTCGTGACAGTCTCTTTCCATGGTGGTCCAATAGTACCCCAGTCGTAGGACCTTTTAAGAGAGCATTCGACCATTCATGTGTGGTCCACATACTCGTGTACCTCATCCATGATTTCTGCGGCTTCTTCGGCGTTCACACATCTGAGGTTGATTCCATTGTGGGTCTTCTTGTATAGAACCCCCTTGTATTCTATGTATTGCGCCGCTAAGAGACGGATGACCCGTTGAGCTCTTATTGGCGTGTCCTGAGGATAGGTGCCTTTGATGATGTAGTTGAATGCATCTTGGTACCAAGGGTCTTCTTCGATTGGAGCCAGGGTTAGACTCGTGTCGAGGTTGTTGTAGAAGGCTGGCTCACTTCTTCTTTGTATGCAAACGGGCATCATGCTAACGGGATCAGGTATGCTAATCAAGGATGCCAACTTAGACAGGGCGTCCGCGAATTGATTATCCTATCGGGGGAAATAGATGAATGCTACTTCTTCAAAGTTGTCAAGTACTTTATCCAAATATCCCTGGTAGAGTGCCAGACTATCACTATGAACCTTCCACTTTTTAGAGACTTGGTTGATGATAAGTAGGGAATCTCCATAAACCTTGAGTACCCTGACGCCTAGGCCTACGGCTGCTTGTAAACCAATAATACATGCTTCATATTCGGCCGCATTGTTTATGACAGGAAAATCTAACTTCACGCGCGGAGATGGGAGTATGAGCCTCGTCTGGAGATACTAGGAGTACTCCTGCGCCATAGCCTCTTTGGTCGGATGCCCCATCAAAGTACATCTTCCAGCCGTTTTCTTCGATCAGAGCTACATCTTCGTCGAGAAAATCATATTGCTCGTGATCTTTGGTTGTGTGAGTGGGGTGCTCAGCCAAGTATTCTGAAACCGCATGTCCTTTAATGGTTTTTGTAGGATCAAACTTGAGATCAAATTCAGACATTAAAACCGTCCATCTTGCAATTCTTCCGCTTAGGACTGGCTTCTCAAAGATATACTTGAGGGGATTCATGCTTGACCTTACAAGTACTAGGTGATTGAGCATGTAATGTCTAAGTTTCTTTGTTGCCCAAACTAGAGCTAAACAAGTCTTTTCAAGGCTCGAATATCTGGTTTCGTAATCGATGAATTTCTTGCTCAAGTAATATATGGCTCGCTCTTTGTCTTCTATGGCTTGGGCTAGCATAGCCCCCATGGCCGTATCAGTTACCGTAAAATAGAGGATCAATGGTAGGCCTTGCTTGGGAGGAGCAAGAAATAGGTGGGTTGGTTAGATAATCTTTAATCTTGTCGAATGTTTCTAGACATTGGTCTTCCCATTCGATTTTGACCCCCTTCTTCAATTTCTTGAATATGGGTTCACAGGTTATGGTGAACTTTGATATGAATCGGCTAATGTATTGAAGTTGACCGAGGAACCCCCTAATTCTGTTTCATTCTTGGGTGGAGGCATTTCAACTATCGCTTTGATCTTGGATGGATCAATTTTGATTCCCCTTTGACTTACTACATAGCCCAATAGTTTGCCAGACGTGACAATCCACGCTTTTGGGGATTCAGCAAGAAGTTGTACTTGCGCAGTCTCTCAAAAAACTTGTGAAGTGCCTGAATGTGCCCATCCCGGTATCTTGACTTCACCATCATATCTTCCACATAGACTTCGGCTTCTTTATACATCATATCATGTAGCAAGGTTGTGGCGGTCCTTTGGTAAGTTGCGCCTGCGTTCTTCAATTCAAAGGGCATGACCTTGTACAATAGGTCCCCAAAGGAGTTATGAACGTTGTTTTGCTCATGTCTTCTTCGGCCATTTGAACCTGGTTATACCCGGCGTAACCATCTGTGAATGACAATAAGGCATATTTAGCAGCGTTGTCTACCAAGAGGTCAATGTGTGGTAAAGGAAAATCATCTTTTGGGCTAGCCTTGTTGAGGTTCCTGAAATCGACGCACATTCTAACTTGGCCATCCTTCTTCGGTACTGGAATCACATTTGCAACCCATTCAGGATAATTTGATACTAAAATGAACCCGGCGGCGAGCTGCTTCTACACCTCTTCTTTTATTTTCAGTGCCCATTCCGGTCTGAGGCGCCGTAAATTATGTTTAACAGGCTTAGCATCGGGGTATAAAAGGATCTTATGTTCGGCTATGCTCCTTTCAATTCCCGGCATGTCTTTGTAGGACCAGGCAAAAACATCTGTGTACTGTTTCAAAAGTTCAATAAATTGCTCACGTTCCTGTTCAGTTAAGGACAATCCACTTCTTACTTCACGAGGTTCCCTTTCATTGCTTAAATTAATTAATTCCGTTTCCTCCACAATGGACTTTTGTTCATGATTGATTACTGCTTTCAGCAAATCCTTAGGCAACTCATTTTCGTCATTGGGTTTATCAATAGCTAAACAAAGAGGAAACTAAGCAGAAGGATTTTTCATTTTATTGATATTAGAATTGAAAACCGCAAGAAAGGGATCAGAAGTTTCCTTCACATTGACACTAGACTTAGAAAGAGAAAATGGGGCATTCCCCGTTCCTGACTTATCCTTAGGATCTAAGCTAGACACTGACTCTCACTGAGACTTGGAATCAGATTCTTCCATCATTTGTCCCTCTCCAGCGGTTATCGTGACTTTACGTCCATTTTGGCCAGTCCAGCTTACTTCTTTGCGCCATCCCATTGTGACATCTTCAGTAGTATATATCAGGTCTGCAGGATTGAAGTTGCGACCATAGAGGGCCATTACTTCTTCATTTACCACAAGAGTTTCCATCACTCTAGTTTCTTTGCCGAAGAGGAGACCTAGCATTTGGTTGCATTGCTCGGTGCCTTGGTCCAATCTTGATTTGCCGAATTTGAGGGGTGGTGTGCCTCCTTGTCCAAATGGTTGCAGTCTTGGAAAATTTTGAAACTTGTGCATATAACTTTGGCTTCTTTATCATAGTATGGCTTGGGGAAGCCATAGTATGGGCAATAGTCCCCTTCTATGATGAATTAGCCATTCAGTGTATGGCTATAAGGGGGTATTACTTCTTTGGAAATGGATTGTTTTCCCTTATATTGTTTTCTTTGTTTCAGAGCATGGTCGCGGATCTCTTTGTCAGTAGGTTCGTAACCATGTCCGAAGGAGTTATTTTTTGCCTCGAACTCGAAGGTGGTGGACCCTTGTCCATTTCTTCCGAGACCCATACCGGGTATGTACCCTTAATTTTTTAGAAAACCATTAACATGAGGGTTCGAGTGTGATATGAACAGCGCTTGATCTATTTCGAGCATGTTGACTTCAAACTGTGGTTCATGCTTTCGTATGATGATCTTCAATATGTGGGACTTTGGGGGAGATACAGTGTCGGAATCAATGATAAATTGGATGTCACACTTCCAGCGATAGCACTGTTCAGTGAGGTGGCCAAATGATATCTGCAGTAAATGTAATGATCTTCCTCTTCTGACTTTTCTGACAAAACCCCTTCCAAGAATTCCAAATCTTCACGGCGAAGTAGAGCTGTCATAACATCATGAATTGGCACTGCGAGTGGCGTGAACTCACGAATAGGAAGGTTTGATCTTTTCTTGGATAACCAATGATGCGCAGGCCACATGGTCCCTTCATTAGTGACGGCTTTGATTTTGTCTCTCAGATTCCTGCAGTCATAGTGTGATGTCCGCAGGCTCGGCAATATTCGCAATAAACACCTGGGTTTCCATTTTCTGGGACAAGTTCATAGGTAGGCCCCACTGAATAGATGTAGCCATATGCCCTCATTTGTTGAAAAATATGTTCTTGAGGTCAACGGGGTTGCCCTTGATCAAGAATGACTTTGTCACCTTCTAAAGATTTAATCCTTTGTTCTAGCCCAACAACAGTTTTCTGTAGCCTTTTGATCTCTGAGGGATAGATAATTATATATTGGGATAGGTGCTCAATATCGTCTTGTGCTTCAACAAGGGCTTGGATTGACTTGTCTGTGCCTCTATACTCAACGAGACTAGGGGTCTCATCAAAATCAAGGTCCACTTGGATCTTGGCCTCTGACCGATCGAATTGTACTCCTAAGTCAAGGGACTCATCTTTAGTATCAAGTACCGACTCTTTTGAAGCTTCGTGGATCGGATACGCAGTTGTCAAAAACCAAGTTTTGATCTTCTTAGCATTAATTATTCTGGCCTACTTTTGGCCTTGGCATGGAGAGAGGTTATTGTGTAACTTCAGTTGAGGAACGCTTGCTGGGCCCTAGCATGATCTAAACGAGTACACGACCATTTAAAACTAAAGAGACCCCGAGACTATCACCTAAGAAAAATGACGACCCACACATAAAAAAAAAAATATTGTCCTAGACAAAAAAAATCCTTAAGCCTAAAGGCCCAAATATTCCTCTAATATCGAAGGAAAATAGAGTCAATGAACGAAAATAGAAAAAGACGGACTATCCTATTTTTTTATTTTTATAGACTCAAAGAAAAAGGAAAATGCGATAAAATCAAATAAAAGAATTTCGGTCATCATTTTTTTTTTCAAAAGATTTTTTTTTCGGCACCCTGTTTTTAGCCATTTTTTGCTTTCATTTTTTTTTTACCGAATCTGGATTACGTAAAAAAAAAAAAAAAGAAAGAAATAAAGAAATAGAGAATGAGAGAGGGGAAATTGGAGTGACTCACTCTTTTTTTTTTTTTTTTGGCTAAAAAGATCCTAGGAAATTGTTCATGATTGTGACAAAATATATCATTGGGAAATGATGAGTGTTCATTGAATTGAATTCTTGCACCATTTTGGGGCATTAGGAACTATCTAAAAATAAAAGAAAAGACTCCTAGCACGTAAGTACATGTTGGCACATAATCACGATATTCATGCATTCAAGCAAACATTACAATGACGTAGTTACAGGCAAACATGTGATCAGACGGGCATTACAACGACTCATGCACAACAAGCAAGTGAATGCACGGATGTGGGCTAGAGGCTTTTGGCTCCTGTGAGGCCACCACAACAAATTACAATTTCCGTTCGGCAGATGGTCGACACATCAATTGTAATTCTTTTTCACCAACAAGAGTCGATGATTCATGGGTGAGGAAGCGTCGGTTTGCACGATAGGACAACTGTGTATTCCTTTAGATATACGGGTTGTCTACGAGTTGTGACACAAACTTCCTCGAGGGTCGATAAGGGTCAAAATGATGTGACAGAGCACATGCAAATGATGCAAAATATGAAACATATTATTAAACAATTAAGCAAACTTGACTTTCGAGTCTCACCCTCTTAAACAAATCCCCAGTGAAGTCGCCACTGTAAGGACCCCGGATTTCTACGGCCACGGAGTGCGTCCTTATAGAAAATTTGTATGCTGGGGTTTAGATAAGTTCAAGGGACCATCGAGTTAGAAAAGGTTTTGTAAAGACTTGAATTGAATAAAAACCATGAAAGAGGTCACAAATCTGCTATAGGCGTTTTATCGAAGGGACAAACCGAAGGGACAACTCAATAGCGCGACAAGTGAACTAATCATGTATTTAGAAAGACTCCCGCTCATATAGAACATATGAGTACCCAAGAATAAGGGTTCGGGGGAGAAGGTATCAGGTAGGAAGGTGTTAGGAACCCAACTCGCCCGTTTATGAGGACCTCTACTAACTCAAGTTTGCTTAATAATTTAAAGACATAATTCCCATGCAAAATCGGATTAACAACCTAGACTTAGACTATTAATTGGTTCATCACAAGCATCACAACATTTATTTTTAGCCCTTGTTTAGACATGCATTCGATTGGCAAGTTGAGCATCACAACGACTAGACATGCTTGGACAAACAATATTTAGGAAGCAATAAAAGACGTTTACTAGCATGATATGTACATAATGACTACTAGAAAATAAACAATTAGGAAAATAATTTAATTTGAACCCTCAGGAGTTAGTACCTGAACTGTAGGCTATATTTGACAAGAATAGTAAAGACAAGATCTCAAGTTTGGAAGAAAGAGGGCGAAGCTCGGTGTCAATACTCCCGAGAATAGAGGTTATCAATTGTAGACTGTGTGATATGAATGAGGGTCGAGGGTCATATTTATAGGCGCAGGAAGTAGGGTTGGACGGGTGAAAAGGAGCCGCAATTTGGATTTTGGGCTGAAAAATAGTCGGGCCGGTGTAAGGACCCGGGATTTTCCAACCTTTGTTCCACGGAGTGCGTCCTTATAGAAAATTTTTCAGTTGGGGGCTTAGATAAGTTTAAGGGACCATCGAGTTAGAAAAGCTTTTGAAAAGACTTGAATTGAATAAAAATCAAGAAAGAGGTTACAAATCTGCTATTGGCGTTTTATCGAAGGGACAAACTGAAGGGACAACCCAATAGCGCGATAAGTGAACTAATCATATTTTTAGAAAGACTCCCGCTCATATAGAACATATGAGTACCCAAAAATAATAGGTTCGGGGGCGAAGGTACGAGGTGGGAAGGTGTTAGGCACCCAACTCGCCCGTTTTATGATAGGCTCTACTAACTCAAGTTTGCTTAATAAGTTAAAGACATAATTCCCATGCAAAACCGGATTAACAACCTAGACTTAGACAATTAATTGGTTCATCATAAGCATTACAACATTTATTTTAACCCTTATTTAGACATGCATTCGATTGACAAGTTGAGCAGCATAACGACTATACAAACAATATTTAGGAAGCGATTAAAAACGTTATTCTAGCATGATATCTACATTATGACTACTGAAAAATAAACACTTAGACAATTAATTTACTTTGAGCCATCAGGAATTTGTACCTGAGCTGTAGGCTATATTTTGACAAGAATAGTAAAGCAAGATCTCAAATTTTAGAAGAAAGAGGGAGAAGCTATGTGTTAATACTCCTGAGAATAGAGGTTGTCAACTGTAGATGGTGTGTTTTGAACTGAGGGTAAAGGGTTGTTTATATAGGCGTGGGAAGTAGGTTTTGACGGCAGAAATTAGCTGAAAAACGAGACGGGCTTGAAAAATGAGCCGGGCCCGAAGCGGGGTCAGGGCCGCTAGCGGCCTTGGGAAATTGGTCAGCGCCGCTAGCGGCCCTAGGACTTTTCCCAGGGCCGCTGACGGCTGTCAGCAGCCAGCTGGATGTTGTCATAATGACGACATCCAGCCCATTTTTATTTTCCTGAGGAATTTAAATATTCTGTAAAATGCAAAAAGACCGTTCTACCCTTGAACGATAAAAGACGATTTTACCCCTAAATCGCAACTTGGCAAACGGGAGTCGAAAAGAGGCATGAGACGTGTTCTTGGAAAGCTCTTGAACGGGGCTTTTGAAGGAAATGGAATGAAGGAGTGGTTGGAGGAAAAAACTGAGACCTTATCTTAACTATTAAAGCAAAAATACAGTTCAAGTTTATAAATTACTCCTTTCAGCATCGGGCTTTTGTGGAGAAATCTGAAAGCGCTTTTTTGGCGTCTAAAGCCGGGAGACTTATCCAGGGCCGCTAGCGGCCCTGACTATTAACCCAGGGCGGCTGACGGCTGTCAACTGGCCAGCTTGATGTCGTCATAATGACGACATCCAGTCCATTTTGATTTCCAGAGGATTTTTAGTGTTCCAAAAATGTGAAAAGACTGTTTTACCCTTCTGCGGTAAAATGACGGTGTTACCCCCGGCTCGCAACTTGGCGACCGGGAGTAGGAAAAAGACACAAGAGGTGTCGTTGGAAAGCTCTTGAACGGGGCTTTTGACTAGGACTGAAATGAAGGATGGTCGAGGAAAAACCTGACACCTTATTTACCTGTTAAAGAAAACATAGCATTCAAGTTTATAAATTACTCCTTTCATCATCGGGCTTTTGCGGAAAAATCTGAAGGCATTTTTTGGCTTCTACACAATCCAATTCTCCGTAGCTCCCTAATAAATAAATCCCAATGTTGAAATTAATAACATGAGGCAAGGTTCTTCTTAACTCTTTCATATACTTTCTCAAGCTATATTGAATCTAACTTAAATTATTAACCTATGCTATCTCTAAATAGATTTAACAATTAAAGAAGCATTGGGAACAATAAGAACCTATAACAAAATAATTGCAAGAATCACGTTTGTATTTCTCAGTATTTCGTTCAATTCTCAGTTTATGCTATTATGAACTATTGCATATAATCACTTCTCAGTCTCATACACACACAATAAATCAAATCAAAGGGTGATTAAACCATTATTTGCATTAAGAACAACAACATAAGCTCACATGCAATAAAAATCAAATCTTGAAATTAAAATATTAAGAATAATACATTAAAAAGGACTGTTACACTTAGCCCTAGTTATAAGAAGTTTAGCTCATAATAATTAATAAAACTAACAACAAAGACTCAATTGAATTCATCAAAAGAATTAATGTTCAAGAAGATCTAATGCTTGGATGATGTTTTTGATCTTCTCTTCTTCTTCTCCAATTCAAAGTAGTTCTCAAAGAGGAGAGCGAGGCAAAAGGTCCTTATAAAAAATCCTAAAAGTCTCCTTATAAAGTTATGGGAAGAAAAAGAAAGAAAAACAAAACCAAGCCCAATTCACGAAACTGTCGCGCGCGTGCTGGCCAAAAGACACGGCCGTGTCAAAAGACACGACCAGCCCGTGTCTACGGCTGTCAGCAAATTATCTCCTCCTTGGTTGATTTTCTTCACAAGTGCAAATTCATAGTCATGTGAAAAGACATGGGCAGCTCGTGTCTTTCTCTAGAAGCATGATTTGAACATCTTTTAAGCTCATTTCTCCGCGCCAAATCGTACATATCGAGTACTATTTCAAATCATCATCGAATTAACCCCGATATCTACTACCTATACACAAAAACAAGCAAGAAAATTAAAAACTAAGTATAAGACAAAATGCATCTAAAAACATAGAAAATAGCTAAATAAAACATCAAATCCACAGTGAATTCCTTTATAAATATCACATATAATCCTCACTCACACTACAACAAGAGTGGTTGTTCTCCACGGTGAAATGCGGCCTTTCCACGCTACTAAGCGTGGCAAAAACATTTTGCCACGGTTGGAAAAAGCGTGGCAGAAAGCTGGGTGGAATTTTTACCACGTTTTTTTGCCACGCTTGTTTCCACGGTTTTTTCCACGGATACATTCAAGTTTGCCACGCTTACCAGCGGAATAATATGTGCAGAAATCTTTCCTGCAATTTTAAGCGGGAAATATATTTTAATGGTTTTGAGCGGTAAAATAATTTCCCGGGAAGACTTTGCCACGCTTTTCACCGTGACTTTTTTTTTGGGAGGAGTTGTGACGAATTATATTCAAAAATAAAACGGAAAAAATAATTTAACGTAGCTACCGTAAGTCTGTAATGTGTATATATATGGTTGTTTGATCAAGACACCATAAATAATGCATATAAAAATCTCTATTATGTCAATAAAGAAACGTCATCTTGTCAGCGTTTGGAAAACAAGTACTAAAAAAAACTTAAGTCATGACAGTATTCAATAGAAAACAACTAAAGAACTTCAGCTTAAGTCATGCCTAAGCAATTGATCTTCAGCTTCATGAACTCGAGTAGAGCTTCTTGACCATCGGCTAGAACTGTCATCTTGACTTCCATTTCTACGACTTGAAATGTTTCGAGAGGCCTATGAGTCCCATGTAAAAAATAATGGTAAGATATTTATAATACAAAAATAACAAAAACAGAATGCAAACATTTGTTTGAATCAACACCAAAGCCTGATTCTACACAAAAGCCTGATTCTACTTTGCAGATAAAACAAAAATATGCACACAATACACTCTTCATTTCTCCCAAGCATCCACAACCTCATAAGCTTAGCAAAGAGATTATCATGAGAACTGAAACTAACCAAAGCAAACCCACAGGCCAAGTGCAAAATTTGATAACTTTGAGCACAGAACTAGAGTCGTAGACCCCCAAAAAAAAAAAAACAGAGAGCAATAAGCTCACTAGAACACAACGAAACCAAACCAAACCCACAGAACACAACTGAAACCAAACCAAACTGAGTGCTTGCAAGGGAACACATACTTACAAGAAACAGACCAGGGGAAGCACCATTTAAAGAGGGTGAGAGCCTATGTCAGTTGATAGCCATTAAATCAACCCAGATGCAAAAAATCACAATGGCAGCTTCACATTGAGACACAATGCCACCAGAATGACAAAGATGACTAACAAGGAAGGGAAGTCCATATGACACACACAAACATCACCTAACAAAAACTTAGGCACAAGGGAGGCTCCAGTCCTCATCACCTTTAATTCCGACACTCAAAACACTGCACTCAAAACAACACTATCCGCTACTTATACTCTTGATTTTTCTGGGACTCCACATCCTAGATGGATTTCGACGTAATTTAATATAGATGCACAAGCTTACAAAAGACAACGAAGATATATATCCACCAAAGTGATAACAAACGCACGGCAGATTTCAATAAACTCTTTACACTACTAGCTAATTCAACAAAAAGAGATAACAATAGAAAGAATTAATGAAGACATAAAACAAAGAAAAGTTTAAGTGCACTAACATTTATATGAGCCGCATGGTTTCTTTGTTGACCACTTTCCATGGAAGGAATCCCGGTTGAGTCACCAAGTTCTATACCATACCTAGACAGAGCAGAGGTGATACAATTCAGTTTGGAATTCAGATGTGCGCAAGTGTTCTCAAGCTCCACATTTCTCTTTTTCATTTCATTGAACTCTTCGATTGTAGACAGATCATCCATTGCGCCATGAAATTTCTTTAGCTGAGCTTTAAGTCCATAAACTTGACGCCAAGACACTCCAAAACCATAACCCACCAAGCGCGGATTAGGCTTTTCATTGCTATACATCAACTCATCAAAAACCTCGTTCTCCACTTCTGCTAGCAATCTTCCCATGGATTTTTCCATACGTTTTGTAACCATGTTTTTAGCAGTGTCCTACAACAATTATTTACACTCTTAGCACTGAGACACAAAAACAAAAAAGTTGGATTGCACAAAAGTTTCAGCAACAAGACAAGTTGCGGTCGCAGCAAGTTAGTTGTGTAAGCTAACCATTAATTTGCCGCCTAAAAAGAAAAAGAAAAACAGGCAATAACTATTATCACAAGTGCACCCACCAATAGCTCCTTAGTGTCTGAATTTTCCACATAGCTTCCGTCTTTTCTTTGATGAGTTACCTTGGCAAATTCCAGATTGCTGGGTTCTCTTTTGAAATTCTTAACCTAGAAGTATAAGGCAAATCAGACATTAACCAAGGATAAAAATATGTATGTTTTCTAGGTTTAGGTAACCAAATCTTACAAAGTCATGTCTCTTCTACGCGAAACTCTTTGAACCAGTAGTATGATAGTGGGATTTCTTAGCACGTGATCTTTTTCTGATGGATGACAGATTCTGCACAAATTAGAAAAACATTAATGACAATATAATATCATGAACACTCACAGATTCTACCCATTCGGAAGAAGATTAATGGCATATCCATACCTTTCCCTTACTCGAGCACCAATAAGCAACTAAGTCTATCCATTGCTGCTTAATCACATCAGGAGGAACCTTACTTGCATTTTGTAGTTGTGTTTTAGTGGGGTCAAAGTATAGTTTTTTTAATCTATACCTATAAGTCTTCCACAACTCATTGACGTGCGAAAGCACTCCTCCATCAATTTCAGAGTCATTAGGCAGTAGAAACTTGCTCTGCATGTAAAATATGACGAATGATATAAGTTTAACATATATCTCTGGCAAACCATGCTACAAATGATAGTTTTCTTACCCGAACCACTCTCACAATCTCTGTTTTATAAACGTCATCCACATGATGCCAATTCTGTTCACCAACGGGACAAAGCTCCCCAGTTTTAGCTATATCTCCAAGAAATCTAACAAAGATATGTCCACCCTTCCCAACTGGCTGCTTAAGGTCATTAAGCCACGGGCTAAAACTCTTTTCAACTCCCCTTCTTTGCTTCTGATGTCGATATTGGGCACCTATAAAATAAGAAAAGAAAAATCATTCATGTATACATGTACCGATTTTGAATTAGCAAATACTTATCTTCATTAAAGCCTTAATTTATCACCTGAGACTTGAGCCATCTAGAAAACTCTTCAACAATCCACTTAGCTTCTACTATTTTCTGGTTAATACTACTTCCTTGGGATCTGCACTCTTGTCTCTTATGGTATAAAAATTTTCTACAAGGAACAAGTAAGTTACTTATAAGTTCAAATAACCGTAAAAGTACGCCAACCTCATTGCAATTGAAGAATACTAACTCTCGAAGATCCTTCATGACATCCTCAGAATGGAGTAGAACGTAACGATGTGCTTGAGCCATACTTTTCTCATCCAGGCGAATAATATTTTCAGCGCTAACTTGGCGTCCACCAGAATTGAACAAGTAAGTACCCTTCCTAGGATTACTGTCATCATTCCTCCTCGGTCTATTAAAACGAGTTTCAATACCTTCTAGATATCTTGAACAGAATGTAGTAGTCTCTTCCAAAATATAGCCTTCTGATATAGAACCCTCTGGTTGGGCTCTATTTCTAACATATGCTTTCAAGTGAGCCAAAGACCTTTAAAAATGTTCCAGGTTACTAAATAACATATTAATTATTAAGAGATTTAGAAGCTACTATCTAATAAAGAAATCATAGGAAAACTAGAAATAAAATCCAACCTTTCGATTGGAAACATCCATCTATAATGAACTGGTCCACCAAGCTTAGCCTCCTCAGGTAGATGAATGACTAGATGCATCATAATGGTGAAAAAGGGAGGAAGAAATTCCATCTCTAGCCTACAAAGAGTTACAACAATCTTGTCTTGTAAATCATCAAGCTCATTTGGATCAAGAACTTTGGAACACAAATATTTGAAGAACGAAGAGAGATCTGAAAGCACGTTCACCACTTTAGTTGTTCGAGATGCCCGTAAAGCTATTGGAAGGATATCTCGCATGAGGATGTGGTTGTCATGGCTCTTAAGATTTGAGAGTTTACGTTTCTTTAAGTCGACACATCTTGAAATGTTCGATGCATACCCATCGGGTACTTTAAGCTTGACTAAGACTCTCAAAAATCTCTCTTTGTCTTCGGAAGACATGTAATAAGGAGCCGGGGGCATGGAAAATCCTCCATTAGCAAGGGGTTGGAGCCAAAGATGTGGCCTTAAACCCTTTTCTTGAAGGAACTTTCGTGTACCTTCATCATCTCTACACTTACCATCCACATTTAGAAGAGTTCCCAACACATTTTCACACACATTTTTCGATATGTGCATGACATGTAAGCTATGGCGGAGTGGATTATGCTCCCAATATGGCAAGCTGAAAAAAATACTTTTTTTGTTCCATAACCCCTCATCCTCATCATTGTCATCCATGAACACTTCACTAGCATCTCTTTTTGTTCCCCTTTTTTTAGAAGGTTTCGAAGTCTTCCCATACTGAAATTTCACTCTTTCTTGCATCCTTAAAATATCACTTCCAGATGAACGTGTTGGAGCATGACCATACTCTTCAGTCCCATCAAACAAACTACTTTGGAACCGATATGGATGATCATCTCGTAACCATTTACGATGTCCACCATAGCAAATCTTATTACTACACCGAAATGAATGTGTTGCTTCATTACAACAAGGACATGCAGTATACCCTTTTGTGCCCCATCCCGACAACATAGCATAGGCAGGAAAATCATTAATGGTACAAAATAAAGCCCCTCGCATCTTAAAATGTTCACCAGCATAAGAATCAAATGCATCAACCCCTTCCCATAACAATTTCAACTCATGCATTAAGGGTTGCAAATATACATCAATGTTATTACCAGGACTAGATTTTCCCGGAATGAGCAAAGACAAAATGAGAGAAGATTGCTTCATACAAAGCCATAGTGGCAAGTTATATATAGTCAACATAACAGGCCATGTACTGTAGTTAGTATTCATTAGACGATATGGGTTGAAACCATCACTAGCGAGACCAATCCTAACACTCCGAGAATCAGAAGAAAATTCAGGATACCTATCATTAAAATCTTTCCATGCTGATCCATCAGCTGGGTGCCTCAATTTCCCATCCTTTAACCTATCCTTATCATGCCATCTCATATCTTCAGCAATCTTAGAGGACTTGTACATCCTTTTCAATCTTGGAATTAAGGGAAAGTATCGCATTACCTTAGCTGGAGGACCTTTTTGGCTTTTCCTAACTTCTTCATCAGTACCATTTTCTTTACCTTTACTTATCTTCCATCTTGAAAGAGAATAAACGGGACATTGAGTTTTACTTGAGTTTTCACCCCAATATAATATGCAATCATTTGGACAAGCATGGATTTCTTCATATCCAAGACCTAACTCCTTCACCATTTTCTGAGCTTCATAATAAGTAGGTGGGAATGAAGTAATATGGGGGAATGCATCCAACAAAAGCTCAAGTAATACAGTTAAAGAGTTGGCTGACCAATTGAACATGCATTTAAGATGGAAGAGGCGTAAAAGGAACTAAAGTTTAGACAAAAGTAGTGCAACCAGGGTATAACTCTTCATTAGAAGCCTCCAATAACTTCCTAAACCTAGCCTCTTCTTCTTGTTTTTCTGGGGTACGAGATGTATTAGGTTGCGCAGAGGAAAACTCATTAAAGAAATTCGGATTATCAGCATCTTCTACCCTTTCCTCAAAAAACTCACATGGTTCACTTGGGGATTCATTCATGTCATGAGAAACATTATAACCAAAAGCATCTCTCAATAACCCTCCCATGTCATCTTGGCCTACATCCCTAATGTCATTACTAACACTCTCATTAGTGTTTGTTTTTCGATGTGGTAGATTGTCAATTAGACCCTTTGGACCATGAAAAATCCAATCCTTATAGTTCTTAAAAAATCCCTTGAACAGAATATGTCTCTCAACCTCATCAATAGGAAACTTTTTTTTCCTACTCACTTTATACTTAATGCAAGGACACACAATCAATCCATCTTTGCTACCACTCTTAGCAAATTCAATAAATTTACTAACACCTTCAATATATGTTTCAATACCAATTTGTTGATGGATCCAACTCTTATCCATATCTTTAAACATATATAAATTTCCACCTAAATGAAAAGAAAATTTTACTTATATTGTAAGCACTTAACAAAATAAAATTATAAACCATTTTAAACACAAGAAAAATGATAAATCAAGGGAGTTTTAGCATCAAAAGAATGTCACATCAACTATCTTTCCTAGAGAGAAATTAGTTATAACAATATCAAGCCATATCCATAATCCACATGAAGAGAAGTGCTTAACCCAAATGAAATCAAAGTGCCACAAAAGAAAAAACATTTCACTATATATTTAATCAAATTTTCACCGAAAGAAAAACCTAAATCCGTAGATATATATACATATATATGTAGGAATCATTTATTAGTATAAATTAATCATGACAATTATGTCACTTAAAAGTAAATCTTGTTTCACTAAACCTTTTGTATGGTATATTCTATATTAATTATGAACGAACGAACCTCGTACTAATAATCTTTGATTAATCTAATCCCTTTGTTCTGACAAATGTTAGCGTTTTTTATTAGTTAAGAGGTTGTCTGTATCTCCCATAGGTATTGAACCTGAAGCTGCATTCCCAATAATAGATACAATGAACTTACCCTAAGATTACAAACTAGTACCAGAAATTCATTTTGGACATTATTAGACACCATATTGTTTCATTGCACAACAAAAACAATAAACAGATACGTGCATGTTAATTGTTATTGATAGAATGAATTGGGATAGTGTCAGAGTCGCAACATGCCCAGTTGCCCACTAACTACAACATGTTAAGCAGATCTAAGACTGGGAATCACTGGACATGTTCAAAGGTAGACGAAACAGAGGAGCAGAAAAAAAAAATTGAAATTTAAAATAAACTAAACAGCAACAATAGCAAAACCACGAAACGACAGATGAATAAAAATTGAAGAAAAAGAATAAATCCCATAAGAAGAGGGGAGGGAGAAGCACAAGACCTGTATATCACAATTGGGAGTGGAAATTTCAGAACGTTCAGAGAGATGACAAGAACCACGTAAATCAATCTTGCAACCAAACTTGTTCCACTGTAAGAATTTTGCCACGAATCAAACATAAAACGCAATATTATGGTTTAAAGAATGAAAATAGGTAAAGATAATATGTATCTATGTAATTAGATTGAAGAATTAAACCCTAATTCTGAAACAAACAATAATAAAATCATAATCAAAGCTCAAATAACCGTTTGGATCAGAAAAGTTGAACAAAACATACCTTAAGGACTTGAAGGAGATGACAATTTTGTCTCTACGCTGGTAATTGAGAGGCCATTGAAGTGAGAGGGGTGGAGAAAAAGAACAACTGAAGGAGAGAGGAAGATGAAACGTGGTTTTGGGTTTGGGACCTAGGTTTTTTTTTTTTTTTTTTTTTTTTTTTTTTTTTTTTTTTTTTTTTTTTTTTTCAACTGAGCGCTATACAAGCGCGCGCGGGCCCCAAATAAAAATTTCTGAATTTTGCTCCCGCTCTTATTTGTTGCGGTCCAAAACGTGTTTAAGTTTATTTTTTTTCCACGGTTAAAAGCGTGGTAGACTCCGCTTTTTTTCCCACGGTTTTGAAAGTGTGTCTAAATAAGCGTGTCTAATGCCTGTAATTGTAGTAGTGTCATCAACTCCCCAATGCTTAGACAATTGCTTGTCCCCAAGCAAAAGTAAGATCATGATGACATAAATGGGGAGCTTAATGAAAAACAAGAGATCACTTCATCAGGGGAGATTATTATAGCTCAATCAATCAGTATCATCTTCGAAGAATGACATTCAACCAAGTAAAATACATTTCAAAATAAAAGTTGAAAAGCACCATTATAGCAAATCTAATCGAACCTCATAGTATATCATGTACATGCATCCCGAAACAACACAATTTTACCACTTGCCCTCCCTCAAATATAGTCAGACAAAATTAGTAGACACCCACTTTAGTTAAGTGGAACACTCACACTAATGTGTTTAGAAAGGTTATAAATATCGCTCAAATTCTTTCCAATGAGAGTTATCTACCATAAGCTTGCACATCATCTCAATTCTCCACTAATAAAGGACAACATGCATACAAAAATCATGAGCACTTTATTGGGTCGTAATGAGGCTTAAAGTTAAGGATGGAATCATTTGGGAATGTAGTTCAAGAGGTTAAAGCTAGTGGAATAACCAAACATTCTCCAACCTTCTAAGAACAAACTCAAATCTCATTACTTGACTTTAAGGAGCAACTATTACAAAGAAACAAACATTAAACACCTTTGAACTGTTCTCTTTTTTTTCGAATCAAATTCCAAATTATGTTTTCTACTTCTCTTTTTTCCTCCTTTTTTTTACTCAACAATGGAACTTTTCTTAAGAAATTTTCAGACCATGGTCCACTACAACCAAAGTCAACTCATGCATGTTCAAACACCCCCCATACTTATTCTCAAATCACACAATAATTAAAAAGAAACGCAGTGCTCCACTAGCTTTAAACTGGGTAAAGATAATGCGTTTTAGTCATAGGCTTGTAATGTGGGTTTTAGAAAGAACGAATGTCAATAAAGCTTAACATGTGTTACAAAGGATAAAATAAATCACAGGGTAGGCCTTTGGCTATTTAGCTAAATTCAAAAGAATGCCTCAATCACTTTAATGCATGCAATTGTCAATGTAGCCTCAAAGAGAATATATGCAAGTTCTATAGATACACTTCACGGGAGAATACACACATTAAAGAAATACATTGACTGAAATGAATATGGCGGTCTGATGGCTCAAAGTCTCACAAGCTTTTTGTCTACCAATTTCGCTTCAACTGAGCTCAAGGAAAACAATCCATCTAACCACAAACCATCAAAATACGAGTACAATCATGCTATGAATATCTCAAAGACTCACAAAACTCACTTAGTAAAATAATTTATTTTTTTTTAAAACACATTCTTCGAATCTTCTACTAGTTGACTAAACATGAAACCCCCTAAAAATCATCATAAAGGATCATTTCTCTGAATGTTTTTTTTATCAAACACAAGTCAAAATAACAATATACAAAAAGGCAAATCTAGGGAACCCAAGTACTAAACTGCAAACATGTATACCACTCCCCCATACTAAAATCATGCATTGTCCTCAATGTATTGAATAACAATGTATAAGGAAAAGTGGTAAACAATACTCACAAGATCAAGCCATATGTGATAGAAACATGTGCCTTCGTGGTACTTATCTCTCTTTGCCCCTTAGAAGATTTATCCTGCAAAAATATCATTAGATTACTCACTTGATTGCCTAAAACGATGCATAAATAAAAGATAAAACAAATAAACCCAAAGAAAATTAATAAATAACTAAATAAAAAGTATGGGTTGCCTCCCAAAAAGCGCTTGTTTATAGTCGTTAACTTGATTATCTGCCGAAAATTCATCCAGGATCATCCTTGTCTTTAAGAGTACCAAGATCGAGTTTATTGCTGCAAACATTTGGTCTATTATAAACAAGATACTCCTTTACTGTATAAAAACCTTCAACTCCTAATGATGGTGGACTTGTCTTTGTAAAATCCATATCGTTTTCAAATTCTTTTTCCTTGCCTTTGATCTGTTTTGATGCTTCAAGATATGACTCTTGCATACTTTTTGCTCTTTGATTTTGCACAAGCTTATCAGAAACATTGTCAGTAGCACCAGTTCTAAAACAATGCATCTCATTAGGAGAACGTTTGGTGGTTGTATAAACATTAAATGTGACTTGTTCATCATCCACCTTAAAAATTAATCTTCCTTGCGGTACGTCTATTAATGCACCTGTTAAGGCTAAGAAAGGACGACCTAAAATGAGAGGTATCTCTTTGTCTTCTTCCATGTCCAAAACAATGAAATCCCTGGGGAATATAAACCTGTCAACCATTACTAGCACATCCTCAACTATCCCTCTTGGATACTTTATCGATCTATCAGCTAATTGAAGGGATACAGTGGTTGACTTTGGCTCTCCTAATCCTAATTTTCTAAAAACTGACCAAGGCATTAAATTTATACTTGCCCCTATATCACATAAAGCCCTATTAAAATGGGTGTCTCCAATGGTGCAAGGAATGGTAAAACTACCTGGATCCTTTAGCTTTTGGGGCAACTTGTTTAGTAAGATTGCCGAACACTCTTCATTAAGATTAACTCTTTCAAAATCTTCCAATTTTCTTTTATGAAATATTTAGGCATTTGAGTCAAAGCATCAACAAACGGAATATTAATATCCAATTTCTTAAAAATTTTAAGAAATTTACCGAATTGCTCATCCAATTTATGTTGATTCACTCTTTGAGGCAAAGGAATAGGAGGAGTGTAAGTTCTTCCCTGAGGTTTAGGAACCGACTGTTGCTCAGATTCCTTACTCACCTTTTGGTGCCCTTGGTTATCATCATCTTGCTTTCCTTCATTTACCTTGCTTTTACTCTTGCATTGCACCTCTGGAAGTTCCTTGCCACTTCTTAAAGATATGGCATTGATTTGTTCCTTTGAATTATTTTCAGTGTTGCTAGGTAAGGAGCCTTGCGTTCTTCCGGATATCATGTTTGCAATCTGTCCAACTCGAAATTCTAAGTTCTTAATAGAAGCCTCTTGATTTTGAAATCTAGTTTCAGTTGCAGTGATGAACTTAGACATTAGTTCTTCTAAATTCGGATGATTCCTCCACCCAGGATTATAGGTGTTGGAAGAAGGATTATTCTGCCTGCCAAAATTTCCAACATAGTTAGCTTGCTCGGTGGATTGAGAGAAAGAATTCCCTACCTGACAATTAGTGCTAGCATGCAGTCCTCCACAATGTCCACAATGAACACTCTGCACTTGCATGCAAGAAGAACTCAAAGTGTCAACCTTTTTAGTTAGATTTTCTATTTGAGAAGCTATTGCAGTAAATCAGTTAACTAAATAAATTCCTTCACTTTTCTTCACTAGGGTTCTATCAGACTGCTATTGATGACTATTAGAAGCTAATTCCTTTAAAAAATCATATGCATCATCTGGAGTTTTAGTCATGATAGTACCAGCTGAAGTTGCATCAATTATAGAACAATTAGTAGAAGACAAACCATTATAAAAAGTTTGAACTTGTAACCAAAGAGGAAGACCATGATGTGGACATTTTCTAAGCAAGTCTTTATCTCTCTCCCATGCTTCATTTTGGAGTTTCTGTGTCATACTGCACAAAAGTAGTGATATCGTTCCTCATCTTAGCAGTTTTGGATAGGGGAAAATTTTTATCTAAAGATCTTTGAGCCATGTCATTCCATGTAGTTATGGATCCTACAGGAAAAGAATTTAACCAACTTTTAACTTTGTCCCTAAGTGAAAATGGAAACAGTCTCAGTCTAATAGCATCATTACAAACACCATAATGTGTAAAAGTATCACATATTTCAAGAAAATTAGATATATGAGCATTAGGATCATCATGAGCCAAACCACCAAATTGGACTGAAGTCTGAATCATTTGTATGATGGCGGGCTTAATCAAAAAATTGTTTGCTTGAATTGTTGGCCTTCTAATGCTAGAAGCATTACCCTCCACTGTGGGTGTAGCAAAGAATGCACAGGTGGAACTTCATTCTCTTCTGGCGTCATGAGTTCTTTTGGAATTTGTTGTCTACATAACCTGCGAAAAGTCCTCTCTAATTATGGATCAAAAGAGATTAGTTCTTTGTTACTAGTACGTGTCATGCACTAGAACACAACAATTTGGGAATCAAGTAAATGAAAAATAAACAAAAACACACTAAGAAAATTCTAATTAAACTTATTTACTTCTAACAAAACAAAAGAAAACAACTAGAATAAAACAAAGTATCAATAGTAAGTAATAACAATATAAATAAGTAAATAAATAAACAAAAGCAATTAAATTCTAGATTAAAAATAGGATCTTTCGATTCTAAAATTACTTAATAATAGTCCCCGACAACGGCGCCAAAAACTTGAGTACTAGAATGAATAAGTACTAAAATAATGAAAACCCTAACTTTATCTAGAAAATCGAATTTAAGATTTTGAATTAAAAATTGAACTAAAGTAACTAGCTAGATTAAATAAACTAATCAATTGGGTAAGTAATCAAATCAATCAATATGAGGAAAATAATAGGGTTTTGGGTTCACCAATCCAATTCTCCAAAGATCCCTAATAAATAAATCCCAAGGTTGAAATTAATAACATGAGGCAAGGTTCTTCTTACGTATTCTATATACTTTCTCAAGCTTACTGAATCGAACTTAAATTATTAACCTATGCCATCTCTAAATATATTTAAACAATTCATGAAGCATTGGGAACAGTAACAACCTAGAACAAAATAATTGCAAGAATCACGTTTGTACTTCTCAGTATTTCGTTCATTTCTCAGTTTATGCTATTATGAACTACTGCATCTAATCACTTCTCAGTCTCATACATACACAATAAATCAAATCAAATGGTGATCAAACCTTTAATTGCATTAAGAACAACAACATAAACTCACATGCAATAAAAATCAAATCTTGGAATTAAAATATTCAGAATACTACATTAAAAAGGATGGCTACACCTTAGCCCTAGTTATAAGAAGTTTAGCTCATAATAGTTAATAAAACTAACAACAAAGACTCAATAGAATTCATCAAAACAATTGAAGTTCAAGAAAAACCTAATGGTGATGTTTTTGATCTTCTCTTCTTCTTCTCCAATCAAAGTAGTTCTCAAAGAGCAGAGACAAAAGGTCCTTAGAAAAAACCCTAAAAGTCTCCTTATAAAGCTATGGGAAGAAAAAGAAAGAAAAACAAAACCAAGCCCAATTCACGAAACTTTGTCGCGCGCGTGTTGGCCAAAAGACACGGCCGTGTCAAAAGACACGACCACCCCGTGTCTACGGCTGTCAGCAAATTATCGCCTCCTTGGTTGATTTTCTTCACAAGTGCAAATTCGTACTCATGTGAAAAGAGATGGGCAGCTCGTGTCTTTCTCTAGAAGCATGTTTTGAACATCTTTTAAGCTCATTTCTCCGTGCCAAGTCGGACATATTGAGTACTCTTCCAAATCATCATCGAATCAACCCCGAAATCTACTACCTACACACAAAAACAAGAAAGAACAATAAAAACGAATAAAAAGACAAAATGCATCTAAAAGACATAGAAAATAGCTAAATAAAACATCAAATCCATAGTGATTTCCTTTATAAATATAACATATAATCCTCACTCATCAATATAGAACATATGACTACCCAAGAATAAAGGGTTTGGGGGCGAAGGTACGAGGTGGGAAGGTGTTAGGCACCCAACTCGCCCGTTTTATGATGGCCTCTACTAACTCAAGTTTGCTTAATAATTTGAGACATGACTCCCATAAAAACCAGATTAACAACCTAGACTTAGACTATTAATTGGTTCATCACAAGCATCACAACATTTATTTTTAACCATTGTTTAGACATGCATTCAATTGACAAATTTAGCATAACGACGACTAGAAATGATTTGAGAGACAATATTTAGTAAGCAATAAAAGACGTTATTAGCATGATATCTACATTATGACTACTAGAAAAATAAAAAATTAGGCAATTAATTTAATTTTAACCCTCAGTAGTTAGTACCTGAACTGTAGGCTACTTAGCAAAAATAGTAAAGACAAGATCTCAAATTTGGAAAAAAGAGGGCGAAGCTTAGTGTTAATACTCCTGAAAATAGAGGTTGTCAACTGTAGACTGTGTGATTTGAACTGAGGGAGGAGGGTAGTATTTATAGGCGAAGGAAGTAGGGTTGGACGGGTGAAGGGAGGCCGAAATTTAGATTTCGGGCTTAAAAAAAGTCGGGCCTGAAGACCCAGCTAGTGTCGCTAGCGGCCTTGGAATTTCATCCAGAGCCGCTGGCAACGGTATGTTAATAGCTAGAGCCCCTAAATATTGCTTATTAAATATTGTACAAAATTTCATCCAGAGCCGCTGACGGCTGCCAGCTTGCCAGCTGGATGTCGTCATTTTAGTATTCCAAAAATGTGAAAAGACCGTTTTGCCCTTTTGTGGTAAAAGACGATTTTATCCCCGACTCGCAACTTGGCGATCGGGACTCGAAAAAAGACACGAGAGTTGTCGTTGGAAAGATCTTGAACGGGGCTTTTTGAATGGGATCGGAATGAAGGAGTGATCGAGGAAAAACTTGAGACCTTATTTTACCTATTAAAGGAAAAATAGCATTCAAGTTTAAAAATTACTCCTTTCATCAACGGTCTTTTGCTGAGAAATCTTAAGGCGTTTTTTTGGCATCTGCAGTAGCCCCCACTTTGATCGAGCTTGAGTAAAAGCGACGAGCAAAGTATTCCGAAGGCGACATGCAGGATGCTTCGGGCTTTGAGCACTTTTTTCAATTATCCCGACTTGTCATTCTAGGGATACTAGGATAGTTTCCCAGGGGTTATTGGAGAGGTTATGGGATACCATGAACACTTTCCATACACCCGTGGGGGAGATGTTTCCTACCCCCTATCAGTTCGCTGTACTAAGAGGCTTGTCCTTTAGAGGGCGTCGTATACGGTATGACGCGAGTTATCACCGGCAGGCTGATAGGTTACTTGATCTATACGGGCTTGTATCTGTCCACGTTAGGGAGGATCGAGTTTCCTTGCCGAGGTTATGGGCATCCTCAGTGGAGCACGGGCTGACCGAGGAGCATAGGGCTCGTATTTTCCTGGTTTACATGTTGGGGGCGACCAGCTTTGCCCAAAAGAAGAGCGTGTGTAAGGTCGGCTTCTTGATATGTTTAGACGACCTGTCTAAAGTACATGAGTATAACTTTGGTTCTCCTGCGTATGCTTCTCTGGTGAGGTGGTATCGTTAGGCTTGTAGGCCCAAGCTGACGAGTCGAAGAGCGTCTATCAGTGGCCCGTGGAGGATACAGGAGGTAGGCATACATGTTTTTTTTCTTTGCATATGCATACTTTGTAGGAGAGTTATATCTGATTGTTCTTGCTTGTATGGGAGCTGTGGTTCTTTGAGTTTTTTCCAGCTTTTGGTTGTCTCCGTCCTGATTTGAGGATGTTCCCATTAGGTTCCCGATGGGTCGGTAGGGATAACCACCCTTTTTCCTCTTTGAAGGATTTTCGGGCAACCTTTGAGAGGCATGTTGCGTCCGAGGTATGTTTCCTTCGACTTGCGTATGTATATATTTTATTTCTAGTTCATTTGATGTGAATGAGCTTTGCTCTTGAAATCTGCAGGTGTCGTGGACTGCTTTTGATGGTATTCCTGGGGTCCCGGCCCATATTACTACTGAGTCCTTCAAAGTATCTTCTTTACGGGTGGTGTTTGAGGGGCCATTTGGCTTTGTGTGGTAACTGGGGGACCGCTTGACTCGACTGGTCTATCCTACCTTGGGTGGTCATTTGGTTCCGGAGGACCCCCCTATGACCATGTTCTACCTACGTAGTCTGAGTGTAGATGATTTGGGGGTCATGACTCGTGGAGCAGCGGCCATGCATTTGGTTGAGCCAGAGGTTGTTGGCTTGGATCGTACAGGTATGTATCTGGCTTATTGCTTGGGTCGTCCGATGTCGGACCTTACTTATGAGGTAAGATCTTTATTGGTGCCTTTTTAGCTATATGTGTAATTTACTGACTTTTCTGTCTTGTAGGCAGATCATTTGGTTCCTCGGGGTCCCAGGAGGTCCCATTCTAAAGTGCCTCGTGGCCAGCCCCCAAGTGTGACCTTGCCGAGTAATGAGGTGAGGTACATTGGTGAGAGTGGGGGCCATATAGTGGAAGAGTTTTCTCTACATATTGCTGATGGAGAGGCTGTGGAGGGCCTACCTTTGCCTGATGGTTGTGCGGGGGTAAGTTTTCATCCCTTCTTGCTTTTTTTTTGTGTTGCTTTCGAATGTTGATTCTTTCTTTTGTTTCCCCTTGTAGCTGAACCGGGAGCAGACTTCTCAAGTCTTCAAACTCATCAACTTGCTGAAGAAAGAATATAGCCGGATGATGGGTAGAGGGACGAGTTCTCGGTCTGGGGCTGCTAGTGTAAGTGCACTTCTGTCTTCTTGTTTAGCTAAGTGGAGTTCTTAGTTTAACATTTTGGTCTTGATTGTATGCAGATGTTGTGGTCTTTTTCCTCTATGGGACCCCGACATTCGTCAACTACGAGGGTTTATTCGGCGAGCAGACCATCTGTTGCTTGTTCACCTAGTGTAGCTGTGACCAGGCCTCCTGTTGATGAGGCGCTCGGACCTTCTATGCCGCGCATTCCTGTGCCTGAGATATTTTCTCCAGCAGGTTTTCATCCTTCTTTGAGTAGTAGGCCCGTTGTGACCCCTATGGCTGGAGGTTGGGCGAACGCTCCTTGGTGGGATGTGCCTCAGGCTGGGCCTTCGTATTAGAATGTGGCAATGGACTTTGCTAGTCAAGCCACAGAGAGCTTCTATGGTACGGGGTTTTCGGTAGGTACCCCTATGCACGCACCTGTGCACGTTGGACGAGACATGAGGCCCAACAACAGCAGGCCGATTTATAACTCGTTCAGTACTTAGGGCTCCTTCTATTACACGGCCGGGAACTATGGTCAAGGGCCTTCCATTGAGGATGAGGCTGATAGAAATGGTGATGACGACCCCAGTTAAACTGTATAGGCTTGATGTGTAAACCTTGGTCTTCATCCCTTTGAACTCCTTTTTTTATGCATATACTTGTGACATGTATGCTATTTATGACTCAATTATGCCCGTCTGAACTCTAAGTATGCAATGTGTTATGCGGTAAAGAGTAGGACATAGTTTAGGGAACAAAGTAAAAAAAAAGGTAAAAATTGCAAGAAAAAGCAAAAAATTACACATATTATACCCCCTAAAAAAAGAAAACATAAATAAAAAGAAAGTAGAAAAGGATAAAACTAAGAGAGTCTCGGGCCTTGTAACCCCGTTGTGCATTTGAAAATTTGGGCTTCAAACGAGGGGAACATACCAAACGGGCGGGCAAGAACAAAAGGGAAATGTCGCCTAGGCCAAGGTCAGGGTCGCTAGCTGTGCTGGGCTGTGCCGCTAGTGGCGCTGGGCCAATGGTGAGGGTCGCTAGCGGCTCTGGCTTTGGGCCTTTTTCGTGGATTTCTGATTCCTTCTGACCCGATTCTTTGCCTATAAATAAGATTTACAGGATGTCTAATGTCGTCTCTCTTTGTCAGATTTTAGCTCTCTCAAATTTCCCAAAACTTCTACCATGGTGAAATCCTTTGAAAATCTGTTCAATTGCCTGGTGTCAAAATCTGACCATAGATGATAAAGTAGAACTAGCTCCGTACCATATTACACCCTTATTGGCTCTAAGGCCAACCAAAATCTTGTGGCCCCTTCTTCGATCTGCTTTAAACTATTGGGACCCAGACTTGAACGTTGTAAGGACCCAAGATTGGGAATCTGCCCACTAACTACAACATGTTAAGCAGATCTAAGACTGGGAATCACTGGACATGTTCAAAGGTAGACGAAACAGAGGAGCAGAAAAAAAAAATTGAAATTTAAAATAAACTAAACAGCAACAATAGCAAAACTACGAAACGACAGATAAATAAAAATTGAAGAAAAAGAATAAATCCCATAAGAAGAGGGGAGGGAGAAGCACAAGACCTGTATATCACAATTGGGAGTGGAAATTTCAGAACGTTCAGAGAGATGACAAGAACCACGTAAATCAATCTTGCAACCAAACTTGTTCCACTGTAAGAATTTTGCCACGAATCAAACATAAAACGCAATATTATGGTTTAAAGAATGAAAATAGGTAAAGATAATATGTATCTATGTAATTAGATTGAAGAATTAAACCCTAATTCTGAAACAAACAATAATAAAATCACAATCAAAGCTCAAATAACCGTTTGGATCAGAAAAGTTGAACAAAACATACCTTAAGGACTTGAAGGAGATGACAATTTTGTCTCTACGCTGGTAATTGAGAGGCCATTGAAGTGAGAGGTGGAGAAAAAGAACAACTGAAGGAGAGAGGAAGATGAAACGTGGTTTTGGGTTTGGGACCTAGGTTTTAGTTTTGTTTAGTTGTTTTTTTTTTGTTTTTTTTTTTTTTTTTTTTTTTTTGTTTTTTTTTTTTTTTTTCAACTGAGCGCTATACAAGCGCGCGCGCGCCCCAAATAAAAATTTCTGAATTTTGCTCCCGCTCTTATTTGTTGCGGTCCAAAACGTGTTTAAGTTTATTTTTTTTCCACGGTTAAAAGCGTGGTAGACTCCGCTTTTTTTCCCACGGTTTTGAAAGTGTGTCTAAATAAGCGTGTCTAATGCCTGTAATTGTAGTAGTGTCATCAACTCCCCAATGCTTAGACAATTGCTTGTCCCCAAGCAAAAGTAAGATCATGATGACATAAATGGGGAGCTTAATGAAAAACAAGAGATCACCTCATCAGGGGAGATTATTATAGCTCAATCAATCAGTATCATCTTCGAAGAATGGCATTCAACCAAGTAAAATACATTTCAAAATAAAAGTTGAAAAGCACCATTATAGCAAATCTAATCGAACCTCATAGTATATCATGTACATGCATCCCGAAACAACACAATTTTACCACTTGCCCTCCCTCAAACATAGTCAGACAAAATTAGTAGACACCCACTTTAGTTAAGTGGAACACTCACACTAATGTGTTTAGAAAGGTTATAAATATCGCTCAAATTCTTTCCAATGAGAGTTATCTACCATAAGCTTGCACATCATCTCAATTCTCCACTAATAAAGGACAACATGCATACAAAAATCATGAGCACTTTATTGGGTCGTAATGAGGCTTAAAGTTAAGGATGGAATCATTTGGGAATGTAGTTCAAGAGGTTAAAGCTAGTGGAATAACCAAACATTCTCCAACCTTCTAAGAACAAACTCAAATCTCATTACTTGACTTTAAGGAGCAACTATTACAAAGAAACAAACATTAAACACCTTTGAACTGTTCTCTTTTTTTTCGAATCAAATTCCAAATTATGTTTTCTACTTCTCTTTTTTCCTCTTTTTTTTTACTCAACAATGGAACTTTTCTTAAGAAATTTTCAAACCATGGTCCACTACAACCAAAGTCAACTCATGCATGTTCAAACACCCCCCATACTTATTCTCAAATCACACAATAATTAAAAAGAAACGCAGTGCTCCACTAGCTTTAAACTGGGTAAAGATAATGCGTTTTAGTCATAGGCTTGTAATGTGGGTTTTAGAAAGAACGAATGTCAATAAAGCTTAACATGTGTTACAAAGGATAAAATAAATCACAGGGTAGGCCTTTGGCTATTTAGCTAAATTCAAAAGAATGCCTCAATCACTTTAATGCATGCAATTGTCAATGTAGCCTCAAAGAGAATATATGCAAGTTCTATAGATACACTTCACGGGAGAATACACACATTAAAGAAATACATTGACTGAAATGAATATGGCGGTCTGATGGCTCAAAGTCTCACAAGCTTTTTGTCTACCAATTTCGCTTCAACTGAGCTCAAGGAAAACAATCCATCTAACCACAAACCATCAAAATACGAGTACAATCATGCTATGAATATCTCAAAGACTCACAAAACTCACTTAGTAAAATAATTTATTTTTTTTTAAAACACATTCTTCGAATCTTCTACTAGTTGACTAAACATGAAACCCCCTAAAAATCATCATAAAGGATCATTTCTCTGAATGTTTTTTTTATCAAACACAAGTCAAAATAACAATATACAAAAAGGCAAATCTAGGGAACCCAAGTACTAAACTGCAAACATGTATACCACTCCCCCATGCTTAAATCATGCATTGTCCTCAATGTATTGAATAACAATGTATAAGGAAAAGTGGTAAACAATACTCACAAGATCAAGCCATATGTGATAGAAACATGTGCCTTCGTGGTACTTATCTCTCTTTGCCCCTTAGAAGATTTATCCTGCAAAAATATCATTAGATTACTCACTTGATTGCCTAAAACGATGCATAAATAAAAGATAAAACAAATAAACCCAAAGAAAATTAATAAATAACTAAATAAAAAGTATGGGTTGCCTCCCAAAAAGCGCTTGTTTATAGTCGTTAACTTGATTATCTGCCGAAAATTCATCCAGGATCATCCTTGTCTTTAAGAGTACCAAGATCGAGTTTATTGCTGCAAACATTTGGTCTATTATAAACAAGATACTCCTTTACTGTATGAAAACCTTCAACTCCTAATGATGGTGGACTTGTCTTTGTAAAATCCATATCGTTTTCAAATTCTTTTTCCTTGCCTTTGATCTGTTTTGATGCTTCAAGATATGACTCTTGCATACTTTTTGCTCTTTGATTTTGCACAAGCTTATCAGAAACATTGTCAGTAGCACCAGTTCTAAAACAATGCATCTCATTAGGAGAACGTTTGGTGGTTGTATAAACATTAAATGTGATTTGTTCATCATCCACCTTAAAAATTAATCTTCCTTGCGGTACGTCTATTAATGCACCTGTTAAGGCTAAGAAAGGACGACCTAAAATGAGAGGTATCTCTTTGTCTTCTTCCATGTCCAAAACAATGAAATCCCTGGGGAATATAAACTTGTCAACCATTACTAGCACATCCTCAACTATCCCTCTTGGATACTTTATCGATCTATCAGCTAATTGAAGGGATATAGTGGTTGACTTTGGCTCTCCTAATCCTAATTTTCTAAAAACTGACCAAGGCATTAAATTTATACTTGCCCCTATATCACATAAAGCCCTATTAAAATGGGTGTCTCCAATGGTGCAAGGAATGGTAAAACTACCTGGATCCTTTAGCTTTTGGGGCAACTTGTTTAGTAAGATTGCCGAACACTCTTCATTAAGATTAACTCTTTCAAAATCTTCCAATTTTCTTTTATGAAATATTTAGGCATTTGAGTCAAAGCATCAACAAACGGAATATTAATATCCAATTTCTTAAAAATTTTAAGAAATTTACCGAATTGCTCATCCAATTTATGTTGATTCACTCTTTGAGGCAAAGGAATAGGAGGAGTGTAAGTTCTTCCCTGAGGTTTAGGAACCGACTGTTGCTCAGATTCCTTACTCACCTTTTGGTGCCCTTGGTTATCATCATCTTGCTTTCCTTCATTTACCTTGCTTTTACTCTTGCATTGCACCTCTGGAAGTTCCTTGCCACTTCTTAAAGATATGGCATTGATTTGTTCCTTTGAATTATTTTCAGTGTTGCTAGGTAAGGAGCCTTGCGTTCTTCCGGATATCATGTTTGCAATCTGTCCAACTCGAAATTCTAAGTTCTTAATAGAAGCCTCTTGATTTTGAAATCTAGTTTCAGTTGCAGTGATGAACTTAGACATTAGTTCTTCTAAATTCGGATGATTCCTCCACCCAGGATTATAGGTGTTGGAAGAAGGATTATTCTGCCTGCCAAAATTTCCAACATAGTTAGCTTGCTCGGTGGATTGAGAGAAAGAATTCCCTACCTGACAATTAGTGCTAGCATGCAGTCCTCCACAATGTCCACAATGAACACTCTGCACTTGCATGCAAGAAGAACTCAAAGTGTCAACCTTTTTAGTTAGATTTTCTATTTGAGAAGCTATTGCAGTAAATTAGTTAACTAAATAAATTCCTTCACTTTTCTTCACTAGGGTTCTATCAGACTGCTATTGATGACTATTAGAAGCTAATTCCTTTAAAAAATCATATGCATCATCTGGAGTTTTAGTCATGATAGTACCAGCTGAAGTTGCATCAATTATAGAACAATTAGTAGAAGACAAACCATTATAAAAAGTTTGAACTTGTAACCAAAGAGGAAGACCATGATGTGGACATTTTCTAAGCAAGTCTTTATCTCTCTCCCATGCTTCATTTTGGAGTTTCTGTGTCATACTGCACAAAAGTAGTGATATCGTTCCTCATCTTAGCAGTTTTGGATAGGGGAAAATTTTTATCTAAAGATCTTTGAGCCATGTCATTCCATGTAGTTATGGATCCTACAGGAAAAGAATTTAACCAACTTTTAACTTTGTCCCTAAGTGAAAATGGAAACAGTCTCAGTCTAATAGCATCATTACAAACACCATAATGTGTAAAAGTATCACATATTTCAAGAAAATTAGATATATGAGCATTAGGATCATCATGAGCCAAACCACCAAATTGGACTGAAGTCTGAATCATTTGTATGATGGCGGGCTTAATCAAAAAATTGTTTGCTTGAATTGTTGGCCTTCTAATGCTAGAAGCATTACCCTCCACTGTGGGTGTAGCAAAGAATGCACAGGTGGAACTTCATTCTCTTCTGGCGTCATGAGTTCTTTTGGAATTTGTTGTCTACATAACCTGCAAAAAGTCCTCTCTAATTATGGATCAAAAGAGATTAGTTCTTTGTTACTAGTACGTGTCATGCACTAGAACACAACAATTTGGGAATCAAGTAAATGAAAAATAAACAAAAACACACTAAGAAAATTCTAATTAAACTTATTTACTTCTAACAAAACAAAAGAAAACAACTAGAATAAAACAAAGTATCAATAGTAAGTAATAACAATATAAATAAGTAAATAAATAAACAAAAGCAATTAAATTCTAGATTAAAAATAGGATCTTTCGATTCTAAAATTACTTAATAATAGTCCCCGACAACGGCGCCAAAAACTTGAGTACTAGAATGAATAAGTACTAAAATAATGAAAACCCTAACTTTATCTAGAAAATCGAATTTAAGATTTTGAATTAAAAATTGAACTAAAGTAACTAGCTAGATTAAATAAACTAATCAATTGGGTAAGTAATCAAATCAATCAATATGAGGAAAATAATAGGGTTTTGGGTTCACCAATCCAATTCTCCAAAGATCCCTAATAAATAAATCCCAAGGTTGAAATTAATAACATGAGGCAAGGTTCTTCTTACGTATTCTATATACTTTCTCAAGCTTACTGAATTGAACTTAAATTATTAACCTATGCCATCTCTAAATATATTTAAACAATTCATGAAGCATTGGGAACAGTAAGAACCTAGAACAAAATAATTGCAAGAATCACGTTTGTACTTCTCAGTATTTCGTTCATTTCTCAATTTATGCTATTATGAACTACTGCATATAATCACTTCTGAGTCTCATACATACACAATAAATCAAATCAAATGGTGATCAAACCTTTAATTGCATTAAGAACAACAACATAAACTCACATGCAATAAAAATCAAATCTTGGAATTAAAATATTAAGAATACTACATTAAAAAGGATGGCTACACCTTAGCCCTAGTTATAAGAAGTTTAGCTCATAATAGGTAATAAAACTAACAACAAAGACTCAATAGAATTCATCAAAACAATTGAAGTTCAAGAAAAACCTAATGGTGATGTTTTTGATCTTCTCTTCTTCTTCTCCAATCAAAGTAGTTCTCAAAGAGCAGAGACAAAAGGTCCTTAGAAAAAACCCTAAAAGTCTCCTTATAAAGCTATGGGAAGAAAAAGAAAGAAAAACAAAACCAAGCCCAATTCACGAAACTTTGTCGCGCGCGTGCTGGCCAAAAGACACGGCCGTGTCAAAAGACACGACCACCCCGTGTCTACGGCTGTCAGCAAATTATCGCCTCCTTGGTTGATTTTCTTCACAAGTGCAAATTCGTACTCATGTGAAAAGAGATGGGCAGCTCGTGTCTTTCTCTCGAAGCATGTTTTGAACATCTTTTAAGCTCATTTCTCCGTGCCAAGTCGGACATATTGAGTACTCTTCCAAATCATCATCGAATCAACCCCGAAATCTACTACCTACACACAAAAACAAGCAAGAACAATAAAAACGAATAAAAAGACAAAATGCATCTAAAAGACATAGAAAATAGCTAAATAAAACATCAAATCCATAGTGATTTCCTTTATAAATATAACATATAATCCTCACTCATCAATATAGAACATATGACTACCCAAGAATAAAGGGTTTGGGGGCGAAGGTACGAGGTGGGAAGGTGTTAGGCACCCAACTCGCCCGTTTTATGATGGCCTCTACTAACTCAAGTTTGCTTAATAATTTGAGACATGACTCCCATAAAAACCAGATTAACAACCTAGACTTAGACTATTAATTGGTTCATCACAAGCATCACAACATTTATTTTTAACCATTGTTTAGACATGCATTCAATTGACAAATTTAGCATAACGACGACTAGAAATGATTTGAGAGACAATATTTAGTAAGCAATAAAAGACGTTATTAGCATGATATCTACATTATGACTACTAGAAAAATAAAAAATTAGGCAATTAATTTAATTTTAACCCTCAGTAGTTAGTACCTGAACTGTAGGCTACTTAGCAAAAATAGTAAAGACAAGATCTCAAATTTGGAAAAAAGAGGGCGAAGCTTAGTGTTAATACTCCTGAAAATAGAGGTTGTCAACTGTAGACTGTGTGATTTGAACTGAGGGAGGAGGGTAGTATTTATAGGCGAAGGAAGTAGGGTTGGACGGGTGAAGGGAGGCCGAAATTTAGATTTCGGGCTTAAAAAAAGTAGGGCCTGAAGACCCAGCTAGTGCCGCTAGCGGCCTTGGAATTTCATCCAGAGCCGCTGGCAACGGTATGTTAATAGCTAGAGCCCCTAAATATTGCTTATTAAATATTGTACAAAATTTCATCCAGAGCCGCTGACGGCTGCCAGCTTGCCAGCTGGATGTCGTCATTTTAGTATTCCAAAAATGTGAAAAGACCGTTTTGCCCTTTTGTGGTAAAAGACGATTTTATCCCCGACTCGCAACTTGGCGATCGGGACTCGAAAAAAGACACGAGAGTTGTCGTTGGAAAGATCTTGAACGGGGCTTTTTGAATGGGATCGGAATGAAGGAGTGATCGAGGAAAAACTTGAGACCTTATTTTACCTATTAAAGGAAAAATAGCATTCAAGTTTAAAAATTACTCCTTTCATCAACGGTCTTTTGCTGAGAAATCTTAAGGCGTTTTTTTGGCATCTGCAGTAGCCCCCACTTTGATCGAGCTTGAGTAAAAGCGACGAGCAAAGTATTCCGAAGGCGACATGCAGGATGCTTCGGGCTTTGAGCACTTTTTTCAATTATCCCGACTTGTCATTCTAGGGATACTAGGATAGTTTCCCAGGGGTTATTGGAGAGGTTATGGGATACCATGAACACTTTCCATACACCCGTGGGGGAGATGTTTCCTACCCCCTATCAGTTCGCTGTACTAAGAGGCTTGTCCTTTAGAGGGCGTCGTATACGGTATGACGCGAGTTATCACCGGCAGGCTGATAGGTTACTTGATCTATACGGGCTTGTATCTGTCCACGTTAGGGAGGATCGAGTTTCCTTGCCGAGGTTATGGGCATCCTCAGTGGAGCACGGGCTTACCGAGGAGCATAGGGCTCGTATTTTCCTGGTTTACATGTTGGGGGCGACCATCTTTGCCCAGAAGAAGAGCGTGTGTGAGGTCGGCTTCTTGATATGTTTAGACGACCTGTCTAAAGTACATGAGTATAACTTTGGTTCTCCTGCGTATGCTTCTCTGGTGAGGTGGTATCGTTAGGCTTGTAGGCCTAAGCTGACGAGTCGAAGAGCGTCTATCAGTGGCCCGTGGAGGATACAAGAGGTAGGCATACATGTTTTTTTTCTTTGCATATGCATACTTTGTAGGAGAGTTATATCTGATTGTTCTTGCTTTTATGGGAGCTGTGGTTCTTTGAGTTTTTTCCAGCTTTTGGTTGTCTCCGTCCTGATTTGAGGATGTTCCCATTAGGTTCCCGATGGGTCGGTAGGGATAACCACCCTTTTTCCTCTTTGAAGGATTTTCGGGCAACCTTTGAGAGGCATGTTGCGTCCGAGGTATGTTTCCTTCGACTTGCGTATGTATATATTTTATTTCTAGTTCATTTGATGTGAATGAACTTTGCTCTTGAAATCTGCAGGTGTCGTGGACTGCTTTTGATGGTATTCCTGGGGTCCCGACCCATATTACTACTGAGTCCTTCAAAGTATCTTCTTTACGGGTGGTGTTTGAGGGGCCATTTGGCTTTGTGTGGTAACTGGGGGACCGCTTGACTCGACTGGTCTATCCTACCTTGGGTGGTCATTTGGTTCCGGAGGACCCCCCTATGACCATGTTCTACCTACGTAGTCTGAGTGTAGATGATTTGGGGGTCATGACTCGTGGAGCAGCGGCCATGCATTTGGTTGAGCCAGAGGTTGTTGGCTTGGATCGTACAGGTATGTATCTGGCTTATTGCTTGGGTCGTCCGATGTCGGACCTTACTTATGAGGTAAGATCTTTATTGGTGCCTTTTTAGCTATATGTGTAATTTACTGACTTTTCTGTCTTGTAGGCAGATCATTTGGTTCCTCGGGGTCCCAGGAGGTCCCATTCTAAAGTGCCTCGTGGCCAGCCCCCAAGTGTGACCTTGCTGAGTAATGAGGTGAGGTACATTGGTGAGAGTGGGGGCCATATAGTGGAAGAGTTTTCTCTACATATTGCTGATGGAGAGGCTGTGGAGGGCCTACCTTTGCCTGATGGTTGTGCGGGGGTAAGTTTTCATCCCTTCTTGCTTTTTTTTTGTGTTGCTTTCGAATGTTGATTCTTTCTTTTGTTTCCCCTTGTAGCTGAACCGGGAGCAGACTTCTCAAGTCTTCAAACTCATCAACTTGCTGAAGAAAGAATATAGCCGGATGATGGGTAGAGGGACGAGTTCTCGGTCTGGGGCTGCTAGTGTAAGTGCACTTCTGTCTTCTTGTTTAGCTAAGTGGAGTTCTTAGTTTAACATTTTGGTCTTGATTGTATGCAGATGTTGCGGTCTTTGTCCTCTATGGGACCCCGACATTCGTCAACTACGAGGGTTTATTCGGCGAGCAGACCATCTGTTGCTTGTTCACCTAGTGTAGCTGTGACCAGGCCTCCTGTTGATGAGGCGCTCGGACCTTCTATGCCGCGCATTCCTGTGCCTGAGATATTTTCTCCAGCAGGTTTTCAGCCTTCTTTGAGTAGTAGGCCCGTTGTGACCCCTATGGCTGGAGGTTGGGCGAACGCTCCTTGGTGGGATGTGCCTCAGGCTGGGCCTTCGTATCAGAATGTGGCAATGGACTTTGCTAGTCAAGCCACAGAGAGCTTCTATGGTACGGGGTTTTCGGTAGGTACCCCTATGCACGCACCTGTGCACGTTGGACGAGACATGAGGCCCAACAACAGCAGGCCGATTTATAACTCGTTCAGTACTTAGGGCTCCTTCTATTACACGGCCGGGAACTATGGTCAAGGGCCTTCCATTGAGGATGAGGCTGATAGAAATGGTGATGACGACCCCAGTTAAACTGTATAGGCTTGATGTGTAAACCTTGGTCTTCATCCCTTTGAACTCCTTTTTTTATGCATATACTTGTGACATGTATGCTATTTATGACTCAATTATGCCCGTCTGAACTCTAAGTATGCAATGTGTTATGCGGTAAAGAGTAGGACATAGTTTAGGGAACAAAGTAAAAAAAAGGTAAAAATTGCAAGAAAAAGCAAAAAATTACACATATTATACCCCCTAAAAAAAGAAAACATAAATAAAAAGAAAGTAGAAAAGGATAAAACTAAGAGAGTCTCGGGCCTTGTAACCCCGTTGTGCATTTGAAAATTTGGGCTTCAAACGAGGGGAACATACCAAACGGGCGGGCAAGAACAAAAGGGAAATGTCGCCTAGGCCAAGGTCAGGGTCGCTAGCTGTGCTGGGCTGTGCCGCTAGTGGCGCTGGGCCAATGGTGAGGGTCGCTAGCGACTCTGGCTTTGGGCCTTTTTCGTGGATTTCTGATTCCTTCTGACCCGATTCTTTGCCTATAAATAAGATTTACAGGATGTCTAATGTCGTCTCTCTTTGTCAGATTTTAGCTCTCTCAAATTTCCCAAAACTTCTACCATGGTGAAATCCTTTGAAAATCTGTTCAATTGCCTGGTGTCAAAATCTGACCATAGATGATAAAGTAGAACTAGCTCCGTACCATATTACACCCTTATTGGCTCTAAGGCCAACCAAAATCTTGTGGCCCCTTCTTCGATCTGCTTTAAACTATTGGGACCCAGACTTGAACGTTGTAAGGACCCAAGATTTCTACGGCTACAAAGTGCGTCCTTATAGAAAATTTGTAAGCTGAGGGTTTAGATAAGTTTAAGGGACCATCGAGTTAGAAAAGCTTTTGTAAAGACTTGAATTGAATAAATACCATGAAAGAGGTCACAAATCTGCTATCGGCGTTCTATCGAAGGGACAACCCAAGAGCGCGACAAGGGAACTAATCATGTTTTTAGAAAGACTCCCGCTCATATAGAATATATGAGTACCCAAGAATAAAGGGTTCGGGGGCGAAGGTACGAGGTGGGAAGGTGTTAGACACCCAACTCGCCCGTTTATGACGGCCTCTACTAACTCAAGTTTGCTTAATAATTTAAAGACATAATTCCCATGCCAAACCGGATTAACAACCTAGACTTAGACTATTAATTGGTTCATCACAAGCATCACAACATTTATTAATGACCATTATTTAGACAATGCATTCGATTGACAAATTGGGCAGCACAACGACTAGACATATTTAGACAGACAAGATTTAGGAAGCAATAAAAGACGTTTACTAGCATGATATCTACATTATGACTACTAGAAAATAAACAATTAGGCAAGCAATTTAATTTGAGCCCTCAAGAGTTTGCACCAAAACTGTAGGCTATATTTGAAAAAAATAGTAAAGACAAGATCTCAAGTTTGGAAGAAAGAGGGGGAAGCTCGGTGTCAATACTCTCGAGAATAGAGGTTGCCAACTGTAGAATATGTGATTTGAACTGAGAGAGGAGGGTTGTATTTAAGGGCATAGGAAGTAGGGTTGGACGGGTGAAGAGGAGCCGCAATTTGGATTTTTGAATGAAAAATAGTCGGGCTTGGAGACTTGGAGAGCGCCGCTAGCGGCTCAGGTGAGCGCCGCTAGCGGCTCATGTCACAGCCGCTGACGGCTATCAGCTGCCAGCTGGATGTCGTTATAATGACGACATCCAGTCTATTTTAATTTTCCCGAGAAATTTAGTGTTTCAAAAAATATGAAAAGATCGTTTTATCCTTCTGCGGTAACAGACGGTTCTGCCCCAATTCGCAACTTGGCGACCGGGAGTCAAAAAAGGTCATGAGAGGTGTCGTTGGAAATATCTTGAATGAGACTTTTGAATGGGACTGGAATGAAGGAGTGATCGAGGAAAAACCTGAGACCTTATCTTACCTATTAAAGCAAAAATAGCGTTCAAGTTTATAAATTACTCCTTTCATCATCGAGCTTTTGCGGAGAAATCTGAAGGCGCTTTTTGGCTTCTGCAGAAGCCCCACTTTGATCGAGTTTGAGTAAAAGTGAAGATCAAAGTATTTTGAAGGTGACATGCAGGATGCTGATGTGCACATGGTGTGTGATAGTGTACAGTATGTATACATATGAAGACAAACCTGAGTTGGGACATGCTTGTAGTGTGCTAAGATTTCATCTCAGTGAACACAAGAAAAATGAAGGTTATGATTAGCAGGATAGAACACAGCTCGTAGATGGTCTAAACGTATGTTGGGGACCTGTGTTCATAGTGAATGAAAAAATTAGTAATACTTTGAGAATGATCAAGGTAGAGTGCTTCGACAAACAATGACTAAACACCGCTAGGGGGTGCCGAGATTCCGTCCTTGTACTAGAAACAAAAAAGGTCGACGAGAAAGGATTAAAAAAAACGGATGTAAATGGGAAGTAACACTGGTGAGAGTGAATAGTATAAATGCTTTATTCTGAGCAAACAATGACTAAGCACCACTCGGTGGATGCCGAGATTCCGTCGCTGCACAAGAAACGAAAAGGTCGACGAGACAGCGCGATCAAAATGACGGCTGAATAAATGATTAAAAGATGAACAGTTTAAATGCAATAGCTTAAGCAATCATTGACTGAAACATATAAAAAACAAAGTATAGTATAACCGCAACAGTTTAAGCAATCATTGACTGACACAAAATAAGTGACCTCGTAGAAGGACAGTTTAACCGCAATAGCTTAAGTGATCATTGACTGTCCCGAATAAGTGACCTCGTAGAAGGACAGTTCTATCGCAATAGCTTAAGTGATCATTGACTGACCCAAATAAATGACCTCGTAGAAGGACAGTGTAACCGCAATAGTTAAGCGGTCATTGACTGATCCGACTTTGGGACTTTGTAGAAAATGTCAGTTTAATCGCATTAGCTTAAGCGGTTATTGACTGACCCGACTTTGTGACTTCTTAGAACAAGGACAGTTTAACCGCAATAGCTTAAGCGGTCATTGACTGACATGCTTTGTGAATTCGCAGAAACAGGACAGTTTAACCGCAATAGCTTAAGCGGTCATTGACTGACCCGACTTTGGGACTTCTTAGAAAAAATGATAGTTTAACCGCAATAGCTTAAGCGGTCATTGATTGACCTATAATTTTGAAAACTGGCTGTCCGATAAAACTTGGATGAGGCCAGCTGATTTACTGGGATTAAAATAATTTGACACTTGGGTAATAAATATCATCGGGATATATCGGGGCCCGTGTACTTAGGACCTGCAAAAATAATTGGTTAGTTTTGCCTGATAATACTTGGTATCGTAAGATGGGCCAACTGCTTAATTTTGAATTGGTGGGCCAAAGGGACTTGCTCCCGTGCGCTTGGTACTGATCTTTGCCGCGAACGAGCTGAAATAACGGTTTCTGGGCATGAATAAAGTCGTGGGATAGCAGGTAGGGCCCGCGTGTGCAGGCCGAGCAGGGCCGCTAGCGGCCCAGGCCAGCGCCGCTAGTGGCGCTGGGCTCTTGGTGAGAGCCGCTAGCAGCGCTCGACTTGAGCAGGCCAAAATAGTTTTTCGCGAATTTTTTCGCGTTTTGCTTCATTGTGCTTCTTCTTCGTCAAGAGTGAGCTACTTCTCTATTGTTGAGTGCTTCCACTTCTTCAAGGTAAATCAATTCTTGACCAAATTCTTTGATTTTTGTCTTGAACTTGCTTATGGTTTCGCCTAATTGCTGAATTTTGGGTTGCATTGTTGAATGGATATTTGTTTCTTGCGAATCTGAAACTTGAAATTTTCACTTGTAGAGAGAGAAAACTTTATTCTTCTTCTATGGCTCCCAAAGATAAAGGGAAATGTTCCATGTGTGAGGAGGAGGAGAACCAGGACCTCTTTCATACCTGGCTTCCGTCTTCTAGTACACCCCTTGCTCGACATGCAGATGGGGCAAATTGGTACCAGGATTCGTTTATGCGCATGGACTAGCGCCCGACTAGGGTTCGGGACCGTAGTGTTTTGTTACTGGACAGGCAGAGTCATCTGTCTAACCTTCAGTTGGTATGTTTCTGAGACTCTCTGTTTTTTGGTTATGTTCAGTATATATATTTTTTTTGAACTAAAAATTTGAACTGTTAGTGCTTCGGTACAGGAACGAACTGGGATTTGTACTGGATTGGTGGTCACCTGTATATAATTTGTGTGGAATTCTTTTGGCTGTCTTTGTAGCATATCGGGGTGTTGAGAAAAGTTTATTTGTTGGCTAGGGTATTGGTGTTCTGTTTCATGCTCATGGGTCTATTTCTCACTGGACCATGATGTTGGACACATTTTTTTGTGAGAGCTTGGGAGATAGTGCAGGATTCGGGTTTTGAGCACTTTTTATCGGTTATCTTGACTTGTCACTCTGGGGATACTAGGATAATTGCTTAGGTGGGTTATTGGAGAGGTTGTGGGATACCACGAACACTTTCCACACACTTGTGGGGGAGATGTTTCCTACCCCCTATCACGTTGCTGTACTGATGGGCTTATCCTTTAGAGGGCGTCGCATTCAGAACAACGCGAGTTATTATTGGTAGAGCGATAGGTTGCTCGAGTTAAATGGGCCTGTGTCTGCCCATTTTAGAAAGGATCGAGTTTCCTTACCGAGGTTATGGGCAGCCTTGGCGGAGCAGGGACTTACTGAGGAGCAGAGGGTTCGTATTTTCTTGGCTTACCCGTTGAGGGCGACCATTTTTGCTCAGAAGAAGAGCGTGGGTCACGTTGGCTTCTTGACAAGTTTAGATGACATGTCCAAAGTCCATGAGTACAACTTGGGTGCTCCTGCGTATTCTTTTTTAGTGAGGCGGTGTTGCCAGGCTTGCAGGCCTAGGCTGACGAGTTAGAGGGTGTCTATCTCGCGCCCATGGAGGATACTGTTTCCCTTTTTTTCTTTGCACATGCATGTTTTGTAGGAGAGTTGTATCTCATTATTCCTTCTTCCATGGCAGCTGTGGTTCTTTGAGTATTTTCCCGCTTTTGGTCCTCATCGTTGGTTTGAGAATGTTCCCACTAGGCTGGGTTGGTAGGGATAACCACCTGTTCTTCTCTTCGGAGCATTTTCGGGCTACCTTTGAGAGTCATGGTGCGTCTGAGGTATGTTACCTTTGATTTGCTTATGTATGTTTTTTTTTTGGTCCATTTGATGTGAATGAACTTTGATGTTGTAATCTACAGGTGTCGTGGACTGCCTTTGACGGTATTTCCGGGGTTCCGCCCCATATTACCACCGAGTCCTTTAGGGTATCCACCTTGCGGGTGGTCTTTGAGGGACCATTTGGCTTTCTATGGTACTTGGGGTACCACTTGACTCGGTTGGTTTATCCTGCCTGGGGTGGTCATTTGGTTCCGGAGGACTCTCTTATGACCATGTTCTACTTACGCAGCCTGAGCGTAGAGGATTTGGGGGTTGTAACTCATGGAATGGCGGCCACGGAGTTTGTTGAGCCGGAGATTGCTGGTTTAGATCGTACAAATGTGCATCTGGCCTACTGCTTTGGTTGTTTGATGCCGGACCTTACTTCTGAGGTAAGCTCTTTATTTGTGCCCTTTCAGCTATATGTGTGATATACTGACTTTTATGCTCTGTAGGCCGATCGTTTAGTCCCTCAGAGTCCTAGGAGGTCTCATTCGAGGGTTCCTCGTGACCGTTCCCCAAGCGTGACCTTGCTGAGCAATGAGGTGAAGTATATTGGTGAGAGTGGGGGACGTATAGTAGAGGAGTTCCCTCTACATACTGCTGATGGAGAGATCGTGGAGGGCTTGCCAT
Organism: Tetragonia tetragonoides; assembly: GCA_038025085.1. Taxonomy (NCBI): domain Eukaryota; kingdom Viridiplantae; phylum Streptophyta; class Magnoliopsida; order Caryophyllales; family Aizoaceae; genus Tetragonia; species Tetragonia tetragonoides. The sequence goes on from CM076154.1 coordinate 27,695,335, forward strand.
TACCTGATGGTTGTACGGGGGAAAGTTTTTTATCCCTCCTTGTGTTTTGTGTTTGCTTTTGAATGCTGACTATGTCCTTTGTTTCTTCGTGTAGCTGAATCGGGAGCACACTTTTCAAGTCTTTAAGCTCATCCACCTGCTGAAGAAAGGCTATGGCCTAGTGATGGGTGAAGGGAAGAGTTCTCGTTCCAAGACTACTGGTGTAAGTAGACTTTTGTCTTTTTTTTTTTAGCTAAAAGTGAAGTGCTTAACTTAACATTTTGGCCTTAGTTGTTTGCAAATGTCGCAGTCTTCGTCTTCGGTGGGACCTCGACATTCTTCTGCTGCGTGGGCTTTTTCGGCGAGCCAGTCGTCTGTTGCTCGTTCACCTCTCGTAGCTTTGACCAGGCCTCCTGATGATGAGGCGCCCGGACCTTCTATGCCGCACATTTCTGTGCCTGAGATGTTTTCTCCAACGGGTTTTCAGCCTTCTTTCGATAGTAGGTCTATTGTGACCCCTATGACTGGAGGTTGGGCGAACACCCCTGGGTCGGATGTGCCTAAAGCTGGGCCTTCATATCAGGATGTGGCTATGGACTTTGCTAGTCAAGCCATGGAGAGCTTCTTTAGGGTGGGGTTTCCGACAGGTACCCTTATGCATGCACCAGCGTATGATGGACAGAATATGAGGCCTAACAACAACAGGCCTATTTATAGCTCGTTCAGTACTCAGGGCTCTTTCCACTATTCGGCTGGGAACTATGGTCAGGGACCTTCTGTTGAGGATGAGGCTGACAGCAATGGCGATGACTGTTCCAGTTGAATCATGTAGGATTGCTTTGTGAACATTGGTCTTGAAACTTTGAACTCCTGTTTTTATGCATTTTATTGATATGAATGCTATGTGACTCGATTATGCCCGTCTGATCTCTAAGTATGCAATGGTATGCTATAGAAAGTAGGCCATAATTTAGGGAATAAAATAGAGGAAAAGGGTAAAAATTGCAAGAAGAAGCAAAAAATACACATATCATACCCCCTAAAAAAAAGGAATAAAATATAAAAAAAGAAAATGAAAAAGAAAAAGACTAAGAGAGTCTCGGGCCTTGTAACTCCGTTGTGCACTTGGAAAACAGGGCGTTAAACGAGCGGAACGGACCAAATGGGCAGGTCAGAACAAAAGACAAATGTCGACTGGGCCGAGGTCGGTGTCGCTAACGGCGCTGGGCTGGGCCACTAGCGGCGCTGGGCTGAAGGTGACGGTTGCTAGCGGCTCTGGCTTTGGGCGTTTTTCCTGGATCTCTGACTTCTTCTGAACCGATTCTTTGCCTATAAATAGGATTTACGGGATGTCTAATGTCGTACCCCTTTTCAGACTTTAGCTCTCTCAAATTTCCCAAAGCTTCTAACATGGTGAAATCCTTTGAAAATTTGTTCGATGCCTAGTGTAAAAATCTGACCATAGAAGAGAAACTAGAATTGGCTCCGTACCATATTTCAACCTTATTGGCCCTAAGACCAACCAAAATTTTGTGGCCCCTTCTTCGATCTGCTCTAAATTATTGGGACCCAGATTTGCACGTCTTCCGTTTTGGTAACTCTGAATTATGCCCTGTAGTTGAAGAATTTACTGCAATTACTAATATGTCTGGTGTTCTTCCTCCAGCCGTGCCTTATTTGAGGGATGGTTATGTGATCAGTACAAGAAATCTCTAAGCTTGACATCTTCAGAAGTCAAAAGCATGATTCTCGGTGTCGTTGTGGACTTAGTCCAATCTGTGAAAATATACTTTTTTGTGAAATTATCATCCTTACACGATTTTCATACTTTTTAGTTTAATTTCTAATTTTCTTATACTTAATCATGATTTGTGTAAATATAATTTTTTTTCATGTTTTGCATGATTAATCAATTCACTTAGAATTTGAGCATGTAATTAGAGTTTATAGCTTTGATTTTACATTCACTGAAGTTACTAACTCGTTTATTCATGCAAACTTGGCAATTGGAGCGTTAAGCTAGCACGACAAGGTTGGAGAACATATTTCTATTATTTTGGTTTATGTTCTATTAATCAAATCATGCAATTGGATAATATGCAAAGCCATATGTGCACAGCTCATACGAACATTGCGAGCTACATCAGCAAACTCAGGAAAACAAGTATCAAACTCTTTCCTACCTTTCCATCCCTTAAATAAGCCATTGTCTCACTAATGTGAGAGTGTTTAAAAAAAAGTGATGTAAAAGTTTTTTAAAATATTTACGTTTGTTCAACCGCATAGCATATCACGTCGATTTGTTTTTGCAACCAACGTGGTATAGGTGACATAGTACCTCTTTTCTGTAGAGTGTATCAACATGCCACCTTATTTACTCGGTGATACTCCTAGTGACATAAAGTCTTAGCAATCATTGTGTGACTGGAAAATAAGTTAGCATAGACTTCCACTAGAAGAGGCTTACTATTGAATGTCTCTTTATACCTCGACTCATTGCATTTTCAGCACTTGTCTATATGAGCGTTATTTTTGAGAAGCAAAATGCACCTATTACAGCAAGCATGATTCGTTTAGTGAGGAAGTTCAAGACCTTCGAGTAACTTTTTTGTTTCATAGAAACTTCCCGTCATTAGGTTATCATTAAAAATAACAATCTTTAACAAAATACAAACTCATCTACACATCTATGAGCAATGTTATTTTCACATTTTAGGTTCATTATCCTCGTTGCCATCACCGACACCAACGCTGGCACTCGGCAACCCTCGGATGAAGACTTCTCGACGGCCTCAATATCTCATAAAACTTCTTTTCTTCGGGGCGTGGCTCTTCCTCAACCTCAATCAACCCCTCACTAACAATATTGTCACTTTCGAAACCTAAGGAATTCAATACTGTGTCCCGAAATGAGTTGGCCTGGTTTCAACTTTCGACTCTGAGGATTCTTCGGTTGGAGGGATTCTCTCTTCATAAGGTTCTCCATGACATACCCACTTAGAGCAATTATCATGGAACCCATTCATATGCAAATGCATCTTGATGTCATTAACAATCCCAGACCCCTTTATGTTTACATCTTAAACAAGGGTATCTTAATTTTCAACCATTTCTGAAACTTTGTAGTATATATGGTATAAGTGAGAACTAAAACTTGTGGTAACCATATTACTAGATAATGATATCTTCATACACTACGTATGTATGAACAACAAAACAAAAGAACATCTTTTCCTTGTAGGACTCAAGTTCTCCAAAATATACCTAATAGATAATCACTCAGCAATCTTATAGATACAAGTTGTTTTGAATCAGCTATCACGTAATATTATTATTTCATTCTATAGTTTATCCAAAAAATCAATATGAAAAAAATTATTACTCTTGAAAACAGAATGATAAAACGAAACACTAAATTCGAGAAAATGATGGTGGCAGTCAATATGCAATTCATATAAAGATGAACAGTGGCGGATGCACCGTGCACAATAGGTGTGCATGTGCATACCCACTGTTCAAGAAAAAAAAATTGTTTCAGTTAAAAATTGAGAAATTGCAGCCCATATGTCCTTCAGACATCAGTCCATGATCCATCACTGTCACTAGTATTACTCTAGGCTCCAGTGAGAACGGAAAGCTAGAGTTGGCCCACCCATAAAGTAAACTCACTCCTACCGTAAAAATAGAGTCTTACACCAAGGCTGTAAAAAAATGATTTCTTTATTGTTCTCCTTTATTTAGCCATTCTCTCTCTTCCTCCCTCATCTCTCTCTCCTGTTAGGCTGTTACTATGAGTAATGGTAGACAATTAAACCTCAAGACTTCAAAACCGAACACTCTCGTTTGACGGCCAGTTTATCTAAAGACACACGGTAGTCCCACCCACGCAAGTATGGTTATTTTATTTCAAGTACTACGTGATACAATCTTCTTATAAATTTGTCATTTGCATAATTGTTCTACTTGGGTTCAGTAATTTGATTTTATACATTCAATTGGTATACTTTATGTTTTTCTTATTAATTTTGTATTATTTGGAATTTGATTGAAATAATAATTAGGCTATTATCTTTTTTTGGGGGGTGCAAATTTAGGCTATTTTCTTGATAGATAGACTATCAGTACTAAGGTTTAAATTAAAAGAAATACATAATTTATCTATCATATGTCTAATAACCCGGTTTACCTTTAGTTAAATTTTACATGGAATTATACATTAGAATCATATTTTCAAACACAAATAAAGACACTTTGAAATGGACCCATCAAAAAAAAAAACTCAGTCGAGATAATATCGTAATTAAAGAAACATATGTCAAGGACTCACTTGAGCCGTTGATGGAAGAATAATAATTTTTTTGGACTAATTTTAAGGCGTCGTCTATATGAACATAGTTGTGCATACCCAAGATAAAAATCCTGGATCCGCCACTGAAGATGAAGAAACATCATTTTTTAATTTAGTGTTTGTTTCCTAATAATCCATATAGTTATGACACAAAAACTCCCAGCTAAAAGAGTGTACATAAACATCAACATCAATAGAAGGTATATGTATGAGATTTAAAGCAGAAATAATAGTTACAATTTTTTGCAAAGTGATCATGCACATGACATTCTTTAAACGCCTCTAGCATAATTATTGGCAACTAAAATATCTACTTAAATAAGTTGGCACCAACTTGTAGATTAGTTTAAACTTACAGTATCTGTAAGGTTTTTTTTTTCTTAAATGGAGACAGTGGTTAAAATCCACTTGCGCCACACCCAAGTATATTAGGAAACTAATAATAATAAATAAGAAAGTTACAATGACCGAAGTGCATGTATAAATTTCTATATATATACAAAATTGTTTTTAAACCAGCAAAGAAGATCAGACATTGAACATATTAACAACAACTTTCTGTTTTAGGCAAGCTGATATAAAAGTTATTGAAGTATAAACTCCTAATGTTTTTCCAAATGAGACCAAAAATCATATTGTATATGAGTAGGAGCTCTGACAACTAAAATAGTCGTTTCCTACACCAATCTGTAATTGAAGCACATACTCAATAGAACCATTGATGTCCAAAGTGGCACTCAATTTTGGGTAAAAAAAGAAATTCAATCGAACTTATTTTCAGATAATTAATATCAAATATCCAATTTCAAGTGATTTTAAAAGAAGAACATAACCACCTCAAAATTGGGAGAAAAAATCCGAGCTCTATAGAAAGAGATGATGAGAGTCAATTACCGATTCTATACTTCAATAACTTCAAGAGGCAAAGAGAGAAGCACAATCAAATCCTAATTGAGCGCTAATTGTAGCTCAACAACCAATCATAGACTTCGATGTACCGTGAAGAGTTAAATTTTACGACTAATTAGTATGGCAATAGGTGGAGTCCGACCAGCAACCCTCTGCCTCCGGTGACACCAATGACCCTTTGGCTCCGCCAACAACAACACGTTGGTCAGTTTGGAGAGAGATGGAAGGAGGGAGGCGGGAGAAATGAGATTGGTTGATTGCTTGGTAAATAAAATCAAGCAAATGAGTTTTTATCTTTTCTAATTTGTTTCCTTTTTTTTAATTTTTTCGGCAATTAACAATCGATGTTTCCAAGCGAATGATATTCGGTTGGTGATTACTAACCATTCTACGACCGAAACATAAATCAGTCGGTATTAACTTAACTAGAAACCGACTTTTGATCAGCCGAAAGAACTCGGTAGCTCATACACATATTTTTGTAGTATATGGTGATCACGATGGTAACATGGAGGTTTAAATTTATGTAGGGCTTACCACATCATAATATATAGATTTGAAATGCATCCACAATGGGTCGTTAGACACTCTTAGTTTCGTTAGATTGAACTTTTGATTTTATCAATTTAGATTTAATTGATTTAAATATGAATTAAAATTGTTTCAAAAAAATATCATTTAAAAATATTGATAAGTTTTGTTACACGTAATTCGTCTCTTTTTATTTTCTAAAAATATTTAGTCGAAATCATATATATGAATGGTAAAATCAAATTGGAATTCACCATTATTTACAATTAACTAATATTGTTGCTTCCATAGTAAATTGGTTTGTTTACATTATGAAACTTGGTTGTAACTTATTAACACTAATTGTTAATTACTATAGTGGTTACAAAATTTGTGGCAACCAACATACTAATACTCATACACAAATATTTACTCGATGATATGACTTTGTGAATTATCCAATTTTCTCCCATACGCATTTACAAATGGAGCTTTCATTTCTTTTGTCTACAAATTTACTGTGTTTATCAATTTTCACTATTTAAACATTGTTGTTGGCTTAACTATTAGTGTTCATGATTTGTAGATTCCTAAGAAAATTTTATATTAGAATATAGTGCTTGTTAAGTTATTTCAAAAAATTGACTTGACTCATATTTCAATCAACAATTCACGTAGGTGATAAGCATATTTCTTACTTAGAAAAATGTTATGTTTGAAATTTATAATTTAACTTCTTTTTTTTCCTGATAAGATCTCTTCGTGTCATGATATATTAGATGATGACAAAACAAGCAAGTTGACACATGTTAAGGCGCACTTAGTTCTTGTTTCCTTTTCCACTACAATTTGGGTTGATAAGGAGTCAGTAAGTGTTATGGATGTAATAACTTCTAATTATTGTAAAGGAAAATGAATTTCATATGCCAAGTGTATCATATATCCATTTTTTTGTGTCTTTCTTTCTCTGCTCCCCTTTTTTCAATATTCCCAAACCACAACCCATTTTTGAAGTTTGTATGGCCTCAACTTTTTCTCCTCTCTCATAGAATTGGTGTATCGTACATCAAGTGTATAACAATCACCATACTATTGTAAAGCTCAATTTTGGTTGATAAAAGCACTTCTTTTCATAAAAACTCCAATTTCTAACATACAAAATCCTACTCTTTGAGAGTCATCATATAAAAGTAACCCCAAGGATCATGGTCATTACATTACAAATTTTGGTTACATCATTTGATTTATGAGATAATGACTAAGAAACCAGCCAAAATGTTTTGTAAGATCATGTTCATTGATAATCGGTAACTAAATTTCATTTCATTATCCATAATAACTCATTTGTAGTTAAGAATCAACTTGGAAACTACTTTTCGAGAACTGGTTTGGCATGCTATAATTTGCAAACATGGGTATTACATTGCCTTCACGACAATAGGACTTCTAACATAATGAAGTCCATCCGACCAAGTTAATTGGCCAAATACATAATCCTTAAGAGTTTTTCCCTTATGAACCTTCAATGTAATATGAAACGTCTTCTCCTCACCAACTTTGTCAAATACCAATATGCGTGGCTTGATAGACACCGAGATTCCAGCTGGCCTATCGACATGTTTGATGTAGGTACCTGGTGAACCTACATTCTTCAATGTTCGAGCTACAGTGATCGAGCCATTAAGGTTAGGGATAGTGATCGAGGGGTAATTGAGGTTGGTGACGCTGAAGTTATGGGGACAAATGTAGTGGCTTCGTAAGAACAAACCAATCGAAGTATCGTTGTAACCAAGGCCACAAAGAAAGTTTAGGTAGTCTTTGATCCCCATGTCATATACCAATCCAGGATCCATTGCACGATTTGGTTGAACATGTCCTGCTCCATAATTAAATGGGTTTGCTTTCAAGTTGGATGAATTAAGAATTGGCTCCCACACATTGTCTATCCTGCTTGCTGTAATTAGAATGAAGAGAAAACTTAACATTTCTTTTGGGAAAACATATTTATAAAAATTTCTAGAATGTAAAGAAGCAATAGGTTCCACCCTTTTAGCGGAATTATTCATAGACTACACGATAAAATTTGTAAAAATATTTGATGGAAATATTACATATTACCTAAAAGGGTAATTTTTTCTTATTATGACATTTGATCAACAATTAATGTAGGCTCTAAACAATACAAGTTAAGTTCACTTTTATAATTATTGTATGTAAACATTAACTTTGACCAATCTAGTAAAAGTTTAGAGAAGATAATAATCTAAAACTAACTTTAACGTGAATCAAAGTCAAACATGTACACATCTATTATATTATGTTCACTACTCACGTAAATGTTAAATTTAGTATAATATAACCTCATAAAGTGAAAATATAAATAAAAGGAACTATAAGATATTGGGATCATAGCCCTTAGATGTGAATAATACTTACCAGAGGTCATGATAGCTGACTTAATGGCTGCAGGGCTCCAATGTGGGTAGAGGGTTTTGAGAAGACCAACAATGCCTGAAACATGCGGGCACGACATTGAGGTCCCAGATATGGAGTTAAAGTCAACTCTTCGTTTATCAAACGGTTGGTTTGTTGGACCTTGTGCCTTAGTGTATGCCGCTATCACACTAACTCCTGGAGCAGTTATATCAGGCTGAAAGTGCAATAGGTAACAAGGATCTCGTTAGTCTAGATGAAAATGCACGTCCTATGAAAATTTTTGAAAACAAATGTTGCTTCACATGTACTAGCTGTATAGTTAAATAGTTGGCACATGATAGTTATCGCATGGTCATACGTATATGACCATCCTCAGGAGTAAGAGGAAAATCAATAATTAATAGAATTGCAATGTTTCTCATGTCTTAGTCCATGGACAGACTTGTTGGAGATAAAGTAGTTTTATTTGAATAATCAAGACTTTATATTAGAGAGTCATTTGAAGGAATTAAGAGTTTCTTTTCACTGGTTAGGAGTATCATCGATCTCAACCGTGATGCTGAGTGTTTAGTTTTTACCGGCTTTTGTGCCACTTCTAAAACACCTTTCAACAAAAGAAAAGGAAGATATGAGAAATTTAATTTAGTAACACTATTTAACCTTGAGGATTTCTGGAGTAATTGCATTAGGTCCTTTGGATGAAAAAGCTGCCATAAATGGTGCTGGCTTGGTGCCGACATGCGGTGTTGTATGTGTGATGAATGCCGTTGGGTACCTATTAGAAGTGGGTAGCAAAATAAAGATAATAAGGAATATATAGAAATAATTCAGGAAAGTCTTAACTGAAATTATTTGGACATATGTCATCTTACTTATTTGAATTGATGTAGGAAATAAGAGCAAGACTATCAGTGTATTTGATATGGGAAGCAGGGAGGACATGGGGATCAGCAATGAGTTCGTCGCCAGTGTCCTTGGTGTTGGCAAGGACCATTCCCAGTCCACCTGCCAATGCAACTTGTTGGCCTTTGTCTACTCGTGCATTATCTCCTCTAAGACAAACTAGTATCTTTCCTTTTACCTTTTTAGGATCAAGTGTTCCAGACTTGCATAATAGTCTGCATCTCAATGTTAAGATTAGTAAAGGACAAAACATAGAAATAATAACATAATGAATGAGTATGTAATGATCCATACGCTTCAGCAATCGATGTATTTGCAGCTTTTGCAAGAGCGGCACTCATTATAGGATAAAACTTTCCATCTACAAGTGATTTAGCGGCCAAGCTTTGTCCCTACAAAAGATAGTTCGCCATGGTTATAGTTCTTTCATAATAAATGATATAGAAGAATGGCACATAACCACAAAATATTGATGTACACTCACACAAGGTAGTTTCATTGAAGCGAAATCTACCTATTTCACATTTATCGTGTTATCTACTATTCATATCATGCAAATTATATTGTATAGTTTTTGAGAAAATTTTATATTTTCATTTTGATATACATGTAGACAACCAATTTTACCATATAGTGTATGTTATAAGTTATCTTAAAAAAGTTTTAAAAGTACGATATAAGATAACTTTATATTTTGTTTAGCCCTCATATATTTGTGAGAGATAAGAAAAGCATATCTAGCATATCATGGAATAATTTAAATTCGTCACAATCGATTTAGCTTGCTTATTGTAACGATTTAGAAACGTACAAAAAAATAAGACTAATATTTTTATTAGTTGAGATTATTGTTTACTGTTATTTTGAAGGGATCACTGAGTAGGAAGTTTGATTTTTACATCTTTTTTTATTCCACCAGCATTTGTTAAGGTTCTAGTAAATAATTTACACATAAAGTTGGATGAAATAAAAGCTTTACTACTTTGATATTTTTCTTCACTTTATTTATTAAAGCATGTTTTCTCTTGAAAGTAAATTATTGGAGTATTGTTTTACACACAAATGAATCCTGAAGCACATCAAACTAAAACGTTATAGAGAGAAAGAGAAAATTACCTTGAGGTGCAACTTATTACCAAGGAACACCCAACTAGCAAACTCTCTATCCATAGTGCTAGCTCCAACGGTTAGAATCCAAGGGGAAAGGTTTGAGACGGTTCCATCGCTAGGGCCAGAGTTACCGGCAGAGCAAACTACAGATATACCCTTTATAGTAGCATGAAAGGAGCCAATGGATAGGCTATCGTTGAAGTAAGGGCCAGGATCACCACCAAGAGAAGCAGAAATAACGTCGACGCCATCACTGATGGCAGCATCAAATGCAGCGATAATATCGGCATCGTAGCATTCGTTGCCATTAATAGGCGTCCAACACACCTTATAAGTTGCAACTCGAGCTTGAGGGGACCCACCCTTGGCTGTTCCCTTGCCGAACCCGAACACACTAGCATCTTCTACAAATGAGCCACCGGCTGTGGAGAGGGTGTGGGACCCGTGCCCATCATTGTCTCTGGGGCTATTAACGATGACACTACTGTTGGTGGTAGAGTTGCTGATGGCTAGTCCTGCGAGATATCCCTTATTGAAATACCTCGCCCCGATGAGCTTTCTGTTGATATTATGCGGTGTATCAAATAAGCGAAAACAATATTATTTCACAATAAAAATAAGACATAACATGAAAAAGATCTACAACGGGAAAAAAAAACAAAAAAACAAAAAAACAAAAGTAATGATACTAAAGATTGAAACTAGTTTGAGTACTAAAAACTAGTATTGAGAATTTATTGTCATACTTGTATGTGGGATATTCAAATTTACAAGATGATATGTCTTTGATTCTAAGGTAACAAGAACATGTAATAAATGTTATTCATTTTTCCATGTGTTTTGCTTGTAGGAAGGCACGCATCATATTTTATTTAAAAAATAAAAAAGAACTCAGAGTTACTACACAAACATATAACATTGAACTATAGTTGGAGTCTTTTTATTTTCAATTTTATTCACTCAAACTTTTAAATTTTAGCAACTTTTGTTTTGTGAATATATCTCTTTGTGTTTGGACAATCTGCCTTCATATTATCTCGTGACATATTGTTGACATTAAAGCCTTATAGGGGGAAGGGGTAATACACCAAAATATGCATACTTTTTCTTCTCCTCTTCTAAATTAAAATTTATTGTTGCTTCTAAATCTTTAAAATATTTTTTCATTGAGTATCATCTCATGCTATCATTAAACTAAAAGAGAAATTCCTTAACCACATTTTCTCATATCTCTTCTTTTCTTTTGTTTTAGGTAAGAGATGTGAGTATATATTTCATTATCTAAAACTCAGAGATGATAACTATCATTTACACAATAAAATTCTTCTTGGAATAGAATAAGGATAGCAAAAACTCTATACAACCAATCTGTGTAACATGGAAAAAATTTGTACTAGTTTTTTTTAATAATTTTTTGTGTATTACATGTTACCGAACAAATGAGAAGTATAAGTGTTGAGCACACATTTTCGATTGTTTTCATTATCTTTAATTTGCATAAAGAGCAGAGCTAGATGATTGTCTCATAAATGATTTTGCTCGGTATTCAGTCCATATCTACAGTTTCATGTATGAAAATTACATCCTTCCTCATAAAGTAAACATGATGCACACATCTTGGAAACATTGACTTCTTCGTCGATCTGACAACAATCTAACCTACCAGACGCTACTCCAACTAAAGATCTCATCTCAAGGTTGAGGAAGGGGAGAATTTTGATAAATCACCGGCCCAAGTCCACAACATTTATGCTAAGGAATAAGCAACAAATAGGCGTGAGTGATCTTCCAATGTATTCAAATAGAGGCAACATACCTCATCAACTTGTGCATCTCTCTATTATAATGTGTCACTAGTATGTATCATTTGCCTAAACATGATCCAGAAGATAAAAGAAAGCTTAAGATAACAATTCTTTCCTACAAATAAGATATTATTTTTACGGAGTTGCTAGTCTCAAAGTTCTATATGAGCTTGTGATGTGCAGTGTAGAATAAGAAATTGTCCTTTGTGAATCTGCAGAAAAGAAAAGCTTTATCCCTGAACTTCAGGATTTTCATAAAATAAGAAGACATATTAAGATTCCACACAAGGTCCCAACACAGTCAAAGATGTGTTCATAGCAAACAAATCTTTGAATCCAAACCCTCCATCCGTTTTTGGCTGACAAAGATCCTCCAAGAAAGCAATGCTTGTTTATACACGTTCTCATGACCGCACTGTTGGGGAAATTGGCGCAGCACAAAAATAAACACACAACACAAACAGTAAAAGAGTATCGAACACCGATATTTTAACGTGGAAAACCCCTTTCAACAAAAGGTAAAAACCACAGTGCGGATCTCCACGCACTAACAAATAATCCATTATGATAATCAAGGGAGTAAAACAAGAACCGAACACTATGCCAACACGATAGGTACACATTATCTCTACATCTAGTACAACTAGTAACGTCTACTAATTAGTACCCTCTCAGATGGCAGAGATCTCACCAGATACATGTCGCTGAACCGGAATACCGTCTATTCCTGTGCCGAAACTATCTCCACCTCGATCATCCACCACATACACAAAACCACCACTTGAGAGCCTCTCTGATTCTGTGACCCCGACTTATTTTCAGCTAACACCACGAGCCGCAGCGCGCCACCCGAATCTCACAGTCTCACTCATCTGTGGTTTGTGTCACCCCACCATATCTGATTATGTCTCCCCCTAATCAGATACCTCCCACTCTCAAGTCCCTTACCGCGGACGAGAGTTTTCCATCACTACCGAAAAGAGACCCTCCCTCTCACCGGCTTTCATAACTGTTGCCGCCTCTCACCCAACAAGAGAGGCCCCTGCCTCCTTGTTCTATATTTGCAGAAACCTCACATTTGGTGCACCACTCACACTTGGGCACCCATCTTTCTGTCGTCCCCTTCTCTTCATTTATAGTGCGGCAATCCTAACTTCCAAATGAAGCTTTCACCAATTGACTTCCAAGAGAAGCCACCATCTAGTACAGGCCACTTGATCACCAATTAATGGGCCACCCAAAATAGCCTTATTTCCTTTCATTTTGGGCTGAACCCAACAACACCATTCCACCGAAACCAATTCGGTGTTAACAACTACTAATTTTTCTCTGTTACTTAGATTAACCCACAAATTGGGATATTAACCCCAACATATCTCCCCCTCACAATTTGTGGGAAATTGCCTCATATCGACATCTCATCAATGGCTTCCGTCAACACGTACTTGCCACCGTCGGATCTGCACTTTCGGCTCAAACTGTGTGTGTTTCCAAAGTTCCCCAAAACAGCAACAACAAACACTCTTCCAGGGTCCGCAACACTCGACCCGCCGGGAACGCAACCATAAGCCCTGATACTACTTGTTGGGGAAATTGGCGCAACACAAAAATAAACACAACACAAACAGTAAAAGAGTATCGAACACACGATATTTTAACGTGGAAAACCCCTTTCAACAAAGGGTAAGAACCACGGTGCGGATCTCCACGCACTAACAAATAATCCACTATGATAATCAAGGGAGTACAACAAGAACCGAACACTATGCCAACACGACAGCTACACATTATCTCTACATCTAGTACAACTAGTAACGTGTACTAATTAGTACCCTCTCGGATGCCAGAGATCTCACCAGATACATGTCGCTGAACCAGAATACCGTCTATTCCTGTGCCGGAACCATCTCCACCTCGATCATCCACCACATACACAAAACCACCACTTGAGAGCCTCTCCGATTCTGTGACCCCGACTTATTCTCAGGTAACACCACGAGCCGCAGCGCGCCGCCCGAATCTGACACTCTCACTCATCTGTTGTTTGTGTCACCCCACCATATCTGATTATGTCTCCCCTTAATCAGATATCTCCCACTCTCAAGTCCCTCACCGCGGACGAGAGCTTTCCATCACTACCGAAAAGAGACCCTCTCTCTCACCGGCTTTCATTACTGTTGCCGCCTCTCACCCAACAAGAGAGGCCCCTGCCTCCTTGTTTTATATTTGCAGCAACCTTACATTTGGTGCACCACTCACACTTGGGCACCCATCTTTCTGCCGTCCCCTTCTCTTCTTTTATAGTGCGGCAATCCTAACTTCCAAAGGAAGCTTTCACCAATTGACTTTCAAGAGAAGCCACCACCTAGTAAAGGCCACTTGACCACCAATTAATGGGCCACCCAAAATAGCCTCATTTCCTTTCATTTTGTGCTGAACCCAACACCACCATTCCACCGAAACCAATTTGGTGTTAACAACTACTAATTTTTCTCTTTTACTTAGATTAACCCACATATTGGGATATTAACCCCAACACACACACATGAGACTTTTCTACGTAAGGACTCTACCGGAACTATGACTTTAGTACAGTAGATAGCAGGATGAAGATATATCCCCAAATATTATGAAGACCGACAAGAACTATTTGAATCAAATGAGACATGTCAACATGAGATAACCTCCAACTTGAAAAATGATGAATCTTTGATATCACCATCTCAAGTAAAACATTACATCAAGGACACTCAAGCTTTTAACTATCAATGATATACCAAGATATTGAGATGTATAACACCCTCCTTTATGTTGACAGCCAACAACATCTGTCTCCAAACATACACATTCATGCCACCCATAAAGACATGAGGCTTATTTAGATTTGCCACAAGATCAGAAGCCAAAGAGAAACCTGAAAACGCTCTAAAAGGCTATTTGAAACACTAATTGTTCCTTTACAAAACATAATTAAATAACATGCGTAGCCAGACCTATGATATTGAGAACCTTGCATTTTGAATGAAATCTAAACTAGTGATCATCTTTAAGGAGGTCATTGAGGGTGAAAGAACTCCATTCTGCTAATTAGTTGTAGAATTAACCAAATATCTACGGGATCATAATTTTATGCGATGTAGAGTAGGTATATAGGCATTGAAGAAGGGGAAATGATGTTTGTAGTTTACTTTAATTTTTTTCTCTATATTGTTTCCCTTGCAAGATGGTAAGAGAATAATATCCCACAATAGTTCTAATCGCCCAACTCTCCGCATAAATCACGAGTTGTTGTCTAATACAACACTGTATCATAAATCACCCACCCCATTAACTAGTTTCAAAGAACCTTCATGTTCATAGCGTGTATGTCAAAACCTCTATTTTTCCCAATTCTTACGAAAATAAAAAATAAAAACTATTATAAGGCTCTCATTTTTCTTGTTGGTTTTTTTTAATATGTTTTTGAGATAGTCTCTCATTTATTAAGCTAGTAATATTTGACACCAAATTGTCTTTAGAATTTCTATCGAATTATGCTCATCACTGATTAGGGTTTTTCATAAAACCGAAACTGAAAAATCGTATCGAAACCGTGCAAAACCGATATGAAATTGAAAAACAAGTTACGTGATGGAGAACAAACAATCTCTGTACGGCTAGATAACGATAGTACATTTTGATTTTCTTATACGGTTATGGTTCGCGTTTTGGGCAAAAGAATTTTTGAAAATGGCTTTCCAAAAGAAAAAAATCAATCCCCCGCTTAACTGAATTACCGAAAATAAAAACAAGTCCACCTAATATAGTAACAGTGCAAAGGGGAAACGAACAAAAAAACTCTTTTTTTTCATTTCTCTCTCCACCCTCTTATAACGTATGGTCTCTCTCTCCTCTGGCCCTCTCTTTCTCCATTCTCATCTTAGATCTCACACCTAATTTCTCCAATGCATAAGCATGAGGCATTTGACTATTTGATTCCTAATTCTCATAGGAAAGTGTTTTTTTTTTTTTGTAGGAATACTTAATTTTCAGAAAAAGAAAATTTTAGTAGTAGATTTAAATCCAACTTTCAAATTATTATTAGGTTAGGACTTTGAAAAGTTATTTTCGAGTTAGCTTATTTTTTGCAATTAGGTTTATTGTTGCGACTTTAGGGAGGAGTTATTTTATTTATTTTTATTATTTTCTTTCATAAAATCGAAAAACACAAAAAAAAATAAATAAAATCACACCATTCTCTCTTTTAATTTTTGCTTCTATACTTCAGTTGAGTTAATTTATTTGGTCTTTAAACTCATATTCGTTTTCTAAATTATAACCTTTGAAAACAAAAATCAAAATGAGAAAAACGATGGACCTCATTCGTTCGATGTGGAAATAACCATCTACGGTCTTCAAAGTTTTCTGATCCATTTGGTTCTCTTGGTATTTGTTAACTCAATAAAAGTTTCAACTTATAACTTGAAAAAACTATTCGAAAAAAGGTTTGGTTTAAATTTTTAAAACAAGTGGAGATTCAGGATGACCAACTTTTATCTTCCTACAAGGCTATGTTGACTATCAGTGTTTCTTGAAAGATATTACTGGGAGCCCACTTGTACCATTTTCAAGCAGCTCCGAGGATAGTATGGTGGAGGGGTTCCAGTCTTCACATCTTTTGCTATTTGCATTTGGTATATTAACTGTCATGAAGTTGAGATGTTAGTGACACCTACTCTAGCTACTTGCTTTAAAGATTACAAAAACTTGTAAAAATCTTTACTATAAAATTAATTAGCAAGAGTTGGAAAATGTTGAAACATTTATCCAAAATAAAATATGTTCTAAATTTGAGTTTTTTAAAATTTTGATTGACCAATTAACAATACCGAAAGTATTAGTTAACCAATGTTTGCATTAAAGTTACGATTCGGAAAAAAAAAAAAAAAAAGAAGCTAAACAATATTTTCTTTTACTGTATCGTAGGTGATTTTCGATATGGCTAACCTATCGTAAACACCCTATAAATGTTAGCCAAGACACTGTTTAGGATGGAGGTGAATTGAAGTAAATTGGTAGTATTTATCACCAAGTTGCTAGTAATTTGCATTGCTCTCCAATTATGCTCATTAATGGTGCACAATGCACTATTTAGGGTGGTATTAGAGTGAGGTGAATGATGACGAAGTTTTTGGGTCGATATTTTAGGGACATTAGTTAGAAGCAAAGTATGACGTTAATATCAAGATAATGTGAGACAGGACTTTGCTGCGTCATTGTGGCAACAAGATTGCTGGTGGTTGGTTAATGCAAGATAATAGATTTAGGTTTTTTTATTATTAAATTTTCTCATGTTTTCTCTTTTTTTCTAAGAGGGAGTTAAGTAGCTTTCTAATTTCTCTAGGATTATTCTTCAATCAAATCAGATTAAGAATTAGATCCAAAGAGCTTTTGTTTCTTGACATCCTTGAATTTTGAGGTGAGTGCGAGCTTTCTACGAAGACTTTCTGTCTTTTGCTGAGAAAGAATTTGGGCTTGTTGTGGTGTTACTTCATTTACTCGGTATTCCAGGTTTTAGGAATATTATTCTGGGAATCTTTCGGCTAGAAAAGATTGTTATTTTCTTTTTCCTTTAACTATGGTCGATAGGACGTACATTTGTCATTGATTGTGATTCTGTTTGTTCCTGATCATGATGGCTACTCTATCTCTTATACCTTCTTTGTGTCACTCTTCACAAGGGTGAAGGAGAGAGCTTTGTGTCTTGAGGTACATACTCAAGTATAGATTATACAACCTTTGCCAAGTAAGTATATCTCTTTAGCGAGTAGTTCCTGCAAGCTAATCTCCTTCTTAGAGCATGAATTATCACTGTTTAAGATGTACTGCTACCCGGGTGATTTCTTGCATCTTTCTTTCTCTTCTCCCTGGTTTTTCATTATTTGTTCCTTTCACGTGTATCCTTTTCAGCTACGAAAGAGCTTCAAAATGCGGTAATTGAGGGTTCCCCCCTGTGGCTTTTGGAGAATCCTCTCACGACTAACTGTAGTAGTGATACAATTTATGAAACTAGCTCCTCTCGACTTGAGCATGTTTGGTTGCCCTGTTTAAGAAAATTTGATTTGTTTTATGATCCTCTATCTGATTATTTTGTGATGGAAGATAGTCCTTCTGTCCAAGCTAATATTAATGCTCTTACAAATGTGTGTCTAGTGGGTAAGGCTTTCAGCATTATGTTGGCTTTAAAGATATTTTTTTCGAGAATTAGATTTAAATGGAAACATATTCAAGGGGTAGTGGATTATTATGATGTTAGGAGTGAGTGGGTCATTTTAAGTTCTCCTCTATTGAAGATAAGAATACTATGTGGAACTCTAGACAACGACATCTGCATGACCGACTCTTTGTGCTCCATCCTTGAAAGGACATGTTTGACCTTATTAATAAAGATCTTAACTATGCTAATTTATTGATCATGGTCCCTAGTTTCTCTTCTGAGCTCTTTACTTTAGGGTTTGATATGACATTTTCGAAATGAACAATCTTGGTTCTTTTGACGTATGTGGAATTTATTTCTTATTAAAAAAGACATTATTTTGACAAGAACGATTATCCATTATGTTTATTTTTTTTGAGGGGATTATCCATTTTGATATAACTGTATATATGAAAACATATGCTAAAATCTTTGTAGGTATGACATGTATTGGTATTTCATGTGGTGTGAGAACTTTAGTAGGGGTATACTTGGTATGGTTGCATTCAACATGAGATTGATTCATGCCCTTTGATGTCTGCTTCCAGTAAAACTTGCAAAGTTGTTTTGGAGTCAAATGAGGATCACCAACAAAAAATTGAATAGACTCTAAAGAAGACATTAGTGAAAGACAATAATGATTACGTCCTACTTGTGGTCAATTGGACTTGGTGCCAGCCAGTGAAAAATGTCCGCAGACTCTTGTAAGTATCCTATGGACATTATGGTTAGTAATGAGTTTGATGGACTTCATAGAGGCTTGTACCTCTCTTTTGAGGATCTAAATATAATCTCGATGCCTTTGTACCGAACTCTCAGGATGATGATTAGGTAGCAGTTACTAATAAGGATCATGATGGTTCCTTTCATTTTATCCATTCCAACACTTCACTTCTTAAGCAAATTAACAATCTAGAAGTGGCTCAACCTGAATATTACTATAGCTAAACCCACTCCGAGATTTCCAAGAGGAGAATCCAAGGTGACGGTAATGAAAACTCTTCTAGCCTTAAAGAGAGAAAGAACCTTATATTTTTATATCCCTAGTAATGTGTCATTGGAGATACCCAAAAATTGTCGTCGGTTCTCCCTAAATCCTCGATGATGAGTGGTAATGGAATGCTCAGGCCGTAGCTTGAATTTCTTAGATGGGTCTGCAAGCAAACCACATTTCTAGCTTCTAGTTGGATATCCCACTTCACAAACTTTACAATGCCACCTTTCATACTAAAAATCAGGTTCGGGACTAAGAGTTATGGTCAAATGAAGTTAAGTGTCGAAATAGATGTACACAAATGTTGCAGTCCGCAATTCTTGCAGACTTTAGGAGTTTGTCTACATGAATTGAGATATGAGCTTTACCGTCCTAGAATACTTACTCAAATAGATTTCATGTCACATGTCACGAGCCAACAACACATACTTTAGCAAGGAGATACAAGCCCATTACCGAGGAGTGCGCGAGAACTGATTACTCCTTATTGTTTTAAATATATCTCACCATCAACAAATCACATGGGTTTAAATCAATTTTATTTGAAACTAGACACGATAGGATTTTTAACGCACTTTGCATCGTCTAATACGGAGCCCAAACGTGTGAGATATGATCTTCTGAAGGCAATGATGTAGTTGATTAATGTTGGCCATTAGCAATTCCAGGATGGGGCCAGATGGTTGGCGTTAGCCAATGGTAGCTGTAGATGACTAAAAAGTATTGTAAGATTTCCCCAAATGCCCAACGAAAATAGAAAATTATTTTTGCCTGTTGCTATTACTTAGATAGGTAAATAAGATCTCAAAATCACTCTCAACTTACTCATTTCCATCTCGTTGGATAGTTCACCTCAAAAGCTTTTCATTGTCTCATTTCGTGTCAAAAACTGATACCTAACCTAAGAGTTAAGGTCAAATAAAGCAAAGGCTCAAAACAAATAATATACCTGGATATTGTAGACTGTGATTCTATCCCACTTTGGGTGTTCATCTGAATGAATTGCTTTTCAAGCCTTACCTTGTTGAATTCCTTATTCAAATAGCTTTCTAATGATATATCATCAGCCCACTACACATTCCTAAATAATACAGAATATACGATCCCAACACTAAATGGTCCTCCGAAACTGACCAATCCTAACTTTTTAAGGTAACTCCCGATCCTCAGAACATTTGGATATGAAACTACTTATATTTATAACTAGACTCAATAAGGTTTCCAATGCATGCTGAATCGTCCAAAAGGATCCCAAGTCCCCTAATTCAAATCACACCATCTTCGGAACCACTCAGTTCCCAAAGTCAATCTCTTTTCTGATACTCCCCCTCTTTCTTATTACTTGAGATATTAATTTTCTCTTCTTTGCTTATAGCCAACAATTCAAATAATGCATTTTCGAGGGGTCAAATCAATTAGTTCCTGCTTTCTTGTTTATTTTCTATTAGTCACAATGTAAATATCACAAAAACTATGCTATTGTAAATAACCAACTAAATTTACTGCATTCAATCATGTTGTAGCTCTAGCCTTTTCTTTTCGTACAACGCATAATTTGTCCTTGTGCTGAATTAGGCCCAAATCTCTGCATCTTCACAGTGGGTAATAGTTAACTATTGTGATGCTTGTGATAACCGACCTAATAGCTAAATCTAGGTTGTTAATCCGATCTGCATGGGAATTATGATACCAATATTTTAAGCAAACTAGAGTTAGTAGAGTTTGCCAATGGAACGGGCGGATTGGGTTCCTTATACCCTCCAAATTCGTACCTTCGTCCCCAAACCCATCTCATTGGGTAATCATATATTCTATATGTGCGAAGGTTGTTTAAAATGTGGATAGTCGGAACCTTGAACGCAGAGCAGTCCCTTTTGCTTGTCTCCTTTGGTCAACGCGCATTTAGCAAATAATAATTCCCTTCCATTGTTGTTTTCAAGAACAGTGTATTTCAAAATGTTTCCTAACTCAGTGGTGGTTCGCTAATTCTTACTTGGTTATTTGATCCTTGGATTTTTACAATTTATATTATAAGGACGCTGAATTCCCTAGAAGGTAATTCTTCTAGGGGGTGGGGGATGCCAAGGCCCCGGTCCTTACAATTGTCATTTGTAGCCAAAATGAGGGCGGTAGACGACGAACGTTTTTCAACTTTTCCTATTTATTGATTTTTTTTAAGGTTTGGAAACTTACTATATCCTAATTTGAATCTATCTTACAAATATTTAATCTAAAATATATTATTGTTAAACTACAGTCCTAACCCTAATAGCCACTACGTGTGACTCCCCTTCCTTTTCCAATTGTTTAGTCTTTAGATATAGACAAATTAGTCATTTATTTATGTTTCACCCCACCCCTTCTATTCAATTATAGGAAATAAAAACCAAATAAATGTAGGAGATCAATGTGGTGGTTTTCTACCAGGAAAAAAAAGCTCTAATAGAAAGAAGACTAATATCATCTGTTCTTGAAATTTCTCAAATATTATTATGCACAAAACAAATTAAATTTGTAAGAAACTATATTATACAAAGTTTTGCAATTTTCGAAATTCATTGATTTATGTTACTCGCTTCTCAATTTATTTTCAGTCCAATGTAGTCCAGTTATATTTAGTTTATTTTAGTTTAGTTTATGTAGGTATTATCATTTACATTGTTTTTTATTTCAATATAAATTCAAAATGGCACATCTATGGTTGAAAAGATTTTGAAGTACACTTTCAGACTAGTCTATTATTGAAGGGGTTATGACACATTACAAAAAAAATTGATTTTAGCTACCGAAAATAATCGCAGCTAACACCCAAAAACCGCCGCTATTTAAGGTCAACGGCAGAATTAGCCACGGATGACGTCCGCCACTAAAAACCTCGACGCTGAGAAAATCAGCTACAGAATTATTTTCATCCGCCGCTGAGCTCAGCGGCAGATTTAATATTTTCCGCCGCTGAGTTTTTCTATTTAAAAAAAAAAAAAGCGCAGCAAGCGACGAACCCAATGGCTGCCCAACTGGCCCGGCCGCGCGGGCCCAAGTACGTGCCCAACAGTTTAATTCCCCCACAATGCTGCCAAGGGGATTCGAACTCAGCTGCTCGCGCGCGCATATGAGGGTCTCAACCAGCAGGCCATTTTATTTAACCTCTAGTTCCACATTGTAAAAAGCAAAAATCAACTGCCGTGATTTAGTTTCCGCCGCTAGTTAGCTAAGGAATCTTTAAATTTCGTCGTTGCCTAGCAACGGAAATTAAATCCGCAGTTAAGGTTTAAAATTATTTTTTTTTTAAATAAAATTTAGCCACGGTTGTTAGTTATTCCGCAGCTATTTTTGCTACAAAAATTTTTCTTGTAAGGAAAAATTTCCGTAGCTAAAAACCGCAGCTATTTCCCGATTTTTTAGTAGTGACAGTTTATACAGAAATAAAGGGCAACTTGAAAAATCAATTTAGTTCAATTCAATTCAAATTAGTTAGTTTAGTTCAATTCAATTTAATTTAGTGATGATCATTTTCGTTCGAGTCAATTTTATTCAGACAAAGAGAACACAGAGTTATTGTGAGATAATTAAGGTGTCCACTGTTCAACAATGGACAATTAAACTATTAATCAATAAACACAAAAAAAAATAAATGTTACATTCATCTACAAAGTAGTTTGAATTTGACTACAATACCTTCAACTCTACCAAATAAATAATATATATAAACTCACCATTCAAAAGGAAACTAACTAAACTCAGGGGCAGATCCAGTACGGGATTTCGGGGTCTCGGGCAACCAGTTTTTTCGGAATTTTTTGCTAAAATACCTTAGTTTTTTATTTTTTTTGAAAATTATTGCTAAAAGACCCTAAGAACTTAGTTTCGGTACCCATATTATTTAAAATTCAGTTTTGGCACCCATATTATTAGTTTTCTAGATCCGCCACTGACTAACTCAAGAAAAAGGTAAGCTATGATATGCTTTAGGTAGGGTAAAATTTTTAAAAAAAAATTGAAAATGGTGATTGGAGTAAAAATTGTTCAACTAATATACCCCTCTATAAGACTAATAATCTTTTTTATCGGGTTATATTTTGGTTTTGATCAGAATAATTACTATGTTACATTAATCACAATCCGTTCAACATATAGGCATAGACCAAGTATACATATACACGGAAAATAGGAGATTCGAATCTGAAATATAATGTACCGAACACGTTAGTCTTAATCACCCGACAATACATTCTTGGTTAAATTACAATAGTTTAATTTGGGCCGGTTGACCATTATTGGTGGCATGCCGATAAATTGTCCTCACCACTAGCTCCAGAGTGGTCTGGACCAAAGCACCATCATTCCATTGACAGCATGTTTTGGCTTTGCAATGGGTGGGGTGGTTGACGATCTAATATATTACAAAGCTGGTAAGACCACATAGATAGAGGCTACGGAATATTACTACTTTTTCTCCGGAAAATTCCTGTCTGAATATCGTATCCACTACCAAAAGGGGTTATGGAGAATTTACATTTGCCTTTTTATCTCTATACATGATATGACTCTCAATTGCTGCCAAAAACCAAAGGACCAGGCTGACCATGTTTGGATAACTTTGGGCTACACGAAGATGATCAAAAGCTAGTTATGATATCAAAGTGCCTTGATTGTGGATTAACCCATATTAGCTATAAGATGTTCATGATATTTTACTAAGACGATATTTTGGGAAAGCTTATAAGATGTTGGTTCAGTAGCTTAATTTCACACTCTTATAACTTGTGAGAATAACAGCTAAAAAACAGCTACTGAATCCATAACTTATAAGTATTAATTTATGGTCTTCTCAAATCCACTCTAAAATTACTGTATGATTTTAATAATACATATTCTTGTTATATACATCCTATACATTGCATGATTGTATTCAAGTGATTTCGGTTGGGGAATTTTACGATGGTCTATCCATACAAGTTTGAGATAAACATATATCAATAAGTAAGAAGGACAACACAACAATTTTAACGTGGGTCGATCCCAATTCAATGGCCTACGTCCACGAACCTCATGATTATGTATTATTAATTAATCAACCACATAACTAAATATACATCATCTCTATAGATACACAAAGTGACTCCCTTCTTCTTAAGCACTCCATCCCATGGCTTAAGCACACTATGTGTTTCCCTGGGCGTCCCCCTTACATGGTGACTCTCTCTCTCTTCCTCCCTTAGAGTATGAGCTCACATATGTGATATCCAACCCTAGCCTATAACACTCCTTATATAGGCAAAGTATTCCTAACCCTAAAACCACTAGGCTAAGGAATACATCTTTTAGGATGCTAGTTTCCTAGTTACACAATAACACCTAGATATTATCCTACTTAAATAGGTAATTACATGCCAATAGAAAACCCCCCATAATATCCTAAAAGATCCACAAAAGATAATGGGAGAAAATCTCCCAAAAGCAAACAAACCAAACCGCCGTTCGTTGGCTCGGATGGGACCGCATGGTCGTGCAGATTTTCCCTCACAATGTTGCCCGGTCGTGCGGCGTTGACAGCCCCTTGCTGTCAGCTCCGCATGACCATGCAACATTACACCACCAAATCCGCCCGACCATGTGTTCTCCACTTTTCCTCCTTTAACTTTGCTAACTTGTCTCCTCATTCCCGAGACTTCTCGAACTATGTTGGGTTTGCTCCAACAATCCTCCTATCAAACCCAACACACCTTGGAACCCCAAATCATATTGGGATTGATCCAACAGATGTACATGTACATATTCATTCTTGTTTTCATTTGTACAGTTTATAATTGACGAGGCTCTTTGTAGCAAAATAGCAAGTCTCAATTATAGTTGAGTGATGTGTAGATACCCCCACAAAAATCTCAGTAAACATTTTACTCAAAAAAAAAAGACAGTAAAGATCTTTCATTTTTATGGCAATGAAATGGCTTCACTCACTTTCCAAAAACTATAAAGATATCGTATGGATAATCAAGTACTTCCTCTGTTTCTATGAAACTCTACCATTTACTTTTGGCACAAAGACAAATTGATTTTGATACTTGTATTTCTCTTATACCCTCAACATTAATGAGAGTGTGGGGGAGAGTAGATGTAGGGTTTAAATTTTACAAAAGTGAGCTAACATGATATTTCACTAGGAAATTGTTTACCATAAAAAGAAATATTAGAGTTTTTTGAAAACATTCCGAATAGGCAAATAGTAGAATTTCATAGGAACGGATGGAGTAAATTGCACTATATGCTCTTCAAAAAATAAAATAAAATGTACTAGTAATATATAAACGAATTTAACCCTCTTGTACTTCATAGCATATGATTGTGTGTGCTCTTTCCTAGAAGGTTGGAAAAGTTACACACTACAATGCTTGAAAAGTAATTTCTTTAATACTTATTAATCAGCAAGTTTTGTGCAAGATTAACTCATAGAAAATTAGGGTCACTTTTGTGAATATAGTGGTCACTTATAGTGAGTAGTGACCTTTGTTTAATTGAAAAGAGACCCATGTCTCACCAAAAGATACAGAAATACCGTCTTGTAGAAGTTTTTGTGTTTATTAATTATCAAAAAGAACTTTAATAAGTTATTAAAACTAATTAGTAAAATCTTAATTCAAGTTTTTGCGCTAGATTCATAGTTTCCTTATTTGAAGAAAAAGCACGTGTTTTTATACGTATAAATTTAAAAATATATTGATGTGTATTTATTGTACAATTAAGTTCAGTAATCTAAGGATTAGAGGGGGGATTATGTAAGAAAACTTACATTCCTTTTTCTCTCTCTCCTTCCTCCTAAAAAAATCCTAGCCGCTTTTTGGTTTAGGGGCTGCCATTAGCAATGCTTTGCTAATGTGAGCCCCAATTTTTTTCGTTTAATTATTTTTTTAGTTTTTTAGTTTTAGTATGTCGAATAATATCACTCTCTCCATCTGTGAGAGTTAGTTTGTCCCGTTCATTGGGTTCAGCTGTCTCTCACTTTTTGAGAGTTTTGTTAGTTTTTCGTTTTATTGTTTGTAGGGTACTTTGGCGGATCTATTCTATCAAGAGGTGGTCTACGATGTTGGATCAAAGCATTCAAAGCTATAGCGGAGTCTTCCGCGAAGAGACTGTAATATGGAAAACAACGATTAAATGGAAGGCGATCAGAATTGTTGAATCTCTAGTGCTATATAGTTTTTTCATTTGAATGTATTCTGATGAATTAGATTTATTTCTTGTTGAATTCAATCCTTTCTGTAACTTCCGTATGGCTTTCAATTAATGAAATTTCTTTTCCCCTTAAAAAAAAGTTAAGTAATCTAAGGTTTATGTGAAGAATTATGGTATGAGCGAGACGACCTTTTCACAGTGTATGAAATATAACATATACGGAGTCGGAGTAGTATATATGAATGAAATACACTTTATGATGGTTTAACAAGTGAAATCTCAAGTTGAAGTAAGAAAATTGTACTACAATTTGTGATGTGGAATTTTCTTCTTCTGGATAGGATCAAACAATATGTTGATGTTATTGACTTATTGATATGGTGAGAAATGTAAAAATGGATGCTATGGCAAAAAGCATGTATTTCGACAAGGGAGAGAGAATGCGGACCTATTGCAGTGGACTCCACCAACAATGGTGTCATTTTGGCAGATTCCTTTCCACCTCGATGGAATTGGTCCCATTCCTTCATCGCTAAAACTCTTTGATTCTGGCCACACACCTGACGGTGACCCATTATATCCACAAAATAAGACAAACTATTAGAAAAGTAATACAGAGTATAACAACCAAAAAACAATTAATAATAAATAATAATAATAAAATTAGTTGAAGGCTAAAGAAGTTAAGAGTGATACACAAAATCTTAAACCCACAGAGCATTGTTACGTTCCTTGTTGCAAATGCTCACTATGCTGTCTGCCCTTAAATTTTGTGGATATATTGGACTTTATAAATCTCGTAGGACTATTATTTGTCACTCAAAATAAGTGAAATTGCCTTCTTTTTTTTATGCTTGTTAACAAAGAGGATACAAGTAAACAGCGATTAAGATACCCCGCTACGTTGCATGTTTGGACTCTCGTATTCAACAACGAATATATTAGTGAAAATAAGAACAAACTTTTAATTATTTCATATGAAACATTAACTTATGAGATTGAAAAATACATTTAACAACAATGGTACTCTCGTCATAGACACATACACTTGTATAAGATGATTTGACTACAACTTTCGTAAGATGACGGTCACTGCTCATAATAGTGATCTCTACTTTTCTAAATATTGACCCTTCTTTATATGAGTTAATCTCACACAAGACTTACTGTTCGTTGTATTTTGAGGGTAACCACCTTACTTCTGTAGGTCCAAACACTATTCGATTTTGTTATATAGCCACCAATAGGATTTTGACTAAATGGTTATTATTGTATTTATGTTTCTTTTATTATTTAAAAAAATAACCATTTCTAGAAGCAGGCTTGAATTCAATGCATAACACCTACCCAAAATTTAAAAAACTAAAGATCAAGCAAGCTTGACAATCAAGCAGCTCGAAGTGGTCCTAATCGCTGATCATGACCCTATAATAATGTACTAACATCTACTTGCCTTCATAGACAGTTATCTTTGGAGATCGAGCTCAAACTTATCAATGGTTGTTCTTGTCATGTCCAAACTAAATTCAGAAATTACATTGAAATGAAAACAACCATAATTTTGCAGAGCACAAATGTGTAATGAACATTAGATTTTAGTATTTTGAATCAAATTATATATCTTTTATACTATGTGGACAAATTTATTGTAACTAATAGCAAAGATGAGGGGAAGGACTTTGGACAACCTTTTGATTCATGCGTGTCAGGCAGCGGTTAAATCATGCTCTCGGGTACATTTTTATGAACGTATTTAAGCATAGGAATGAGAAACGCATAGATTTGAATATTGGACCAGGTACACAAGTGTCTCCGGAGAGTATCCAATTAGATGCTCCCGAAAGCATCTAAACTTTTGCGCCATTGGAGTTTGGACAACACCTTTAAGGACACTAGCAAAGCTACCTATAACTCAAGTAACTGGTGAGAGTGCATATATCTAAAATCATTTGGTTCTTCACCACAATTGTGCACTCCTACGCACGAGAATGCATCTTTATAGAATTTAAGTGTTGACTGAGCTATATAACATGATAAAGTTTTAGTGACCGAAGAAGTGGCTCAAAAATTAGATAAAAATCAAATGAAGAGACACTTTAAAATCAATTGACAATAGGTCGAATAAATCATTTATTTTATATATTCATTGTTCTAAAGTTTTTATTTTTCATTTACTGTGAGACTCTAATACTCATCCTAGTTGGACAAATCTAAAGCTTAGATGTATAATGAAGTCTAACATTTTTATGTAATACATATCCATAATTTTGATAAAACTTAAAAGCATGGCTTAAGACTTATTGCGGTTAAAAGATAAATACTGATTCGTTACATTGTACTCTTTACGTTCCAAATTATTCTTTTTATTTGACTTTTTAAGATTAAAATTTACAAACTTTGGCAATTTATTTAAGAAAAAGATATAAAGAATTATAGAGTTAAAGTTCTATTTTTCTCTTTTAGTTTTACAATTTTAATAATAATTTCAAAGTATTATATATTTTTATAACTATAAAATATTAATTATTTATATTTATTAAAGTATCGTTTTTAAAACCGTGAAAAGTTAAAAGTGAAAAAACTATATGTAAGGGAGGAAGCAGCATAAGTGCATAACAGCGCTCCCACGTGGTACCAGGAAGGTCAGCTCGGCTAAATAAACCTTCAAATTACACTTTTTTTTTGGTGTAGAACTTCGAATTACACTTTGCTCTTATACGCGTATGAATCTTGACTCACCATGAGCCATAAAATATATATTGACCCACGACGTGTAATGTGCCTGCCTTCTGTATTAGCCTACCAATTGGTCAAATCCACACTACGAGTCTACGACTGTGTTGGGCAGTATTCCATATTATTTAAAGTTTGATGGTTTAATTGAGTTTACTTGGGGTGGTGTGTTTCTTTCCTTTAAGTTGGATTGAATACTAATTTGTTTGAGGAAAAAACATAATACTGAATAAGATTGAATTGAACTAAAGTACTAATCGAGTATGTGAAAACAATATACCATTAATTAGCATTGAGTTTTTCTTAAATTTATCACTTTTGTATGTAAGATGTCATATAAAATATATTTAGATTTTATTTAATATAGGAAGGTATCAAAAGATATACGAGTATTAAATTAATTAACAAATGTTATTTGCATATTATTATTTTTTAGGGAGATTATCTGAATATATAGTGTACTTCTAAAATTAGTATGTTTTTGGATCGAAATCTTTTTATACTGACTATCTATAACCACTCTCCTCTCAAAATGATTAAGAGTGTGTTTATTAGAGTTTACAGGGTTAGTTTAATCTAGAGGTGATCTCGTGTCATTTCAATGATTTTCAGTTTAGTTTTGGAATGTTCAGTTCAGTGGTGCTTAGTTCAGAAATATACTTTTTATTTCACATATCAAGTGACGATGTCCAATTTATATTAGTTCAGGGGTGTCCAATTCAGTTCAATGGTGTTCATTTCAGTTAAGTAGTGTTGAATTCAGTTGAGTACATCCCTAAATAACGCACCCTGATATGCTATTTGCTATTCACATTGTGTTTAAATCTGACCCTAGCTACTTTTCATCCCTTTTAAGAGCCTGTTTAGAATGAAGACAATACATTAAGGGATGGAGCAAATGTAAGGATAAAATGGGAATGTCGCGGTGCTTAACTATTATCTTCTAATACATTAAGGGGAAAAAAAGGGGGAAATGCCATCCTAGTGTGAGGGTGATTAATTATTAAACCCAAATAGGCTAATTATCACCCTCCACCACTTAAAATCTAACAACTACCATCACCTCTATCACTCATTTTACACTTAAATCTCTATTACCCCATTAATACATTACCGTCAATACAAGATTTGATTACCCATTTAAGTTTTCATGTACCATGCATGACATTTGATTACCTTAATCGATTATTGCAACTTTTTTTTTGAGGTTATCTCATGTATGATGTATCATTTTTTATCTGGAGGTATCACTTTTATTTTATTTATGATAGTATCACTTTTTTTCCTCACAAATATAAGACCTCATAAGACCGCCTCCATAAATATTTTAGAAATAGTACGTGATAATGAGCCAGAGAAATAGGATAAACAAGGACTGTAGCCAACAGGAGACTCTTGTTTAGGGTACATATACGTAGTATTTCTTATTCATCCCCATCACTGCATAATGATTCATATGCTGTAATTAACGTCTAACCTAAAATGACGCTATCTCGTCATTAATGACGAAAAAAACAATGTATTTTATGATGGCCAATTGGCCATTTATATAGTAATACCACATAATGATAACACTATTATTAATTACGAAACTAGAGAAGGGACAGCTAACCTTACTAATGTCCAAAATTCAACAACTAAAAAAAGGATAAATATATATGTACATTAAAAAAGAAACAAAAAGGAAGCCACTAACCGGTATCAAGGTTTGCAATTATAGTATCTTCCCCAAACCTTGCCTTTTTCCAGATTGAGTTATGAGGTATTGCTCCATTGTTCTCTAATCCCAGGAACGTCCATGATCGAGTAGTGTGCAATTTTCTCCCTTGGTTTGGGAATACTGAGACCACATTGGGGTGGTCTAGTGGCCATTACATAAAAAATAGAAGTTAGTTAACTATTGGACACGTAACTAGTAAGAGAACGTCTTCGTAGAGACGAAGTGACTTTTGTGAAAAAAATAGTCACTTGTAAATAAAAAAACACCTTGTTAAGTTATTTTTCATAAAAGTCATTTCGTTCCACCATAAAACGCGCGGTCTTATACAAGATTTATTAGAAGGTGCAAAGTTCGATTTATTTGTGATGATGTTGACTGTTGTGAGTAAATGTTTTTTTTTCGGATTGACTCCGTAAAATGATACTATTATAAAAAAACAAAAAAAAAAAAAATCTTTGTTACTATAGTTAGAGAGAAAAACGGTAGATATAGATTATAGGGGAATGAATGAGAGGAAGATTGTAACTAACTTGCGATATCAAATGCCTTGTCTTCGTCAAGAATGGCGGCGAAGCCATTGATATGCCTAGTGTACGAGTAGAATATTGCATCTTTGGCCACATCACGACTGCTCCAATTATGCCAATAAGAATGCAAATGATATTAATTATTAGTCTGAGAATACACAAAAACTTGAGAGCGGACCTATGGGGTAAGACCTATTGCCGAAAAATAGTCACTTCTCTAGTGTAATTTGAAACAATGATGTGACTATTATAAGTTCTGAATATGTACCTTGCAAGGTAAGATCCCAAGAAGTCATAATGTGACTCTTTGATTTGCTGCAAATCGTATTCGGTCGGTCGAGCTCCCTCGTTACCATGGGAGTGAGCTCCCATGTACACAACATAGGACTAGAACAAGAAAAAGAAGTTAGCAAAATGCAAGGTTATGAATTAACTAGTGAAAGATTCAGGCAAACATGTTTTCATTTCATTCTTTTTTCTTTCTATTTACCTTTTTAGTACCAAAAGTGGGTTTGTAGAGTAGGAAGAGCAGGAGAGATAGAAAGAGGCCAGAAGGTGAAGCAAGAAGCCTCATAGTTGGGAAGTTGTGTTTCCCAGCAAATCTCCCAGTTTCAGGCTTTGGGCTTCTATTAGCCTTTGTATTGGTGTATGTAATGTATGCTTGTAATGGGATTTATATAGATGACAAAAAGAGAATGGTCAATACAATGGGAACATCGTCCAATCCCAAGGCTTTTATTTATTTTTATTTTTATTTTTGGGGGGTCTCAATCGAGGACCAATTTTAAAGGTAAGGTTCTTATCAAGATTCCTATGCCTGGTAAGCCAACTTTCTTGCCCCTTAGACGTGAAGTAGGGCCGTAAATGAACTGAGCATTTGCGAACAACCTCAGTTAAAGCTAGTTCCAACTAAATGAACGAACATGAACGCAATTGTAAAGCTTGTTTGTTAAACGAGTTGAGCTCGAACAAGGCTCGGTTGGACTCGTTTATGTTCGCGAACAACGTCGTTTATGTTCGTGAACAAGCTCGTTTATGTTTGTTTAAAGCTCGTTTAAAACTCGATAGTATTATTTTACTATTTAATACCTTAATAAAATAAATAATTTTATTAATATACATTTTACAATTATATGTTCGTGAACAAGCCCGACTCTAACTCTACTTGTTTATTTAAGCGAGCTTAAACGAGCCGAGCTCGAGCTCGAGCTCAGAAGGTATTATCGACCTCGAGCTCGGTTATAAAAGCTTGTTCTTTCTCGAGGTCGAACAGAGCTCGGCCCAGCTCAACTCGTTTACAGCCCTACCGTGATGGGTAAAGGGGCTAGCCGATAGCCGCTTGCCGCTTTGAACAAGTTTTTCCAAAGTCAGCATCTTGGGGAGATAAATATAAGAAAGGAAATATCTCACTTAAGTATTCTGAGTTTTTAGGTATTATTTATCGGGTTATATGTGGTTAACTCATCTTAATTTGGTGTCACAAAGGTTTCAACTAAGTTTCACCTGGGTGACACTGGATGACGAAAACTGACTCTTCGTTATTTTGTAGAGGTAAAATGACGTCGTTTACTGTATACCATAATAATAAAAGTAATTAATATTTCTAACCAACCCATATAACTTATTTAATTTGCAAAAATTAATTGTTGGACCCCTCCAACAAAAATTGAGGCGTCACTTTTTCTTCGAAAATAAGTCAATTTACTTTCCCTTTCCAATTCATTCAAACACGACATATTGAAAAAGTGGATGAATAAGTTGAGGCATTATTTTCATCCGCTCCATTTGTTCATTGTTGGTGAGTATTATCACACAAATCGATTGTAATACCCCGAATTTCCGTCTAATTTAAAACCATTTAAAATCACGAGTTGGAGCGAAAAAACATGAAAATTCAAAGCGTCACAAGCATATTTAATGTTCAAATTAAATACAAGGCTAGAAAGAAACAAATGTACGTATAAATCCAAAACAAAACAAATTAGATAATTAAGTATTATCTATCTTTCCAAACTAGACTTAAAACAAATAAATCCAAATGATAAAGAAATATTTAACTATTAATTCTCATGCAAGAGAATTATGCATATTACAATAAACTCCCAATAACACATCAATCCAAAAGAGTCTAAACAATAAATAAAAGTTTTTAGAAGATATACTATCTTCTTTGATCGCCTTCTCTAGCTCCTAACACGAGCTAACAATCCTGTCAATCTACTCCTCATACGAACGGATTCCGTACAGGTTCATCATAGGCCCACCATTGAAGAGAAATGAGCAACAAACCCAAGTAAAAAGAATAACAAACAATCAACTACGGTAAGTAATTCATAACGACATAGTCCATTTAAATCTCCAAGTTAAGCCAACATGTTTAATAAAATAATAATCATGCTTCGGATAATTAAAAGACATCGTGTTTTAAATAAGAAACGCACCGATCACCAAATTAATAAATCAATATTTATTATTATCCATTAGCCAAGTTCATTAGAGAGAACAGAATCGCATGAATTGTCAAACCAACTGCAGTCGATTCAAATAGGATCTTAGTCCTCTGCATAATAACAAAAAAGGGATCAAACCCGGAGTATGGATGACTCTTAGAAGTACTTCCTCTGTTACTAAGTATGCATACCCTCTCTCAACCCTTAGGTTTACAACAAGAATTATTTCATCCATAAAACTAACCTGCCCAATAATCATATATGGATACAAGTAATACATTGGGGCTACGACTCGCAGACATAGACCTGCCCAATATAGCAAGTTACAAAATCTCATTCGCGTCCTTTGGTGGATCCATTACCAAAAAAATCTTAACTCTTATTTCATTTTCATATGGTGATCACATAAACAAGTAATACACATATCTTGGCATTCTCAAGTAAATACTCAACAATTACAAATGAACAATTTAAGTTCACAATTCCGATGGTATAATTTCACATGAATGAGCATCAACACTCAAATTCACAATCACCTAACAATATACCTTTTACTGGTTTTCAATATTGTTTACCAATTCAATAGTTAAGTCATATTAACTTATTGAAACGACATGCTTACTAACATGATCCAAATAGCGATAGGCTATAACCAAATTGAACAAAAATTAAATCATATCTTTAGTTCAATATCACAAATAATTACTCCACGTAATTACAAAGATTAACATGCATCATATAACATGAATCTCAACAAGTAGTCATTGCTATACAAAGTGAATTTCTATCATAGTTCAACATGCATTCACTATCCCATAATTCTATATGAATTATCATAAGGAAATAAATATCAATTATCCCTTATCAGAAATCTAAATATGAATTATAATCTCAATTCAAATACCAGACAATGAACACACAATTTCACTAGACATGAAATTACCTTGAGCAATAAGGCAAATCCAACAATCACGTAAGCTCCTTACGTTAAGTGCGGTGAACGGGTCCTAACAAATCCACAATAATCCAATAGTACATACCTTGACTTCTAAACCTATAAAATAAAAATTAAAGATGGTTTAGCTCATTAAACTTAATTGAAAATTTATTACTCATGCATGCTGAATGAATTTTTAAACAAAACTTTCATAAATCAATTTAGAGAAACTTTCCATAAACCCTAATTGAATTCAACACTTAAAAACAAAAGTCAAACACCAAAAATCAACAACCACCACAACAACACCACCGGACCACTGCCGGTCTGCCGCCAGCAGTGGTTGTGCACGACCCTGCCATGCGCCGCACGGTTTAACCCTTTTTTTTTTTTTTTTTTGTTAATCGAATTTAACGAACTCAAACCCTAATTAAATCTGAATATTTAACATAATTAAAGATTTAATATTTTCATAAACATCCAAACCTTTTTTTTTTTTTGGAAAATGGTAGCTTGTATTTCCATATTCCAAAGGATGCCAAAATGACACCCTAGAAAATCTAGCATACATCATAATCACATGCATACCCAAGAGTAGATAATTCAGAACTATGACATCCTACTTCAGAGAAGACAATAAAACAGAGCAATCCACAAGTAGAAACTCCTAAGTAATCAATACAGATAAGTTGATAATTTCAAAGAAAAAAAAAAACTCAATCTGTCTTGTGGAAGAATCTGATCAGCACCATACTTTGTATAGCCCTCACAATCTGTGTACAATCTCGACTACCTCGCCCAAGAATTCTACTCTTCCGCTCCCACCACAGCTCGTACACAGTAGCACAAAGAGCAGTTCTCTTCTTTCTCTGTGTTGGTGCTTTACCTCTGACATGCAACTTAAACCAGTTAAGCTCCCTCTCCAGATTCATAGTCCTCCTTCTAATGCCAAGCCATGCCAAAACTTGTTGCCAGATGTTCTTTGCAATCCCACATTCAAAAAACAAAATGATTAGGTCTCATGTGCACCATAACATAAGTTGCATCTATTAACAATTTGCAGACCCCTCTTCATTAGTTGATCCACAATAGCCAAATTTTGATACGCAGCTAGCCAAGTGATGATTCCATCTCTTGGCATGCACATAGGATCCCACAAGGTCCTCCCCCACCTACACGTAGTACCTCTATCTCTGAACACGTCATATGCATCACCAGCAACAAACTTTCCCCACTCACACCATTTCTGAACTAAGTTCATTGCAGTACTAACATCACCACACCTAGCCACAAAAAAGATCCCTAGTTTGAAGCAATATTTTCCATAGCCATGCATCATTTACTTTACTAACAACAGACCATATGGTATCTTGAGCAAGATGATATTTTGTCACCCACTCAACAAACAAGCTCTTTTGATTCGAGGCAATCAACCAAATCCACCGCATAAACATTGCTTTATTCCAAGAACAAGTATGTTTCAAGTTTAGACCCCCTTCCGCATCAGGTCTACACACTTGCTCCCAATCCATAAGATAGATCTTTCTATACTCATCATCCACCCCCAAAAAAAAATCTCTACTCAGTTTATCAATCTCATGAATCACAGCCTCTAGGAGCACAAAAGCTGAGCCCCAGAAATTACTCAGCCCAAACAAAACCGTATTGAGTAACTGAACCTTACCCGCATAGCTTAAAAGCTTAGAAGACCAATGTTGGGTGTGTTTTCGAACTTTACCAAGCAGTGGCTGGCATAATGACATAGTAAGTCTAGCTGCGTTGAGAGGAACCCCCAGATACCTAAACGGCAAGGACCCCTCAGTAAAACTTGTAGCCTGCAGAACTTCCCTTCTACAACTTCATTTACACCACCAAAGAAAACATTTGTCTTTGTAGGGGTAGGATGCAACCCGGACATACTAGCAAATTTACACAGAACATTAAACATATGAAGCACTGAGGGCACGTCCCCCCCGGAAAATAGAAGGAGGAGAAATGTGTAAAGATCTAAACTTTAATCAACCTTTAATTCAAATTCAATAAAAACTTCAAATCAGACCCTAAACATGATTCTAATATGCAAAATACTAGAATCTAGCAATTCTAG
Organism: Tetragonia tetragonoides; assembly: GCA_038025085.1. NCBI lineage: Eukaryota > Viridiplantae > Streptophyta > Magnoliopsida > Caryophyllales > Aizoaceae > Tetragonia > Tetragonia tetragonoides. The sequence goes on from CM076154.1 coordinate 27,732,208, forward strand.
GTCAAAAACATAAATTAGGGTTTACTCATAAACATGCAAGGGTTCATAAAAATCAAACTTGAATCAAAACAAAGCTTTTACAAATCTTAAAAGCTATTAAAAACACTTACTTGTAAAACTTGGAATCAAACTTGAGTAAGAGGATGAATTATGAAAGAGTGTTAAATTTTCTCTTCTTCTTCTTCTTCCCCTTGGTTCGGCCGTGTGAGAGAGAGCAAGAAAGTGAGTGATTTTTTTTGTTTTGTTTAGGTTAAGTTGATGAGTGAGAGGAAGTAGAGTTTGAATAGGAAACCAAATTTCCTAAATTCACTCATTCCTTATCTCCCTCCAACTTCCTAATTAACCATCCAATCAAACTTCTCTAAATCCACACTTTCTAGGAACACACAATTTTGAAAATAAAATCAGCTAAAATGCCCCATATTTTCGGCTAGGGTGCCGAAAATATTATCCCAAGTTGAGCAATAATATTTTCGGCCAAATCCAAAATATTAGCCCACAAAATCTATTATTTATTTTGGCCCAATTATAATTGATTAGGTCCAAAACCAAAACCCAATAATTAATTAGGAAACACTCAAGAGCCCAATTAACTTTTTTAAATCCAAATTTACATTTTTCTTTTAAGTAATTATTATTTTAAAATGAATAATAATACGGTGTATTACATCCTATCCCCTTAAAATAAGTTTCATCATTGAAACGTAGGATCACCACCAAAGTGAAACTAGTTTCATAAGCCGAAGTTTTCACCACGACTTTTCAAAGTCCAAATGCAACTATGCAAATTGAATGCTAAAAGTTTTCACACCTTTTCCAAATAATAACATGACCATGATGCAACGCAATGCAATGAGTTTTCCAGTCTTTGCTTAAATTTATTTTCTTTTGTAGATTGTTACACCCTTCCTCCTTTAAAAAGGTTTCAAGCTCGAAACCAAGGTTAAGTACCTTGTTCGGACAGTTGAGGGTAGCGTTGCGCATATAAGCCACAGACTTCCAACTTGCTTCTTCGACTTTGTGGTTAATTAGCCCACAACACTTTCACAAGATTGATCATAAACGCACGAGTTGTATTTGTTTTCTCGTCTAGCTAGGATTCTCACAGGTTTAGGAGGTGTTTGGATGTTGGCTTGTGGGGTGGCTTTTGGCAAAATTGGATGTTTGACCAGTCCACCATCCAATATTGGTGTTTGGATGTTAGCTTGTGAGATTGGCTTCTACGTTCCCACAAACCAACTTTTGAAAAGCCAAGGAGGTTGGCTTATGGGTATTGACTGGTGGCATTAATGTAGTCCAATGACATAATAGTCCAAGACTTGCAATTATTTACTTCTAGGCCATCAAATTCCTTAATCATATGAATATCCTTATAGGTCATTTTACATATAACCAACTAATGTTACCAGCCAATGTTACCAAACATCTCTTTTCAAACATCCAATGTTAACAGCCGGTCAAATCAGCTAACAATACCAGCCATCGACCACCAGCCATCAGCCAACAGCTAACAAGCCAATTGCCAAACAGGGCCTTAGTTTGTTCTTCAAGAACTCGAACTGGTTTCTCTTCATAAGTAAGTGTGTCATCTAACACCACCTTTTCAGGATTCAGCACATGACTTGGATAATGATGATACCTCTTGAGTTGTAACACATGGAACACATTGTGCACTTGCTCCAAATCCATAAGCATAGCAAGCCTATAAGCGACCTCTCCAATTCTTTCAAAAATCTCATAGGGTCCAATGTACTTTGGGCTAAGCTTTCCTTTACGCCCAAATCTCATGACTCCACGAGAAGGCGATACTTTCAAAAGTACCTTCTCACGAATTTGGAAGTCTTCAGCTTTCATCTTTTCTTGGACCAGTTTCACTTGAACCACACTCTCTTGGATAAATCCGTACCCAACACAATGGTCTCACTTATGTCGTTCCAGCACGTATGAGATCGACATTTCTCCCATACAGCGCCTCATAAGGTGCTCTACTAATACTGGCATGGTAGATGTTGTTGTACGAGAACTCAATCAAAGGCAAACTCGTCTCCCAAGAGTCCTTCATCTCTAGAGAACAAGCTCTCAACATATCCTCCAAAGTCTGAAAAGTACGCTCCGTTTCACCATCTGTTGCCAGATGAAATGTCGTACTAAGCTTCAACTTCTTACCAAAGGCATTCTACAATTTGTCCCAAAAGTTCGATAGAATCTCGTATCCCTGTCTGAAACAATGTCTTAGAAACTCTATGTAACCTTAAGACCTCTTTCACATAAGTTTCAGTGAGTTGGTCCATCGACTAAGTCTTCTTCATCGCAATGATTCTCACCGTTTTCGTCAATCGATCGACCAGTCACGAAATCCATTGAGATTGAATCCCATTTCCATCCAGGAATTTTGAGTGATTGAAAAAGACCTCCAGGCCTTCTATGTTAAATCTTCACCTTTTTGAGAAGTAAGCCACCTTGCCACACATTGAGCACATTCTCACTTCATGCTTGACCACCAAAACTGAATCTTCAAATCTTTGTACAACTTATCACCTTCTGGGTGAATAGAATACGTAGTTCCATCCGCCTCATCGAGAATCTTTCTCTTCAATGCGACGTTGTTTGAAACACATCAACACCCTTTCATCTTGATTGTACCATCATTAAGAATCTCATAATCAGGATACTTTTTATCCTTGATCTTGACATATAACTCTTCTAGAAATGAGTCATGAACTTACAGCTGTCAAATCTCATCATAAATCGACGGTCGCACTCACTACAACAAATTTCTTAATAGGGTACACTTTTTTTTCCATACTCTACAAAGCGTCAACTCGTAGAAAAAAAACGAAGGTTTGCCACGCTTTTAAGTGTGAAGATGTCCTTCACGATTATAAGCCAGGTGAATCATGAGTTTTACCACGCTTTAATTTGAGGAAGTAGGTTTTATTAAAAACTCAAGTTGAGCGCCAGGATTTTTAGAACCGGATTACTTAAGCGCCTTAATTTTCACGAATTTGACTTGATTAAGCGCTTAAAGAGAAAAAAAACCAGAATAATCAGTCAAAAAAGAGAGAAAAAAGGAAAAGGAAAAAAAAGAAAAGAAAACCTAATTACTTAGATGTTACTAAGAAAAAGAAAAAAGGAAAACGAGAATTGTTGGCAATCTTTGCACGTCGTCTTCCTCACTCCTCCATTGAGAGCAAACACGCACAAGAGTCACAACCCATAAAAGAGAGTGTGTGTGTGATTGCAGCGGCAAAGAGAGATAGCAACACACAACCCTAAAATTACAGAGGCGAAGAGAGAGAGGAATTAGGCTGATTTACACAAGGTATATTTCAATTCCCTCAATTTTACATCAATTCAAGCAAATCGTTTTGTTTATTATCTACTTTGAACTACTGTTTGTTCAATAGCATTTTTTCAGTATGATTGATATAGAAATTAGGCTTATTTAAGCATTCACACAGCTATAGAAATTGGGTCTATAATAGGTTGAAGATTGAAACCCTAATTTATCTGCTCCAGTTTTCCATCTGTGGCAGCATGATATTTTTGTTGTTACCATGTTTAATTGATTGTGGTTTTCCTCCAATTTCACTGCTAGGAAGAATTTCTCTGTATCATACGCATTTTTCAAATACCTTCAGAGCGCTTGAAGAACCTAATCAAATTAACAATAGTGCGTCACTTTTTTACCCCTTTCTCTTCTGTTCTTCACTCATGGCTTTATGATTACTATTTTTCCGTTCGTTATCTTCTCTATTGTGGCATGATTCTGATGCGAAACTCATACCTTAACTTTGTACTGCCATTTACAAACAAAAATTGAAAAAAAGTTGAAACATTTGGCTTTTGGGTTATGGGGTTGAAGAAATCATACGCCCCATATATAGTCAATCATTGCAGAAAGGTTTTTAGTTTGAATGTAAATTGTGGAAATTCCCAGATAATTGAGCTACTAGTGGTTAAAACTAAACATGAAGGATGATCATTTGCTTGGTTAAAATGTACACAATTGCGCCCATGTCATGAGTCCTTTGTCATTGATGGTTTTCCTTCATTATTGATGGTTTTCTACCCCTTAATTATAGATAGTGACTCTAGTAATATAAGCTCTAATTTGGTATCTGACCTTCTATTGTACACTTGGTACTGTAGGAAGTGTTTGACTTTTGATCATTACTATGAGTTATCAATTCGTAGTTCATGAAAGCAATTTGAATTATGTTTTATTTTTAAACTTTTGTAAAATTAAAGGGTAGAACAAAGGTTTAGTATGCTGGATTAGCTATTGGGTTATCTGGTACATCTTTTCTTTTTATTTTTCACAAAAAGGTAGCACAAAAATATTCAAGTTAGCTGGGTCGAAAGCTGCCTTCAACACAAGGATGTCTGCAACGTGGTTACTCTTTGTAAAGTTGTGGCAGATCTTAACTGTCTCCATGTTCATCTTGACAGAATTAGCTTGGATTCATTGAACAATAAGTTTTGAGTCAGCTTGATGCACTCCAATGAAATCACTCTTCTCTATAACCTAATAGTTTAATACTATGCTTCCTAAGCTACTCTAACTTGATTTGCTTTGCAACTTATTTTTTCTGTTGAGAAATTTGATTTATTGTGAAATACAAAATACATTTTCGAGGATGTTAGTGTGAGTGTTTGTAAGGATAGGTGTAGATTTCTTAAGTCTTCTCTTGTTGCTTTACTTATTGAGCAGACCAAAATTTAGATCCTTTTTATTTTTGTTTTTAATAGTGCTGTTGCCTCCAGACCCTTGCGATGGTGTACATGAGCTGGTAGTCCACTTGATGATAAGTCATGAAACTGGAAGAGACAAGTACTGATATCAAATAAAATTTTCTTCTTGAAAGTTGATGAAGTTATTTGAGAAGTTAGATGTTGTGATTTTCCAGACAGTTTTGTGCATATGGCCTTCTATCAAATGCTTTTTAAATTTTGAGTACATGAAAAACTCAAATCAATAAATTTCCTGTTTGTGAAGAATTTGGAATGTTATAGCTGATGTTGGTCATAAACAAACTGAATATTATGTTTTTAGGCTTATAATCTCGGAGTTACACAACGTAAACCTCTCCAAAGAAGTTTATGTTTAACGTTACATAAACTAATGAAGGAATTGAATTGCAATCATTGGATGATGTTTGGGTATGTTTATTTTATGTTATTTGGTTCCCCTGAACGACTACTGTGAATAACGAGCAATTGGTTACCTGTTCTGAAAACACTGGATTGTGCAGCCTAAATCTAAATTGCTTATTTGTCTGTTATAGTTGTCTACTTGCTGATCTTATGAGTCGTTGTCTTCTCACTATTATCCTTTAGTTTTTAGCTTGACTTTGAGGTAAAAATTTGCTTGAATGATAAGGTACTCGATGTAGCCAATTGGATTTAGAGGCACTAAGTAACATATGTTTAATATGCTAAATTTTAGCAATTCTTCATGAGATTCTTACATTCTGAATTTTGGACTTGATTTGCTACTATTTAACAAGGACTTTGCCTGCTAAGGGCAGCAACCCGGTGAAAAAGAACCATCTAAGTGGATATTTAAAGGTAGTACTGATCTTCATGTGCTTCAATAGATTCATCGTTCTCTAGAGTTTGTGATATATTTTCTATATTTTTATATAGTGATGCCATTTGCATACCTGTTTAGAGAACAAAACTAGTGGTCTCATGTTCTTGCAGGTGTGATCAATACTTAGGGTGCTGCTGCAAAGTCATTAGGTCTGTTTTTGGTGCTATTGTGCTTCTGCTACTGCTTTTGTGCAATGTCTACACTCCTACCATAGCTGATGTGCAGGGTTTTCTAAATCTTAACTTTACCGTTTTGAATGTATAGATTTATTTTGACTTGGAAAAGGGAATTCCATCCCCATTTGCTTGTGCTTGTGTATATCCACTACATTTTCCAAGTGTCATCCTTATTAGTTATCTTTTTAAGTCTCATGTTGTAGACGTCAAAAAAACGCCTTCAGATTTCTCCGCAAAAGCCTGATGATGAAAGGAGTAATTTATAAACTTGAATGCTATTTTTGCTTTAATAGGTAAGATAATGTCTCAAGTTTTTCCTCGATCCCTCATTTATTCCAATCCCATTCAAAAGCCCCATTCAAGAGCTTTCCAAAAATGTCTCTCATGCCTTTTTTCGACTCCCGGTCGCCAAGTTGCGAACCGGGGGTAGAACCGTCTTTTACCCTCCAAGAGTAAAACGGTCTTTTCATATTTTTTGGAACACAAAATTCATCCGAAAATAAAATAGACTGGATGTCGTCATCCAGCTAGCTCCTCACAGCCTTCAGCGACTGTGAGCTGGGCCTCTAGCGGCGCTCGTCAGGGTCGCTAGCGGTGCTGATTCAACCTCTGGCCCGACTCTTTTTTCAAACCCAATTCAAAAATTTGACTCTTTTCAGCCGTCCAGCCCTACTTCCCCACGCCTATAAATACGACCCTCCTCCCTGAGTTCAAATCACATAGTCTACAGTTAACACCCTCTATTCTCAGAAGTATTAACACTAAGCTTCCCCCTCTTTCTTCCAAACTTGAGATCTTGTCTTTACTATTTTTGTCAAATATAGCCTACAGTTCAGGTATTAACTCCTGAGGGCTCAAATTAAATTAATTGCCTAATTGTTTATTTTCTAGTAGTCATAATGTAGATATCATGCTAGAATAACGTCTTTTATTGCTTGCTAAATATTGTCCTTCCAAGCATGTCTAGTCGTTGTGCTGCTCAACTTGTCAAATCGAATGCATGTCTAAACAAGGGTTAAAAATAAATGTTTTGATGCTTGTGATGAACCAATTAATAGTCTAAATCTAGGTTGTTAATCCGGTTTTGCATGGGAATGATGTCTTTATATTATTAAGCAAACTTGAGTTAGTAGAGGCCGCCATAAACGGGCGAGTTGGGTGCCTAACACCTTCCCACCTCGTACCTTCGCCCCCGAACCCTTTATTTTTGGGTATTCATATGTTCTATATAAGTGAGAGTCTTTCTAAAAACATGATCAGTTCACTTATCACGCTATTGGGTTGTCCCTTCGATTTGTCCCTTCGCTAAAACGCCGGTAGCAGATTTGTGACCTCTTTCATGATTTTTATTCAATTCAAGTCTTTTCAAAAGCTTTTCTAACTCGATGGTTCCTTGAACTTATCTAAACCCCCAGCTTACAAATTTTCTATAAGGACGCACTCCGTGGCCGTAGAAATCTCGGGTCCTTACAGTGGCGACTTCACTGGGGATTTATTTAAGAGGGTGAGACTTGAAAGTCAAGTTTGCTTAATTGTTTAATAATATGTTTCATATATTGCATCAATTGCATCATATGCATGTGCCTTGATACAACCTTTTGACCCTTATTGACCCTCGAGGAAGTTTGTGTCGTAACTCGTAGACAACCCGTATATTTAAAGGAATATACAGTTGTCCTATCGTGCAAACCGACGCTTCCTCACCCACGATTCATCGACTCTTGTTGGTGGAAAAGAATTACAATTGATGTGTCGACCATCCGTCGAACGGAAATTGTAATTTTGTCGTGGTGACCTCACAGGAGCCAAAAGTTTCTAACCCACATTCATGCATTCACTTGTTTGTTGTGCATGTGTCGTTGTAATGCTCGTCTGATCACATGTTTGCTTGTAAACTGCGTTGTTATAATGCTTGCCTGAATGCATGAATACCGTGAGTGTGTGCCAACATGTACTTACGTGCTAGGACTCTTTTCTTTTATTTTTAGCTAGTTCCTAATGCCGAAAAATAGTGCGAGAATTCAATTCAATGTGCACTCGTTTCCCCGATGATATATTTTCATATAGCGTCGAATACAAACCTTTTAGCAAAAAAAAAAGAGTCGGTCTCTCTAACCCCTCTCCCACCTTTTTTTTATTTTTCTTTTTTTTTCTTTATTCTTTTGTTGTAATTCAGATTCGGCAAAAAAATAAACGCCGGAAGAAAAAAATCGGAAAATAAAATTAAAAAAATGCCGAAATTTTCTTATTTATTTATTTATCCCATTTTCCATTTTCTTTGAGTCTAGAAAAATTTTAAAAATAGGATAGTCCGTCTTTTTCTATTTTTCTCATTTTCGTTAATCGACTTCATTTTTACTTTGATATGAGGGGATATAATCGGGCATTTAGGCTTAGGTTTTTATTTTCTTCTTTTCCATTTCTTTGCATTTTATGTATTAGACGCTCTATGCTAGGATTAATAAATAATCGTCATGGATACATTGTCGTCATTTTGCATCTGCATTTGTACGAAAGTCCAAGTCTTGCATTCATCAATGTCTCCAATTGTTCACTACCTGTCATGCACTAGAAGTCTAGACGAGTCGATCATAGGTCTTCTAGGGTCATTTTGCGTCAATTCATTGTCATACATGTCAAGGTCAGTCCGTCATGCATCTTGCATGTTGTTGTCGTAACTCTGTCATTGCATTGTTATCATCATGCATTCAAGTTCATATAGTCGTCCTTAGATTCATTCACCTTAGGAGCTATCAAGGGTCTTCTAAAAATCATGAGTCTTTGTTTTCAAGTCCTTTCTTCGGCGTCTTTCTAAGTTGAGACTTGTGTTCAGGATTGGGGGCTAAAGGAAGAATTACGAAGACAAAGGTTGGGCTCGATCATCCAGAAGATTGGTTCTTATACAAGCTACCTCCTAGACACCACCACATTCCAAAAGGCCATCACCCCATAATCCATCACCACTACAAAGCTCGCCACCACTCAGTACATCCCTTACCTCACCAATCACACCCCCAAACTTCAGCATGGTCAAAACCACCGACGAGAGGCTTGATGAGCTCATGAGCGAGTTAGAAAGGGTGCGACTCAAGGTTGAAGATTTGGAAGAGAAGAAAGAGGATGAAGCAAGAATCCTCTCCGACTCCGCCTCTGAGGAAGAAGGATCAAATGCCAAGTTGGCTAAGATTAATTTTGTGCTCGATAGTGGCCTGTTTTCCAACTACCATGCTAATGTTGGTAAAGTCAATCCCAAAGTCAAGGGCAAGCTTGCAGCCAAATTCTCCATGCCTAAAGCTCCGACATTCACTGGCACTGATAATCCACAAAACCACCTCAAAGCCTTCACTACTGCCATGAGTTTAAGAGGAGTTGACAAAAATATCTACATTCATTTGTTCCCACAGACTCTTGATGCCCGAACTCCCGTAGGTTCTAAAATTTGAATTCGGAGAACTATCGCACTTGGTCAGATTTCACTACAGTCTTCCTTGCACGCTACAAGGAAAATGTTGCTCTAACTATGACCCTTCCAGAGTTAGAGATCACCAAACAAGAAGAAGATGAGGGATTCACTACCCTCCTTAGGCGTTGGAAGCTAAAGATAGCCGAACTGGTTGAGCGACCTTCGCAAACTGATCAAATCTGCCAACTCATCAAGAACCTGCAACCTTCTTACAAGGAACACCTCAGGTATCAAGCAATTGACTCCTACAACCGACTCTATGCTGTGGGTATCCTAATTGAAAATGACCTTCTTAAGAATTTCACTTAAGTTGTGAACAACGCGAGTATCTACAGTCGGGGATGTCCTCCATATCCCTGTCAAACAGCCCGTGCTCGAGAGGTTGAAGAGAGTCGAAGTCTCCTAGTGTGCTAGTCTAGTTGAGTCCAGTCAAGTCTAATGATGTCTAGTATGTCTTTTCAATTCGTCCATAAAGTCTAGCTTACTTTTCGTGTAATGCTTTTCTTCGCTTCAATAAAGATTGCAGTTTGATTCCCCTCATTGTCTTTGTTCAATCCTATGACGAACTTAAGTTGCCTATGACGGAATAACAAAAAAATAAATAAATAAAATCAAAAGAAAGCCTTCATTGTGGAAAACATCAAACAAAACTCCCTAATGATCATCCCCATAGAGGACATACAGTTGAAAATCGTCCGTGCTGAGGACAGGAGGCATTCATTTGACACCTCACATCAATATCCTTTGCTACCCTATACATCATTACCACTTGCAACCCGTTGGATATTTAACACATAGCCTTTCATTTCTTAATCACATCATTCTTACCCGGTGAATGGGTGTGTGCGACATGGAAATAAAGCAACCTTCTAGGCAAGGTGGACCGACCTACAAAAAGAGCCATCGAGAGAAATACCAAAAAAACGAGAGAACTCGAAAGTTCAAAAGCAAAAAAAAAAAAAAAAAAAAAAAACAAAAAAAAAAAAAAAAAGAGAAAAAGATTTCGAGAGCAATCAAAGATCTAAAAGAGTGCAAACACTTCAAGCACACCCAAACGGTGGCCTTACCTAAGCATTGGTCCCTAAGCCACCTCGTCTAGATCACAAACTTGTTTTCCATCCAGCATACTTTGGGGAGGGGAATTACATTGGATTTATTTGATCCTTTATCCTTTCTTTGACACCTCAACCCAGCCTGACATTACAACCCAAAACCTCTCCAAGAGATACGACCATTCAATTGTATAGTCTTGAACTACGTTGGCCTGATTCCACAAACTGGATACGTAGGAAACCTCAAGGAGGTCCGGCCACGAGAACCACTTTGTCACATGATTGTAAGGAGTTCTCCCATTCCACCATTCTCATCTAAGGCTAAAAAAACAAAATGACCTCGGTAGGTTGAAAACTCGAAAGGGCGGCCTAGGCAAAAGTTAGGGCATCCAAAAAAAAAATATAAAACAATTCAGTATCTTGAGGCAACTTAAATTTCTGAGGATTTAGAGCATTGTTTCTCATGTAAGCGCTCTTTGGTCAGTCGTCTAGAGGTCATACTCATCGCCTTTCTCGTAGGCTTGTACATAGACTTCCCAACTTGTGGCTTTTTCAGAATGAGTAAGTTCTTTGTCCGTTACGTTCCAAGTTGTCCATTCTGTCCCCATACCGTAAGTTCAGATATTTTGTACCACTGCATCAACATCCTAGCTCCTCGAGTAGGTCATAACCATCAAGAACCACACATCAAACTGGGGGCTGATTCTCCCTTGACTGCACCCAGTCTTGTCCACTTGTCTCTTACTCTGTCAAGATCACCACATGAATTGAAATTCTTGATAACAAAAACTTTTCCCATATGAAGACCCTCTTCAGACCATATAGGGGAGTCGTGCATGTTAGTGTAGACACCCTAGTCGGTTCTCATCCCCTGACACCGCAACGCCCGATGATGATGGTAATGGATTAACATGGATGTAAGTAGAAAAGGAAGTTGCTCGGAAATCTAGACCAAATTCCTTGAAACCTCAGTCTTTGGATATCCCTTGTTATAAGGATTCCAACGCCTTTGACCTTGCCTCAATCAGGTTCCCAGATCAAGAGATATCGCGTCTCGAAGATTTGGGTCAAAACCGCTCAATCCCGGCCCCTTGGGCCAACCCAAGGGCAATTTCGTAATTTATAGAGCACAAAAAGTCAAAAACCCTAGTCACGCGCACGCCGTCAGGCCCGGCGGCCTTCGCAGGCTGCTCAGCGGCCAGCGCGTGACAGCAGGGGCTGTCTGGCCAGCCGCCGAGTTTCAACGGCCAGCCGCTGAGCCCCAGCGGCCACTGCGGGCCTCAGCTGCCCTCCGTGTGGCCGCTGAACCTATTTTTTGACTGAGCCGACTTTTGCCGCCGGACTTTCGGCCCTAGGTCCCTAAATCCGTCCCGCAACTCTATAAATACTCCCTTTCACCCTCTTCTGCAAGAGGCCAGTCAGTTCATAATTTTGAGAGCATTGAGAGCACATATTTCCCCAAATTCAGAAATCTGAAGATCCAAGCAAGCAATACACCTAGCCTAGCACCCAAGATCGAAGAGCAATCCCAATTCTACTAGTCCCGTTCGAATAGAACGTCCAGGTTAACCATCCTGAGGGCCTAATTCTTTATTAAATCTCTTGTTTTATCGTTCATTAATCATGTTTTATTTAGCTTTTGATTATGGTTGAATAAATTTGCATGCCTTTGATTTTGTATATAATTATGCATGATTAGTTAATATAAAGTTTGTGTCTTTTTATTAGTTTATGCAAGTTTGCATCTTTTTATAGCTTTTGCATGCATATAGTAGCTTCCTAGGTTTATTTTAGCACAAAGTTAGCACCTTTGCATTATTTATTATTCTTTTGAAGATACTAACGGTTTTATTGATGTGTATATGCAATATTTGGCGCGTTTAACAAAGTTGGTAGGTTGGAGCGTCAATTTAATGCTTTATATCATGTTTATGCTTGTTAATAGTATGCATGTAAATTGGATCTAAATCGTGCAAAGTGATAACGTAGGTAATTTGGTTGCTCTTAACCCGCCTAGTTTATTTAGGACTATTGGACGACCGGATTTGTATGGAACCATCTAGCATAAATAAATATTTGACATGGATAAGCTTAGTAGAGGCCGTTAATACGGGCGATTTAGATGAGATTCGTTTTGTTTATTTCGTACCTACATCCCCGAACTCAATACTTAGTCCCCATGGGCATGAGTCAATTCCCAATAGGAATTGGGATGCACTTTTGATGGTTTCCAATTGTTTCCTTAAAAATTGGTGGCGGCTTCTTATTTGCAAATTATTGTTCTTTATATCTAATTTGAATCACATGCGACATATATTTAAGAACCATTAATTCTAACTAAATATTTCAATTAGCGCCGGAAAGGCGAGGGTTCTTACAGTGGCGACTTCACTGGGGACTTAATAAGAGGATGTAATTCGAACACTTATCCATGTCAATAATTTAATTTTGGCTATTTGGTTCAATTACCGTACTTGTTTATTTTCTTTGCCTCTTCGCATCCATATCATTCATATTGCATGCATTATCTTTGCAAGATATTGAAAGACATCACCACACCATTATAGGATCTACCCTTTGGAACATTGTCAATGACTTAGGCCAGTGACCCACTCGGTCTGAATTACCTTTGCACATAGTCGTGTTCCACCACATGACATTTACATGTTTCCATTCGAGATGTGTAAAACGGTACGTCTAGTCTTACTATGCACCCCATAGATGACAAAACGCATCCGGTTGTGGGTTACCTTATCCAACCACAGTTTGTGTCAAACCACTGCATTATGTCTCATAGTCCATATCAAAGTGCTAATTGCTTTATTTGCTATATTATTAATTGTTTCCTTGCTATGTGATTAACTTCCATAGAAGATTAGGAATAGATCCTCCCTTAGGATTCTTCTTCTTTTTTAAGTCCTGGTTAGGGAAGGTTTCCCTTTTGTTACTTGTTCAAATAGAGTCTAGGATCTTATCTTTTTAGGAAGTAGAATCCCTGTATGACTCCGACGATGCTAGTGACCACGTTAGGAAGATGTTCCTTTCCATCAGAATTAGATTGCATGCAAATAACATATTCCCGTCAATGATCTTTTACCAAATAAAAAAAAGAGTCCAATTTAATTCCATATGCAAATCAACAGTATTTCTCTTTTTCTAAAATTAGGGAGTTTCATCCCCATATGCAAGTCAAGAGTATTTATAATCCTAATAAAGTCGAAAGATCATTGATTAGAATATGCTACTTACATAAAATTGCGTCTAGGCCAAAAGATCACCATGTTGAGGATTAGTACTAGATTCTCTTCCCACATTTGTTTTAAAATAAAACTTTTATTATTATGTGGAGATTCCCATTTATTTTCTATTTTCTTAAACGGGCCTTTTTATGTCCAGAATTGGTAGAAGTAGAGATCCTGGTCCTAGGGAGTGGGAGAGAGACGAGTCCATCAAGAGGTTAGTCCGCAAATTGTCGTTCGAACCTTCACCACAAGCACAGTTGGTGGGCCCTATTTGGCTCGATTACCTTCGCACACCGCCACTGTAACCTCAAACCTCGCCATCCAATTCACCTTAGTCCGCTATGTCTGGAGACGCCAAGAGAACCTCTGACCAAAAGATGGATGACCTTTTAGCCCAAATGGTCGCCATGAATGCTAGATTCACTGACATGGAAGCCCGTGTCGCCAAGTTGGATCCCCCTAATAAAGATGAAGACGAGTCCAAGCCCGATGGGGAAAAGGCCGAACCCTCCACTAAAGAGGTGCAAGAGCTTCAAGCCAAGCTAAACAGGCTTGAATCCGTCTTCGGTAAGAGTCGGGCCTTCAATGACATGATCATTAATTGTGAGGGCTATGCTCCCCACATTAAGGGAAAATTGCCCACCAAGTTCTCCATGCCTGAAGTTCCCACATTCAAAGGAACCGATGATCCACAAGATCACATTAGGGCTTTTACTACTGCATTGGGCCTTAGAGGCATTGAACAAGAGCTGTATGTTCACCTCATTCTCCAAACCTTGGATCCTGCTGTCAAGGCCTGGTTCTTCAAGTTGCCCACCCAAAAGCTGAAAAAATGGGAAGATCTATCCACACTGTTCCTTCAGAGATATGCTGACAATGTCCTGCCGCCCATGACATTAAGAGAGCTGGACATTATCAAGCAAGGAGACAAAGAAGGAGTCACTAGCTTCGTGAGAAGATGGAGGACTAAGGTCGCCGAAATGATTGATCGCCCATCTGAAAGGGATCAAATCCGCATGCTAGTCCAGAACTTGGCATCTGAATACCGTGAACACATGAAGTTTCAACCCATAACCACCTATGCTCAATTAATTGAAGTGAGCATGGCCATTGAAGATGACCAACTCCAAAGGGGGAAGAACAAAGTCACTTACAATAACAACACAAGTGGACATAAGGACAAGAAATACACCAGTACCAACCATACCTCCACTAGTAGAGGAAATGAAGTGAACGCCATAGCTGATAGGCGTCCAAGAAGGTACACTCCCCTCGGGATGACTTATGTCAAAGCTCTAGATAAGTTGATCAAAGGAGACTATCTACACCCGATTGGGCCCACCCCCGATCCACCTGTAGAGAAAAGGTCACCATATTGGAATGAGTCCGCATTCTGCAAATACCATAGGGGGCGTGGGCACGACACTGAAAGTGTTACACCACGTCGAGACCCTCGTCGAGTTCGCGAAACAGTTTCGCCTCCAAGGCCTTAGCCTCGTCAACTTCTTCCTCGTTCTCCTCTTTTGCAGGATATGGTAGATATTTGAGCTTACGTCGTATCTCAACTAGCGCAGGTTCCTTCATCTCGTCGATGTTTTCAGGATAGTTGGCAAAAGAGTTCTCCGGCCAGCGTCCAGCACACCTAAAGATCGAGTTGAAGTCCTTCTTCAAAAGCTCCCCGCGATCGTAGGATTTCTCCCAATGATCATGTAGCTTATCCCTGAATGCCTCCCAAATAGGGCTATGTCCAAAAGCCTTGTACAGAACGTACGCCTTCACACAGTGTGACCTCAATGAAGACTTATCCCCATGATAGTCGTTATAACTCTTCAAGGTTGCATGCGCTTCACTCTCGAAGTCATGGAAGTGCTTGTCCCCTTTCTGTTGCAGCGTTCGTGGATCTCTGGGTGAAAGAGTCATCTGCATGTGGGAAACAACAAGTTAGTACTTCACTCGAGTACTTCAATTAGTACCAAAAACAAGCAAAAGAATTAAACCAAATCAATTTGGCTTATAAAGCTTTTATTCACATAAATTAAGTCTATTTAAGTTATCATCCTATCAATACGCCTTAATGACATACTTTACAATTCAAAACGTATGCTAGGGATTATAACATACGCTCTGATATCAACTTGTAACACCCGAATTTCCGCCTAATTTAAAACAATTTAAAAACACAAGTTACAGCGGAAAAATACTGGAAATTCGAAGCGTCACCTCCACATTTAATGTTCAAATTAAATATAAGGTTAGAAAGAAACAAATGTATAAATCCCAAACAAAGCATACTAGATAATTAAGTATTAGCTATATTTCCTAACTACACTGAAAACAAATAAATCCAAATGACAAAGAAATCATTATCACATTGAAAACAATGGCTTTACATAGGCGCTTTCACAATAGTCATGCTCAAATAGCAAGTAAATAACATATTTCTTTCAAAACTTCCATATTATAAATCAAATAATCAAGTATTTGTTCTCAAAAACAATGCTTGTCAAACCAAGCTTCACAATTGCATGAATAAATGTAAAGTAATATTCTAGACATCATTGTCAAAACAAATGGCTCGTGGGCCCAAATTCAGTCTCAAATAGTTTCCTCAAATAAACTAAAATAAGATCATACTTTCTTTGTGACCTAGCGCTTCTTTGCGCGATTCTCCTTGTGTTTCTCTTGGTGAAACACGTCGAGACCCTCGTCGGGTTTGCGAAACAGTTTCGCCTCCAAGGCCTTAGCCTCGTCGACTTCTTCCTCGTACTCCTCTCTCGCAGGATGTGGTGGAAATTTGAGCTTACGTCGTATCTCAATTAGCGCAGGTTCCTTCATCTTGTCGATGTTTTCAGGATAGTTGGCGAAGTAGTTCTCTGGCCAGCGTCCAGCACACCTAAAGATCGAGTTGAAGTCATTCTTGCAAAGCTCCCCACGATCGTAGAGTTTCTCCCAATGATCATGTAGCTTATCCCTGAATGCCCCCCAAATAGGGCTATGTTTAAAAGCCTTGTACAGAACGTACGCCTTCATACAGTGTGACCTCAATATAGACTTATCCCCATGATAGTCGTTATAGCTCTTGAAGGTTGCATGCGCTTCACTCTCGAATTCGTGTAAGTGTTTGTCCCCTTTCCGTTGCAGCGTTCGTGGATCTCTGGGTGAACGAGTCATCTGCACGTGGGAAACAATACGTTAGTACTTCACTCGAGTACTTCAATTAGTACCAAAAACAAGCAAAAGAATTAAACCAACTCAATTCGGCTTACAAAGCTTTTATTCACATAACTTAAGTCTATTTAAGTTATCATCCTATCAATACGCCTTAATGACATACTTTACAATTCAAAATGTATGCTAGGGATTATAACATACGCTCTAATATCAACTTGTAACACCCGAATTTCCGCCTAATTTAAAACCATTTAAAAACACGAGTTGCAGCGAAAAAATACTGGAAATTCGAAGCGTCACCTCCACATTTAATGTTCAAATTAAATATAAGGCTGGAAAGAAACAAATGTATAAATCCCAAACAAAGCATACTAGATAATTACGTATTAGCTATATTTCCAAACTACACTTAAAACAATAAATCCAAATGATAAAGACATCGTTATCACATTGAAAAACAATGGCTTTACATAGGCGCTTTCACAATAGTCATGCTCAAATAGCAAGTAAATAACATATTTCTTGCAAAACTTCCATATTATAAATCAAATAATCAAGTATTTGTTCTCAAAAAGAATGCTTGTCAAACCAAGCTTCACAATAGCATGAATAAATGTGAAGTAATATTCTAGACATTATTGTCAAAATAAATGGCTCGTAGGCCCAAATTCAATCTCAAATAGTTTCCTCAAATAAACTAAAACTAAGATCACACTTTCTTTGTGACCTAGCGCTTCTTTGCGCGATTCTCCTTGTGTTTCTCTTTGTAAAACACGTTGAGACCCTCGTCGAGTTCGCGAAACAGTTTTGCCTCCAAGGTCTTTGCCTCGTCGACTTCTTCCTCGTTCTCCTCTTTCGCTGGATGTGGTGGAAATTTGAGCTTACATCGTATCTCAACTAGCGCAGGTTCCTTCATCTTCTCGATGTTTTCAGGATAGTTGGCAAAGTAGTTCTCTTGGCCAGCGTCCAGCACACCTAAAGATCGAGTTGAATTCCTTCTTGAAAAGCTCCCCACCATCGTAGGATTTCTCCCAATGATCATGTAGCTTATCCCTGAATGCCTCCCAAATAGGACTATGCCCAAAAGCCTTGTACAGAACGTACGCCTTCATACAGTGTGACCTCAATGTAGACTTATCCCCATGATAGTCGTTATAGCTCTTGAAGGTTGCATGCGCTTCACTCTCGAAGTCGTGTAAGTGCTTGTCTCCTTTCCGTTGCAGCGTTAGTGGATCTCTGGGTGAACGAGTCATCTGCACGTGGGAAACAACACGTTAGTACTTCACTCGAGTACTTCAATTAGTACCAAAAACAAGCAAAAGAATTAAACCAACTCAATTCGGCTTACAAAGCTTTTATTCACATAACCTAAGTCTCTTTATGTTATAATCCTATCTTTATTCACATAACTTAAGTCTCTTTATGTTATCATCCTATCAATATGCCTTAATGACATACTTGACAATTCAAAACGTATGTTAGGGATTATAACATATGCTCTGATATCAACTTGTAACACCCGAATTTCCGCCTAATTTAAAAGCATTTAAAAACACGAGTTGCAGCGGAAAAATACTGGAAATTCAAAGCGTCACCTCCACATTTAATGTTCAAACTAAATATAAGGCTAGAAAGACACAAATTTATAAATCCCAAATAAATCATAGTAGATAATTAAGTAATAGCTATCTTTCCAAACTACACTTAAAACAAATAAATCCAAATGACAAAGAAATATTTAACTTTTACTTCTCATGCAAGAGAATTAATCTTATTACAATAAACTCCCTATAATACATCAATCCAAAAGAGTCTAAACAATAAACAAATATTTTTAGAAGAAATACTATTTTCTTTGCTTGATCGCCTTCTCTAGCTCCCAACACGAGCTAAAAATCCTGTCTATCTACTCCCTCATACGAACGAATTTCGTACGGGTTCATCATAGGCCCACCATTGAAAAGAAATGCACAACAAACACAAATAAAAAGAAAAACAACCAATCAGCTACGCTGAGTAATTCATAATCACATAGTCCATTACAATCTCCAAGTTAAGCCAACATGCTTAATAAAATAATAATCATGCTTCGAGTAATTAAAACATTCATGCTTTAAATAAGACACGCATCGATCACCAAAATAATAAATCAATATTTATTATTATCCATTAGCCACGTTCATTAGAGGAAAGAGAATCGCATGAATTGTCAAATCAACCGCAGTCGATTCAAGTACGAACTTAGTCCTGTGCATAATAGCAAAACGGGATCAAGTGTCCCGGAGTATAGATGACTCCTAGAAGTACTTCCTCTATTCCTAAGTACACATACCATCTCTCAACCCTTAATTTTACAAGAAGAACTGTTTCAACCACAAAACTAACTTGTCCAATAATCATATATGGATACAAGTAATTAGAGTTGTTCACGGGCGGGATGGCCCGTTAGGCCCGGTCCATCCGGACCTGAATTAGAGCGGGCTTGGACAGTGATTTAGAAAAAAAATGATTTGTCAGGCCCGTCCAACCCGGCCTGTTTGAATTGGCGGGCGGGTTATGGACAAGCAAATAAGCCCACGGGCTGCCCCGTTAGGCCCGTAAAATCAATAATTTTGTAGGACAAAAAAAGGACTATTGACTACTAAGTACTGAATCTGTAGAGTTAAAAGTTGAAGAAATGAAAAGTGAGGCCCAAGCCCAAGCTGCCCAACACAATATAAAAGGTTAAAAGTTGAAACCCTAAAATGTAGACCTTTAGTTTACTGAACTGACGCTTCTCTTTTCCTTTCTATCTTCCTCCTTCTCATATCTGATATCTACAATCTCTGTTTCTCAGTCTTTCTTAATCTCTATTTCTCACAACAACAAAATAAAAATAAAAAAGCTCTCTTAATCTCTCTCCTTGGCCAGGTTCTTAGTGAGGTATGTTACTTCTTCTTCCTCCCTTTTTTTTTTTTGTTTCTTTTTGTTTAGTTTTTACTTAGTATTCACTGAAATACACTATATGTAAGTCGTCACATGTGCTTTTTTTTTTTGTTTTGTTTCTTTTTCTTTAGTTTTTGTTTAGTTTTTACTAAGTAAACACTAATTCTCTAAATAGTATTATTGAATGATTTAGTTCTATGTTAATTTTGTAGATCATGGATGAAAATAGCTTAAATAAACATGTTATTTTGGATGAGGATGATGTAGTTAAAGTATGCAATTCACAAGGCAGACCCTTGAATTCAAAAGTATGGATGAACATGGAGAGTGAGGTCATCGGCCCGGGTGAGATCAGAGCTACTTGCAAGCACTGTAAGAGTGTTTTTACTGCAAATTCTAATAGTGGCACATCTCATCTTAAGAGGCATGTTGATAAGTGTACAACCCGCTTTAATCGTGATATTAGAAATTTCTGTATTTCTGGTGCTCCTTCTGATAGTGGTTCTGCCAATATTAGTTTGAGAAATCCCATGGTTAATTTAGAAGAAGTGCGTAGATCTATTTGCATTTATGTGGTTGCTGGTGCACATCCATTTATTACTTGTGAAGAACCTTGATTCAAGTACATGTGGTCTGTTATGTGTCCTCAATAAAAAAGTGTCAGTAGGCATATCCTTAAGAGAGATGCAATAAAATATTATAAAGAAGAGAAAATTTCACTTATGGATGAATTAGAAAAGGCCCCTGGTAGGATTTGTTTTACTAGTGATAATTGGAGAAGTGATCACACAGAAGATGAATATATGTGCATCACTGCTCATTGGGTTGATTCTAATTGGAAATTGCAGAAAAGAAATATTAAATTTGGGGCTTTAACACCTCCTTTCGATGGAGTTTCTCTTGCCGATGAGATTAAAACAAGTTTGATTCAATGGAAAATTGACCATAAGGTGTTTAGTTTCACATTAGATAATGCAACTTATAATGATACCATGATTGATAATCTTAAGCGTCATTTGTTGAGGAAACAAGCTTTGTTGTTTCGTGGAGTATTTGTCCATTGTCGTTGTTCTTGTCACATCATTAACCTTGCGGTGCAAGCTGGTTTGAAATTGATAGATGATGTTGCTTTAAAGATAAGATTACTAGTCAAGCACTTTAAACGGTCAATTTTCAAGTGAAAAAGTTCTATGAGTGTGCTTTCAGTACTTATGGTTTGGACACTAGGAAGAAGTTGCGTGGGGCCAATTGCATTAGATGGAACTCCACTTTTCTAATGCTTGATCGTTTTCTTTATTATCGTGAGGTTGTTAGTGAAGTGGTTAGTCGTGATACCAATATTAAAGGTTTTGCTCTATCTCAAGATGAGTGGAAAAAAGTTTACGAACTTCACCAGTTTTTGAAGGTTTTTTATGATGTGACCAATGCGTTTTCTGCCTCTAAGACACCTACTTCCAATATCTATTTTGATGGGGTGTGGAGAATTCATAGGAAATTGAGTCAAGTTACTTCTAGTAGCATTGAGTCGCCATTGATCAAGATGGTGAAAAACATGCAAGATAAGTTTGATAAGTATTGGAATGATTATAATCTTTTATTCTCTTGTCCTGCTGTCCTTGATCCTTGTTGTAAGTTGGAGAGAGTTGAATTTTGTTATGAAAGGTTGCAAGGGGAAGCATATGCTAAAAAAAATGGTTAGCACCATTACAGAAACATTGTTTAACTTGTATGATGGGTATAAGGGGCCTGCCTTGGATTCTTCTACTATGGGTACATCTAATCCAGTGAACATGACTAGTATTCTTGAGGGTGACCAAGGGGATGAGGACTCCGATTATGATGCTTTTTTGAGTAAAAAAGGAAGGCAGATTGTGCTAAGTCGGATTTGGAGCGTTACTTAGAAGAAAAGAATCTAAATGTGAAGGAGGATATTGATGTTTTGGAGTGGCGGAGAAATCATGTAGACCATTTTCCATATCTTTCTTCCTTAGCTCAAGATATTTTGACCATTCCCGTATCTATGGCCCCTTTCGAATCAACTTTTAGCATGGGAAAAAAATTGATCAATCCGTGGAGAGCTTCCCTTAAATCTTCCACAATCGAGACACTTGCATACTACGAGGATTGGTTGCGTAGAAAAGGCTTTTCACTTGGTAAGTCTATTTTAAAATATAGCTTTTGGTTTCTATTATTTATGCTACATATTGGTACTTAGTGGCAGATGTGTTATGTTTGTTTATATGATTATAATCTTATATCTTTTACAAGGTCCATCTTTGTTTACCTATGGTGGAGGAGCACCCATTGGTCCAGAAAGGAAGAAGACGACAGTGATGAAGCTGTAGTTAGCGAAGACGATGCACCTTCCGTTATGTATGTTACCGTTTTTATTTATGTTTTGTTTTCTGATTTAAGTTACATAATTAAAACGAAAAATCTAATATGACTATATTTTCAATTGCAGGTCTTTGAGTTGAATGGCCTTGAGGTAAAAAGAAGTTGGAGGTCAAAACCCAATATTAGTTTTAGAATTAGAACTGTTGGAATGATTAGTTCTTTTATGTTTGTTGTTTTCAATTTATGAAGACTTTGGTATCTTGGGCTTATATGGTTGTATATGTTTGAGAAAATTGAGAGTTGCAGGCAGCAATTTAAATGCTGTTTTTTTAAGAATGTAATGCGACAATTTTCGCTCAAAAAAATTTAGCACTGGTACTATTAGTATTCCTATATCAAACAACAAAATGTCATTATTTATTTTACAGGTTTAAGCCCGCGAGGCCCGTGGACAGCCCGTCCCGTTAGTAAAGGGCGGTCACAGACACAGATTTTAGGCCGTTAAAAAGGGTAGGGCTAACTCGGCCCTCTCCAATGGACAATTTTTTGGGGATAAGCCCGACCCTTGTCCGGCCCAAGACCGCAAATGAACAGCTCTACAAGTAATACATTGGGGCTACGACTTATAGACATAGACCTGCCCAATATACCAAGTGACAAATTCCCATTCGCGTCCTTCGGTGGATACATTACCAAAGAAGTCTTAACTATTATTTCATTTTCATATAGTGATCACATAAACAAGTAATACACATATATTGGCATACTCAAGTAACTAATCAACAGTTACAAAATGAACAATTTAAGTTCACAATTCCGATGGCATAATTTCACATAAATGAGCATAAACACTCAAATTCACAACCACCTAGCAATATACCTTTTACAGGTTTCCAATATAGTTTACCAATTCAATATTCAAGTCACTTCAACTTATTGAAACAACATGCTTACTAACATGATCCAAATAGCAATAGGCTATAACCAAATTGAAGAAATATTGAATCATATCTTTAGTTCCATATCACAAATAATTACTCCATGTAATTACAAATATTAACATACATCATATAACATGAATCTCAACAAGAAGCCATTGCTACACAAAGTGAATTTCTAACAAAGTTGAACATGTATTCACTATCCCATAATTCTATATGAATTATCATAAGGAAATAAATTTCAATTATCCCTTGTCAGAATTATGAATATGAATTATAATCTCAATTCAATACTAGACAGTAAACACACAATTTCAGTAGACATGAAATTACCTTGAGCAATAAGGCAAATTCAACAATCACGTAAGCTCCTTACATTAAGTGCGGTCAACGGGTCCTAACAAATCCATAATAATCCAATAGTTAATATCTTGACTTCTAAACCTCTAAATTAAAAATTAAAGATGGTTTAGCTCATTAAACTTAAATAATTAAGTTGCTGAAAATTTATTACTCATGCATGCTCAATGACATTTTAAACCAAACTATATAAATCAATTTAGAGAAACTTTCCATGAGCCCTAATTAAAGTCGACACTTAAAAACAAAAGTCAAACACCAAAAATCAACAACCACCTCGGACCACCGCCGGTCTGCCGCCAGCAGCGGCTGCGCACGACCCTGCCAAGCGTCGCACGGTTTAACACTTTTTTTAGTTAATCAAATTTAACAAACTCAAATCCTAATCAAATCTGAATATTTACCATAATTGTACATTTAATAATTTCTTAATGATCAAAACTTTAATTCAACCTTTGATTCAAATTCAATAAAAACTTCAGATGATACCTTAAACATGATTCTAACAAGCAAAATACTAGAATATAGCAACCCTACCTCAAAAACATAAATTAGGGTTAACTCATAAGCATGAAAGGTGATGCAGGGGCATTTGAGGGCTTGTTATCTTGAATAATAAAGAATTTCTGTATTAGTTAATTTCAGCATGCCTTTAGTCCTAATTAGTCCGTACAAGCATGATTAGTGTTATTTAAGCCTAGTTTGCATTTGTAATTTATTTTCCAGGTTTGTAATAGCTTAAGTCACATTCCTAAAAGGATAAGGAGTTACATGCTGAGAGAGAAAGGCCTAGAGGACCATTAAATCATAACATTTAATGTAGTGGTACATATAGTACAAGGTAACAGCTGATTGTTGCTTTCAAGCGTGTTGTGCGCCTATTAGAGGCTTGTAGTCCGCCCAACAACTCTTTACTAAGCCTTGCATAGCAATGATACATTCTAGGTGCTTCCTAGATCATTTAGGAACCCTTTTCCCCCCTATATATATGTAGAGGCAGCCTTGTAACCAAGGGATGAAGATTATGATGATGAATATGAAAATGAGAGTGTTATCTCTTTTTAGCCTTTGAGCTTGGTTTATTCTTTCTCTAAAATACTTAGTGCTTAATTCCTTGAGTGTTCTTGAGAGGATTAGGAAATTGAATGCTATTGTAATTAGTATGGTGCTTAATTTGCTTTATCACTAGTTACTCTGATTTTGGTCGATATGATTGTTTCGTGATGGTGTTTAAGTACTTTAGCCTTGAATTAATCAAGTTGTTTAAGATTAGTGGTGAAAGCTTTATCCAAGTCATATCCTTTATTGCTTTCCTTTGATATAAACATAAAAACCCACAAAAGATTTTATCTTTGATTAGAGCACGAGTTGATAATCCGTTAGTCGCGTAAATCCGTTGAGTTTTATACATCAAATTGGTATCAGAGTTTTGGTTTTCTTAGCTCGTTCATTTAGAGGTTTTTATTCATTGCAGAGTCCTGTTTCACTTGGTTTTGGTTTGAGGACAAAAGGAGAAGATTTGAGTGCTCGTTGAAGCAAATTTCCTTAATCACTCATGTTGGATCTGCGAATGGAACAGGATTATTCTTTTGGTTCTTTGGCACGCTTCAAAAGGTAAAAGTGTGGACTTTCATACTTTGCTGAGTTCCTTAGACCTTTATCTTTGGATATATCTTGGTACTTTTTGTTAAATGCTTTTGGGATAGAGCAGATTTTTGTGTGAAGTTATAATATGTGCTTGGCGTGAACTGGAAATTCTGTTCTAGTATTGTTTTAAGTGTCCTGGACTTTCCCTGTAACTTTGTGGTGAATAGTGTTGGGTATCTACCTGGTTATCTTATTTTGGGTTCTATCTTCGTTGTCCAAGTGGTTTGAAGTCGAAAGGTTGAGTCTTTGGTCTTTATTTATGCTCAAACATTTTAGTTGTCCTACTGGATTGCGACTAGGAGTCATGTTGGCATTTTGCTTATATCTCACGTTCTAGAGATCAAGTTTATGTCTTTCTTGCTCTTATGGATTCCTATGACCTTATAGTACAAGAATCTCTTGGTAGATTTCTAATTTAGTCCACAAAGAACCCGTTAGCCGAAACACCATTTGAACCATAATCACATCCTAGCTCCACAAAATGCCTAATTTCTACTGAGGCAATTGTAATGATGACGATTTAGAGATTGGCTTTCCTAAGATTGGTGGGTTCCTCCTTTCGGAAGATTTTTCTACTTAGCTTGATACGGTCGACAAACGGTTCACAGTCCTTGAGTTTTCAAAGCACAAGAATCTGATAGGGCTAGTGATAAGTTCTTTTTTTTTTTTTTTTTTTTTTGGTAATTAACAATTTTTATTAATCACCAGGTATCAAATTACAGCACAGGTCTGCACACAGACCTCTCATACAAATGCCTAAACACCTAACATCTTGCCTAGTGTTTTGATAAACATCTTCAGATGTGATAAGTATATGCTCACCTTCTATGAAGGGTCTCATGTACCTATCTCAGATGCAAACTAAGCTAACACAATTCCTATATAGTGATAAAAGATTAATGCAGATAGATACAATCACAATGACACAATATAGTCTCTCAGTTTCTTGAACATGGAGCTGGATTTGCTTTATAATCTGACCTGCAGGCGAAACTTTGCTCTGAAAAACTCTAATGTTCCTCTCTTGCCAAATAAAGTAGACTGTAGTAGCCATGCATGCTTTAAGAATTGCCGCTATAGCAGATTTCCCTTCCGAAACTCTATTAACCCAGGCATATTCAGTTGTTCAATCTGAGACAACTCTATGCATTTTCAACCACCTGAGTATTGAACCCCAAATTGTCTTACTATAGCTGCAATCAAACAGGAGGTGAGGCATAGATTCATCCTTCTCTTGACAAAGCACGCAGCAAGGATCACAGTGCACCCCCCATTTTAACACCACGTCTTTAGTACGAAACTTCCTTTGCAAAGCTAACCATAACACAAATACAGTTTTCGGAGTAGCAAAGTTATCACAAATCAGGTTCTTCCACTCCACATTCTGCACAACACCTCTCAAAAGAAGATATGATCTATGAATAGAGAATTTACCTTGGAACATAACATCATCCCAGCTTCCAATAACACTGAAACTTTTCCACATTTGAAAGATTTTTTGAATCATCCAAGAGGTTTGAGTAGGCACCTCCATATGCCAAAAATCCTTCTTTTTGACATAATACACATTAATCCATTTAACCCAGAGGGCATCTTTCTTTGAACTCAAAGCCTATAGGAGTTTGCATATAGCCGCCTGGTTCCATATTTTGAGATTTACCAGGTTAAAACCCCCTGCCCCCTTAGGGAGACAAATCTTTTCCAAAGCCACTAGCGCCCTTCTGGTGATAACATCTCCTCCAGACCAGTGGAAACTCCTACAAGTAACATCAATCAGCTTAATCACCTTCTGAAGTAGAACAAACAATTGGGCCCAGTAAGCTTGCACACCAAATAAGAAAGCTTTAATCAATTTCATCCTGCCAGCATACGAGAGGAACCTAGTTGTCCATGATTTAATTCTACCAAGCATCTTCTCCACTAGAGGACAACATTGAGCAACCGTGGGCTTTTTAGTTGACAGAGGGACTCCCAAATATCTCACTGGAAGGCTATCTTCAGAATATTTCAAATGATCCAGAATGAGTTGTTTGTCAGCATAGCCCACACCTCCAAAGTAAACTTGACTTTTACTGAGATTAGCCTTAAGTCCGGAAGCATCAAGAAACTGAGTGAATCTGCTATGAAGCAATTGAACAGAAATGGGATCTCCTCTAGAGAAGAGAAGGAGATCATTGGCAAAACATAGATGTGTAATACCCAATTTCTGACATCTCGGATGATAATTAAAATTAGGCTCTTGAGAAAAGGTACTAAGCACTCGATACAGATATTCCATGACCAAAGTGAAGAGATAGGGAGACATAGGATCCCCTTGCGTAACCCTTTCCTTGCTTGAAACACTTCAGTATACTCCCCATTCAAAATAATCGAATACCCAACAGTAGTAATACAAGCCATGATCCAGACCACCACCCTGGCTGGAAACCCCAGTTCCTTCAAGATATGTTCAATAAAACTCCATTCAACTGAATCATATGCTTTCTGAAGATCTACTTTAATCATGCATCTGGGGAAAATGTTTTTCCTGGTATAACCTTTGACTAATTCATGACTCAATAAGATATTGTCACAAATATGTCCACCGGGAACAAAAGCAGACTGGCTATTACTTACTATGCTATCAATCACTTTTTGCAGCCTAGCAGTGATAATATTGGAAATAATTTTGTATAGCATAGAGCAACAAGCAATAGGTCTATATTCTTTAACAGACGAGGGTTGTTTAACCTTAGGCACCAATGCTACAGCAGCTATATTAATCTCAGGAAGCATATAACCGGGAAACAAAGAAATCCAAAAGTGCCTTACTCACCTCACCACCAATAAGATGCCAAGTTTTCTTGAAAAAATGAGCATTATAACTATCCATACCTGGGGCCTTGTTATCATCCACAGAGAACACTGCTTGTTTGATCTCCTGAGCTGTAACAACATCACACAAAAATTTCTGTTGAGAATAAGAAAGACTCAGGCCTTGTCTCATGATCTGAACATCAATACTAGGCAATGAAGAGGCTGCAGACCCCATCAGACCTTTGTAAAACCCAATAACTTCAACCTTAATATCAGCAAATTTCAAGAGTCTCTTTCCATTTTCATCAATTACGGAAGAAATGGAGCTTCTATTATGCCTATCAGCCATGACAGCAAAAAATTAACTGGAATTAGCATCACCAGCTTTAATCCAGTGTGCTTTGGATTTCTGTTTATACACGATTTCCAGCACATCATTCCATTTCTCAAGGTTCTCTAAACAATCCTTCTCCTTGGTTATCAACTCTTCATTAGTATTATCATGCTGCACAAGTTGCTGAATATCAACAAGAGCTTGTCTAGCTTTATTGATCTTCTCCTCAATGTTACCAAATTCTCTTTCATATAGCAATTTAATTGGCTTTCTACACTGTCTCAGCTTCTGGCAAACCTGCCTCATGCTAAGAGTTGGAGTTGTTGAAAGCTATTGAGAAGCCACTGTTTCCTCAAATTTGTCATGAGAGGAGATAATATTCACAAATTTGTCTGATAGATATTCATATCCATTTTCAGAAGAATTGGGGAGTGATCCGAGTATAAAGGTTCCCCAAAATCTGCTGTAACTCTCCCAATGCAGTTGCCAAGAAGAGTTCCCCATGATTCTGTCAATTTTGCTACTTACATGTCTATTAGACCATGTAAGGTACCTGCCAACAGCTTTCAATTCCTGAAGATTCAGAGTATCCATCAACAATTGAAGATCAATTGTCTCATGCAGTGTAACTTGGTTCCCATTAATTCTATCTTCATCCAACAAAACTGTATTAAAATCACCACTAAGTAGCCAAGGATCAGTAATCCCTTGCCCCAGCCTGTGTAGTTCATCCCATAAATCTTTCCTACTTTCCACAGTGTTAAATCCATAAATGACAGTAAGAAAACACTTGAAATCAGAGTATCTACTCTCAACTCTGCAATGTATGAATTGAGCATGAGTCTATAGCACTTGTAATTCAACTCTAGCAGATAACCAAATAAGCCAAATCCTCCCATTTACAGCATGAGAGTAGTTACGATGAAAATCTCAATCTCTTGCAACTCTCGAGGTAGTGCTGGAAGCTTTATTTTGTTTAACTCTAGTTTCTAAAATACCAGCCACATCTAATTTATTTGCTTTCAAAAATACCTTTAATTCCTTTTGTTTAAAGGTCTTATTTAGACCTCTAATGTTCCAGGTCATGAAATTCATGATATCAAAGAAGGTGGATGTACCTGAGCCTTATCCCCAGAAGGAGCAGGTACTTGTACAGGAGGATCATTTGAAGTCCCCACTTCCTGAATGATCGTATCCAAGGCATCAAAAGAATTGCGTGTAGCAGTAGGCACCACATCATGAATAGAAACCCCATAAGCACTGTAAGAAGTCCCTTGTCGAACAATAGTAGGTCCAGTCTGCCCTGCTTCAGATTGACTTCTCATAAGAGCCCCAGTTCCAACCTCAGTAGTACTAGGCACAATTTCCCCATTAGGTGCAGCTTCCCCACTGGGCCTTGCCACCCACATTTGCTTAGTCCTCTGTCTGGCAGGTTTCCTAGAAGGTTGTCTTGGAGCATGAGTAACAGGCCTAAAGCTATTACAATCATGGGCATATTTTAAGCACTTCCTACAGAAAACAGGTTTCCAATCAAATGAAATAGGCTGATCAAATGCCCTTCCATCTGGATCAACCATTGGAACAACAGATGGGATATCCTGCGTAACATCAATCTCAAGCAACACCCTCGCATAGGATACCCTTGTTTGTTTGGAAGTACATTCATCTGCATATACAGGGTTCCCCAAGCTACTTGTTATTCTACTAAGTGAATCAGCACCCCAAAAGTTCAAAGGTAGATTCGAGAATTTAACCCAAAGAGGTAAAACCCTTAGGAATTCTTCTTTGAAATCAAATTCAGGGGACCAGGCTTTGAGAATGATATGCATACTGTTGATTGTATATGGACCAGCAAGTAAAATTTCATTTCTAGCTTCAATCGAGTGAAACCTAGCTATGAAAAACCCATCCTCATGGGAGAATAAATCAGGCTTAGGAACATGACTCCAAATCTTATCAAGATGTTTCTCCAAATAACCAAACGCAGGCAAGTCCCCAGCAACATAGACAATAAGAGCATTTCTCCAAATTAATTTTTGTTTCTCCACTTCCGTTTTATTCAGTTCAACTATCTTTTTACCATCTTGAATTTTAGGAGGTATAAAGCTGAGAGACATACCATGGGAGGCAGCTCGATTATTAGTGAACGAACCTGCCCACGATTCATCCGGCAATTCGACACTTGGTTCCTCTGGATCAGCCACAAAGTTCAAATTAAGTAGGTGAGCAGCATGATGGGGAATCGAGGCTGACGATGAATCAGTCATAATTCCTCTACTCAAAGTGCTTCCGATCAATCGCAGTGTAGCCTCAATTGTAGAGCTCGTCAGAGTTCGATTCACCTCAGAAGGGAGGTTAGGGTTGCCTCCTGACTGATACGACACCGTCGAAGGAGTAACATGATTACTAACTGCGCTACCGATGTGAGTATTCTGACCACCACGGCCACCGCCTTTCTTCCGTCCACGCCCTCCTCCAACCGCCATCTAGTACACTTTAGCCAAGCTTGCATATCGTGCACTGAGAGAGATTTTTAGAGAGAGAAAACTAAGTCCTTACCTAGTTGTTCAAGTTCAACACATGGATAGTGCCAAGTTCTTTTGATTGTGGTACTTCGATTTGGTGGGAACTCCTGAAAATTCGAAGGGAAAGGAAGGGGAAAAACAAAATTCAAAGTTGGAGTTAGTTGCTAAGAGAGCTCAAAAATGAGTTCTTTTCAAAACTCCCTTCACAAACATCTTTTTATCCATGTGATCTTGAGCAAGTGGCTAACTTGCAAACTACTGAAAATTCAGCTTGCAAAGTTGACGTTAAGAGAAGCGTAGCTGTTTCAAATGTCGTGATCTTGTCCATTATCATAATAGTTGTCCTAACAAGGAAGTTGTAACCCTTGTAGAGTGTCAAATGGTTGATCAAACTCTTGACACACCTTCTGATTTTGTGTCACCTCGGATTGACGATAGTATTTGCGTATTTTTGAGTTTTTGCACAATCTGATTGGGAGGTAAGCTTTAAGTTTTTCAGAGTGAAGGTCCACTATGGGATGACTATAGTGAAGAGCCTGATGTGAAAAGTACTCTAATGTCTAATCAGGTTACGAGCAACGTCGACATGTTAATAGAAGGGCATGTTTTAAATCTCATTGTAAATTCTATCTCTTGCGCTCACGGAACAATTTCAGCAACTCTTGTGAGAGAAAAAAAGTCTCATGTTGAGGTTTTCTTGGGTGAACCAACGCCTTCGAAACAACTCTTGCTCAAGTTTGAAGTTCCTATGGGTTCTACTGCTCGTGCAAAACAAGATCTAGAAAACAAAGGCATGATTACTACTCATTCTCACCTTCATGAAATGTTACGGTTTGGTGTGAGTTGTGCAAGAGATACAAGTGCTCGTGAACCTTTGGGGAAGCGTAAGAGTAGTGAGTGTGTTACGAAAGAATCATTCCGAGTTCCTACGATTCAAAGTGTCTTGCTCCGCTTATCTTCCACTCGGTGTGAAGTTCTCAAACACTTGAAACTGATTTTGTATGAGGGCAGATCAAGGAGGTAAAAATCAGACTGGGTAGAGTTCACACACTTTCCTAAAGTAGGAATTTGCACAAAACCATATTTTTCCTTTAAGGAGAAATTTCAGCAAGCTAATTGGGATATTACAAACTCAATCGGGAATTGGAGACGAGGTAGAATTCGGGATGGAAAATTATGCACTTACTTCTTTGATCGTCAATGGAAGTCTTCGTACTTCGAGGACTTGAGGAAAAGTCCTAAAAAAAAGAAGGGGAGTATGATGCAGGGGCATTTGAGGGTTTGTTATCTTGAATAATAAAGCATTTCGCAATTAGTTAATTTCAACATGCATTTAGTCATAATTAGTTCGAACAAGCATGATTAGTGCTAGTTTAGGCTAATTTGCATTTGTAATTGTTTTCCAACTTTGTAATAGCTTAAGTCACATTCCTAAAGGGATAAGGAGTCACATGCTGAGAGAGATAGGCCTAGAGGACCATTAAATCAAAGCATTTAATGTAGTGGTCCATATTGTTCAACGTAACACATGGCTATCGCTTTCAAGCGTGTTGTGCGCCTATTAGAGGCCTTGTGGTCCTCCCAACAGCTCTTTATTGAGCCTTGGGCAGCAATGATACATTCTAGGTGCATCCTAGATCATTTAGGAACCCTTTTTTCCCCCTATATTTATGTAGAGGCAGCCTTTTAACCAAGGGACGAAGTCTATGATGATGAATATGTAAATGAGAGTGTTATCTCTTTTAATCCTTTGAGGTTGGTTTATTCTTTCTCTAAAATACTTAGTGCTTAATTGCTTGAGTGTTCTTGAGAGGAGTAGAAAATCTAATGCTATTGTAATTAGTGTGGTGCTTAATTTACTTTATCACTAGTTACTCTGGTTTTCGTCGATTTGATTGTTTTTAGGTAGTGTTTAAGTACTTTAGCCTTGAATTAATCAAGTTGTTTAGGCTTGGTGGTGGAAACTTTGTCCAAGTCATACCCTTTATTGCTTTCCTTTGATGTAAGCATAAAAACCCACAAAACATTTTATCTTTGATTAGAAAACGAGTTGATAATTCTTTGATTGCGTAAATCCGTTGAGTTTTATGCATCGAATTGGTATCAGAGCTTTAATTTTCTTAGCTCATTCCTTTAGAGTTTTTTATTCATTGGAGAGTCCTCTTTCACCTGATTTTGGTTTGAGGACAAAAGGAGAATATTTGAGTGCTCGTTGAAGCAATTTCCCTCAATCACTCCTGTTGGATCTGCGACTGGAACATGATTGTTCTTTTGGTTCTTTAGCACGCTTGAAAAGGTAAAATTGTGGACTTCCATATATATACACTTTATTGAGTTCCTTAGACCTTTATCTTTGGATATATCTTAGTAGTCTTCATTAAATCTTTGTGGGATAGAGCAGTTTTTTGTGTGAAGTTATAACATGTGCTTGTGTGAACTGAGAGTTTTGTTGTAGTGTTGTTCTGTGTGTTCTGGACTTTACCTGCAACTTTGTGGTGAATAATGTTGGGTATCTACCAGGTTATCTTATTTTGGGTTCGATCTTTGTTGTCCAAGTGATTTGAAGTCGAAAGGTTGAGTCTTTGGTCTTCATTTGCGCTCAAACATTTTATTTGTCCTGTTGGATTGCGACCAGGAGTCATGTTGGCATTTTGCTTATATCTCACGTTCTAGAGAACAAGTTTATGTCTTTCTTGCTCTTTTGAATTCTTATGACCTTGTAGTACAAGATTCTATTGGTAGATTTCTAATTTATTCCACAAAGAACTCGTTAGCCCAAACACCATTTGAACCATAAACACATCCTAGCTCCACATAATGCCTCATTTCTACAGAAGCAATTATAATGATGACGATTTAGAGATTGACTTTCCTAAGTTTATTGAGTTCCTATTTTCGGAAGACTTTTTATTTATCTTGAGGCGGCCGACAAACGGTTCACGGTCCTTGAGTTTTCAAATTACAAGAAAATAGAGCTAGTGACAAATTCTTTGATGGTGGTACTTCGATTTGGTGCGAATTCCTGAAAATTCGAAGGGAAAGGATGGGCAAAGACAACGATCAACTTGGAAAGTTGACCTTAACAGAAAGCGTAGCTATTTCAAATGTCGTGATCTTGTCCACTTCATAATAGTTATCCTAACAAGGATGTTGTAACACTTGTGGAGTGTCAAATGGTTGATCAAACTATTGACACACCTTCTAATTTTGTGTTACATCCGGATTGACGATGGTATTTGCGAATTTTCTTTTTTTGTACAATCTGATTGTGAGGTAAGCGTTGAAGTTTTTCAGAGTGAATTTTCACTATGGGATAACTATAGTGAAGAGCCTGATGTGGAAAGTACTCTAGTGGCTAATCAGGTTACGAGCAACGTCGACATGTTTCAAGAAGGGCATACTTTAAATCTCATTGTAAATTTTGGTTCTTGCGCTCACGGAACAATTTCAAGAACTCTTGTGAGAGAAAAAGAGTCTCATATTGAGGTTCTCTTGGGTGAACCAATGCCTTTGGAACAACTCCTTCTCAAGTTTGAAGTTCCTATGGGTTCTACTGCTCGTGCATAATAAGATCAAGCAAGCAAAGGCATGATTACTCCTTCTCACCTTCATGAAATATTACGGTTCGGTGTGAGATGTCCGAGAGATACAAGTGCTCATAAACCTTTGGGGAAGAGTGTGAGAAGTGAGTGTGTTACGAAAGAACCATTCCGAGATCCTACGATTGAAATTGTCTTGCTACGCTTATCTTCCACTCGGTGTGAAGTTCTCAAGCACTTGAAACTGATTTCGTATGAGGGCATATCAAGGAGGTATAAATAAGATTGGGAAGAGTTCACACACTTTCCTAAAGTGAGAATTGGCACAACACCATATTTTTCCTTCGAGGAGAAATTTCAGCACGTTAATTGGATTATTACAGCTCAATCGGGAATTGGAGACGAGGTAGAATTCGGGATGGAATATTTTGCACCTACTTCTTTGATCGTCAATGGAAGTTTTCCTACTTCGATTACTTGAGGAAAAGTCCTAGAAACGTAGGGCAGTATAATTCAGGGGCATCTGAAAGCTTCTTATCTTGAATAATAAAGAATTTCGCTATTAGTTATTTTTAGCATGCATTTAGTCCTAATTAGTCCGTACAAGTAGGATTAGCGTTAATTAAGCCTAGTTTTCATTTGTAATTTTTTTTCCAGCTTTGGAATAGCTTAAGTCATGTTCCTAAAGGGATAAGGAGTCACATGCTGAGAGAAAAGGCCTAGGAACCACTAAATCAAAGCATTTAATATAGTGGTCTATATGGTACAAGGTAACAGCTAGATGTCGCTTTCAAGCGTGTTGTGCGCCTATTAGAGGCCTTGCGATCCTCCCAACAACTATTTACTGAGCCTTGGGCAGTAATGATACATTCTAGGTGCTTCCTAGGTCATTTAGGAACCCTTTTTCCCCTATGTATATGTAGAGCTAGCCTTGTAACCTAGAGACTAAGACTATGATGATGAATATGAAAATGAGAGTGTTATCTCTTTTAAGCCTTTGATCTTGATTAATTATTTCTCAAAAATACTTAGTGCTTAATTTCTTGAGTGTTCTTGAGAGAAGTATGAAATCGAATGCTGTTGTAATTAGTGTGGTCCTTAATTTGCTTTATCATTAGTTACTCTGGTTTTCGTCGATTTGATTGTTTCTTGGTGGTGTTTAAGTAATTTAGCCTTGAATTAATCAAGTTGTTTAG
The DNA here is from genome assembly GCA_038025085.1 of Tetragonia tetragonoides. NCBI lineage: Eukaryota > Viridiplantae > Streptophyta > Magnoliopsida > Caryophyllales > Aizoaceae > Tetragonia > Tetragonia tetragonoides. The sequence goes on from CM076154.1 coordinate 27,767,508, forward strand.
GCTTGGTGGTGGAAAGTTTATCCAAATCATATCCTTTATTGCTTTCCTTTGAATATATATATATATATATATATATATATATATATATATATATATATATATATATATATATATATATATATATATATATATATATATATATATATATATATATATATATATATATATATATATTAAAAAGTGTTTAGTGACTACATCTCCAAAATATAAATTTTAAAAATAAACGAACTATTGTCACAAGTGTTTAGTGTGTGTGTATATATATATATATATATATATATAGAATCAGGATCAAATGAGAACTCCTTCTTTTATGAGAACCGTGAGAACTCATCTAAACCCTTCATTTTGCATTATCTAACGGTTGATATCACGCAGGCTACACTAATAAAACTGGATTTTAATCCAGTCCATTAAAACTCAAGACTAAGTGATAAAATTTGGAAGCTGAAAATAATTAAAAGGACGCTTACTCTTTCTCTCTCCTCTCTCTTCCCCTTTTGCCCCATTAATGTCGCTCTTTATTTCTCCATTACTAGAGCTTAGCTTCCAACATCTGCCATATATATATAATTGTATAGGTAATCCTGCATATTCGAAGATCTCTATTTTTAAATGACCCATAAATTTTATGGAAGTTGACCCATAATTTTTAGTTTGTTGATATAATAGTGTTGTTCTTCACGAGAAGTAACCTTGCACTGTTGTATAAGTAACTCCCGTCTTTTTTTAAATTGACCCTCTCATGTTTATTGCAATTTACCTATATTACTCTTTCACTATCCTATAAGTGACTCTCCACGGTCTTATAAGTGACCCCTCTCTAATTTGAGTATTAACCCTAATTCTTATTCCAGTTTACTCTCCTATACGTGATCTTTCGTACAATCAAAAGTGACCTCAATTTTTAAGTAGTAGCCTATGTAGGATTCCAACTTACATCCCTTGTGCGGAGCACATTGCTCTACCAATTGAGCTAATAGGCTTGCATATCAATACTAAGGACTTATATCTCACAATGGTATTAGTGGAGTGTCCTATTTACATCCTCTGTTTGAGAACCTGGGACAAACCTACATTGAACATAAGTCGGATAACCTAAAATCCTAATTTCTCCTTCTATGCATCCACCAAATTTTCTACCAGTCAGCACATCCATTAAAGTGGTTTTTCTTGCTCCACTTGATCCAAGTAATGCAATAGAAATTGCTGGTGACAAAACTCCGCTCACATCTAACAGTAGTTGCAAGTTAGTTTCTGGCACACCTTTTGCCTTCCTTGCCTAAAAAATAAGCTACAATAATTATGGTCTCGTAGTAAACAAAGATCATCGTAAGAATTTGTATCTGTCCTTTTCAATCTTTGTCTTCAAGTCCTCTAATGTATATATCGAATGTTTCATTTCAGTAGCACTGCCTAGAGAAGAGAGAAAGTATTGTTTGTCGTTGTGTCCCCCTTGAAGAATTACCAATTTGGTCATCCACAACACCTAATCAAGACAAGTAAATGGAGAAATATGTCACTGCCAATAAAAATATACATGTTATGATACGTTTTTTATCAAGTGACCCCAACAACAATGTAAGAGTGGCCCTCAAAATGAAAAGGTAAGAGCAAGCAAGCAAAAGTAGCTCATCAAGACAACCAATTGGTAGAAATATGTGACCACAAATAAAAACTTAAAAGTTATCATAAGCCAATTATAAAGTGACCCCAACAACACTTACGAGTGACCTGAACAACACTTACAAGTGACCCTCAAAATAAAAAGGTAAGAGCAAGCAAAAACGACCCAAAGTACCAAGTAGACAGTGATAGATATTACAAAAATAGACAGAGCAGACCTATGATAATTACAAGATCGACTTGTATAAAAATTGCATAAACATGAAACAAACGCATGAATCTAATGATAAGTTACCATAACTAGAGGATAAAATGATCTTAAAAACACTTAAGAGTGACCCTCAAAATGAATGGTGACTTGGTAAGAGCTAGCAAAAGCAGCTCAAAGTATTAAGTACACAATGTCAGCTACGACAAAACTAGACAGAGCATACTATTTTTTAGGGCTTAGGAACACCTCAGAGATGAGGTACATCAATAGAGGTTTTCCCTTGCGCTTGAGGAAGTCGACAGTGTGTTTCAGTAAAATAATGTGACCCTTGTTTGGCTATAAAATGACCGTTGTTTAACTAAAATGTGACCTTATTTAACGAAACATTGACCATTGTAATATGATAACTTATTCTGCATTTATCAAGCAGTGAATTATCTGTAGTATTCACCTAAATTATGCCTCTAATTTCGTAAGATAAATGTGACCCTTGATTTTTATTAAGTTACCCATTTCATAACATAAAGTGACCCTTAATTTGACTACTTAGTAACAACAAAAGCAAACAAACTAGTGTAAAACATTGAAGTTATCTCAGTTTGCCAAAGTAAAAGCTAAAAGGTGCAAGAATTGTATTCAATTTGCACTTTGATTGACGTCTCAAATTTCAAAGGAGATTGATGCTACAAAACTGAACCTAAAACAAAAATACAGCAACAAAATTCGAACTCAAGGAAAGACATTAAGAGGCAAATAATAAAATAACAGAAACAAACCTTTGGTAATTTCGTGCTTTAAAGCTTGAAAATTCATTTGTTGAAGCATGAATTCCAAAATTAGGGTGTTTAATCGAAAAGCCTAGAAATTGAAACACCAAATAAAAGAACGAACGATAGGAACCCAGATATTGTGAAACTTGATGGTGATTGACGAGCATAAACTTTCGCCACTGAAGAGAGAAGAGAGATGGTTCAATAATGGAGAGAGAGATAGTGAGAGATTTCAACCTGATAACTTTGAAGAGAGAGAAGGGTAAGAAGCAACGTGACTGTGAAGAGAGAGAAGGGCAAAAAAGAGATGGGAGGAGAGAGAAATGGTTGATTCAACTGAGAGAGAACTTAAAGTACGCGAAATTTTACAAATATGTCATTAATTACCCGGGCTCATCCCACACCGTTAGATTAGCGCGATGGACAGTCATGATTCCTTCTCACCATCTCATTGTGGCTTCCCATCTCACCAGATCCCTACTCTTTATATATATATATATAGTTTTTATATACATATAACCGGGTCCTTCTTCGTATGGTGCCGAAACGTGGGACGCCACATAGGCGGGCCACATCGTGCGGCCATGACATGTAAGCTGTCATATATGAAATGTCTCCAGCATGTCATATGTATATTAATGCATCATCATTTTTCAATTTAGTATAGTCATTAAATTTGAAATTTATAATTATTAGTATATTGATTCTGATTATCAAATAAAATAACTTTCGTTATGAAACTCTAAAAAATTATATATTTTATGTGGATCATTTGCATCGGAAACGAAAAATTCTTCAAATTGAGATGCATATATGGTGTACTTATCCAATAGGATCCTTATTTTTATGGTGAAGATACATGGGACGCCACCTAAGCGAGCTACATACGTGTGTCGTTGACATGTAAGCTGACACGTATGCAAATCATCCAATATATCACTAGCTCCTAATGCATCATTATTATTAACTTTAATATAGTAATTAAAGATTTATAAAAATCATTAGCATGTTGTTTTCAACTATAAAATAAATAAATAAAAATCATTACACAACTCTAACAAAATTAAATCGAAAATGAAAAATATATTAAAATGAGATGTATATGTTCTATTTTGGGCTTATAAAGTCTTGCATTTTTCGGGGAGAAGTTAGAAGTGATAAAACATATCGTACCATGCATATCTTAATTACAATATAGTCATTAAATATCATACGTGAATAACAGTAAGTGAAACGAAGTCTAAAATCATGAATATGTTATTGAATTAGGTTATTATTTTCATGAGGAGCAAATACATGTGAAATTATTATTAGTAATTAATTGATGAAGATATGAGAATTTGATATACAATGTACACATTTTTTGCCATATATTGCAAAAATACATTAACAAATAACTTAGTTAATATCTTCACAAATAACACGAGCCCGTGCGAAGTACGGGGATAAAATCTAGTAAACATGAAAACCCACAAAAGATTTTATCTTTGATTAGAGAACGAGTTGATAATCCTTTGGTTGCGTAAATCAGTTGAGTTTATGCATCATAAGGGTTCATAAAACTCAAACTTGAATCAAAACAAAGCTTTTACAAACGCAATATTTAATGGATAGAAAAGCATTACACGAGAAGTAAGCTAGACTTTATGGACGAATTGAAAAGACAGACTAGACATCATTAGGTTTGACTGGACTCGACTAGACTTGCACACTAGGAGACATCGACTCTCTTCAACTTCTCGAGCACAGGCTGTTTGACAGGGATATGGAGGACAACCCCCTGTAGATACTCGCATTGTTTACAACTTAAGTGGAATTCTTAAGGTCATCTTCAATTAGGATACCCATATCATAGAGCTAGTTGTAGGAGTTAGTGGCTTGATACATGAGGTGTTCCTTGTAAGCAGATTGCAGATTCTTGATGAATTGGCGGATTTGATCAGTTTGCGAAGGTCGCTCGACCAGTTCGGCTATCTTTAGCCTCCAACGTTGAAGGAAATCAGTGAATCCCTCATCTTCTTCTTTCTTGGTGATCTCTAACTCTCAAAGGGTCATAGGTAGAGCAACATTTTCCTTGTAGCGTGTAAGGAAAACTGTAGTGAAATCTGACCAAGTGTTGTAGTTCTCCAAATTCAAGGTGTAGAACCAACGACGAGTCGGGGCATCAAGAGTCTGTGAGAATAAGTGAATGTAGACACTTTTTTCAACTCCACTCAAACCCATGGCAGTAGTGAAGGCCTTGAGGTGATCTTGTGGATTATCAGTTCCAGTGAATGTCGTAGCCTCGGGCATGGAGAACTTGGCTGGAAGTTTAACCTTGACTTTGGATTGGCTTTACCAACATTAGCATTGTAATTGGCAAACAGGCCGCTGTTTTGGAGCACAGAGTCGATCTTAGCTAGCAGGGCGTTTGGTCCATCCTCCTCAGAGTCGGAGTCAGAGAGGGTTTTTGCTTCCTCCTCTTTCTTTCTCTTAGAATATTCAAACTCGAGTCGCAATCTTCCTAACTCGCCCATGATCTCCTCGACCTTTTCATCAGTGATTTTGGTCATTGTGAAGCTTGGGGGTGTGATTGGTGAGGTGAGGGATGTATTGAGTGGTGGTGAGGTTTGTGGTGGTGATAGATTATGGGGTGATGGCCTTTTGGAATGTGGTGGTGTCTGAGATGTAGATTATACACGAACCAATCTGCCAAACGATCGATACCAACCTTTGTCACCGTAATTCTTCCTCGAGCCCCCAATCCTGAACACAAGTCTCAACTTAGAAGGACACCAAAGAAAGAAAATGAAAACAAAGACTCATGATTTTTAGAAGACCCTCGATAGTGTAGGCTGCCGTATTTTTCTCCCCTCTTTCCGCGTGTCTTCCCTCGACCCTTTTTCTGGGCTCGGGTTTTCGGACAGCCTGGGAGAGCGCGGTGGTGTTCGAGTTTCGTGAATCTTTAAGTGTGAATGCACGTAGAGATTTATGCACCAAGGACGTAATTAAGATTGTCGGAAGTCGCCGCCAAATTTTAAGGTAATTTTGAAACCTTGGATGTCAAATCGATAGTCTTTCTTACGTCAACTCAACTCCTGTGCACCCCAATCCCTATTGGGGAAATTGACTTCATAAACGAGTTTGCGGGCGTAGGTACGAGCTAGGAAGGCGTTAGGCACCCAACTCGCCCGTTGACAACAACGGCCTTTACTAATCGATTCAATATAATTATTAATGCTACGGTTCCAAACAAGGTTCAATTTGTCCAAATTCCTAGTTTTAAGTAATGGGTTGAACAAACATTATTATTATGATCACTTTTAACAATTTATCAAATTACATGCATTTATTGCTAAGGAAAACGATAAATATGCTAAAACCTGCAAGATAGAGGACAAACACATAATTTATCCACCAATCCACAAACAAAGCATGATTCATTCATAACAAAGCAATAAATAACAAAATATAAACATCCATTCATCCATTAATTAGGCTTAATACAAGCCCTTTTGCTCAAAACGCGACATGCATGTACATATCACATAAACCAAAATCGTTAGTAATAACAAGCAATATAAATATTATTGAAAACCCTCAGCTTGGATTACCTAGATGCTCACAATGAACTTATTGGCTTATATTGCTTGAATTCATGCTCTTGATGAAGTGTGAAGGCTTATTTTATGGTGTTAGGGCTAACCCTAAAGAAGGAGTAGAATCAGAATTTCTGGTTTAATATGAGAGAGAGAGAACTTTCAACCTAAAACTCCAAACCTCTAGTCTCTAACTGTCAACCTCTTCAAATGAACCCTAAGGTTTGTTTATATAGAAGAGGGGGAGCTGCCAGGGTTTAGCATGGAAATTGAATGGGCCTCGAATTTGCCTTCCGCGAAAAAAGGTCCAGGCGGCCATACAGCTAGGCCGAGCGGCCAAACCGTCAGGACAAGCGGTCAAGCCGCTTGGCCTAGCGGCACAGCCGCTTGTCCTAGAGGCACAGCCGCTTGTCCTAGCGGCCACCGCTTGAACCCAAGTGTGGCCGCTTGGACCTGGAGCGGCGTACCTGTATAGGCGCCTGACATGTTTTTCACGCGGGGGAGACTTTTCCGAGGGGGTCCACGCGGGATTAACTGAGTTCCCTTGTTTGACCAATGGTTGACTCATGGGTTTGGGTTCCCTTTCGGGCCCTTAGGTTAAAAGAGGACTATCTCTCAGTTTGGACTCCAATTGAATTGAGTCCAACTGGTTTGGATCACCTGTACAAAAGCCTTGCACTAGTTAATTCAAATGAACTGGGCTAATCATCAGAGCAATCATTCTCGCAACCCAAGCTCGAGCAAAATCCAATCCTTTCATCATCGTGTTTTTACGGGGACTTATTATAGACACAATTTTTGGTGTCTACAGATAGCCGCTAAGGTGAATGAACCTAAGGACGTCTATATGAACTCGAATGCATGATGATGACAATGTGACGACAAAGTCACGACGGCACTATGCAAATGCATGCAGGACTGACTTCGACATGTATGACAATGAATGGACGACAAAATGACCCTAGAAGACTTATAATCGACTCGTCTGGACTTCTAGTGCATGAGGCGTAGTGAACAAATGGAGATATAGATGAATGCAAGATTTAGACTTTTGTACAAATGCATATGCACAATGACGACAATGCAAGTATAGCGACTAAATATGAATCCTAGCATTGAGCGTCTAATATGTACAATGCAATGCTATGCAAAGAAATGGAAAAGAAGAAAATGAAAACCTAAGCCTAAATGCCCGATTATTTCCCCTCATCGAAGGAAAAATGAAGTTGATGAAAAAAAACTGAGAAAAATAGAAAAAAGACGGACCATCCTAATTTTTTTTTCTAGACTCAAATGGAATATGGAAAATGAGATAAAATAAAATAAAAAGGAATTCGGCATTCTTTTTTTTCTTTTATTTTCGGCGCCTTTGCTTTTCTTTTTCTTTTTCTTTTTTTTGCCGAATCTGAATTACATCGAAAAAGAGAAAAAAAAAAAAATATATATATATATATATATATATATATATATATATATATATATATATATATATATATATATATATATATATATATATATATATATATATATATATATATATATATATATATATATATATATATATATATATATATATATATATGGGAGAGGGAAAATTGGAGAGACTGACTTCTTTTTTTTTTAACTAAAAGGTCCTAGAAATTTGTTCATGACCTCGGCGTTATATGAAAATATAGCATCGGGGAAACGAGTGCTTATTGAATTGAATTCTCGCACTATTTTTGGGCATTACGAACTACCTAAAAATAAAATAAAAGGACTACTAGCACGTAATTACATGTTGGCACATAGTCACAACATTCATGCATTCAGGCAAGCATTACAACGACGCAATTGTATGCAAACATGTGATCAGACAGGCATTACAACGACACATGCACAACAAGCAAGCAAATGCACGAATGTGGGCTTAAGCTTTTGGCTCTTGTGAGGTTACCACAACAAATTATAATTCTCGTCCGGTGGATGGTCGACACATCAATTGTAATTCTTTTCACCAACAAGAGTCGATGAGTGGTGGGTGAGGAAGCGTCGGTTTGCACGATAGGACAACTGTATATTCCTTTCGATATACGGGTTGTCTACGATTTTTACGGCCCAAACTTCCTCGATGGTTGATAAGGGTCAAAAGTTGTGCCAAGGCACATCCAAATGATACAATATGGAACATGTTATTAAATAATTAAGAAAACTTGACCTTCGAGTCTCACCCTCTTAAATAAATCGCCAGTGAAGGCGCCACTGTAAGGACCCTGGATTTCTCGCGCCACGGAGTGTGTCCTTATAGAAAATTTGTATGCTGGGGGCTTTAGATAAGTTCAAGGAACCTTCGAGTTTGAAAAACTTTTGAAAGGACTTGAATTGAATAAAAACCATGAAAGAGGTCAGAAATCTGCTACCGGTGTTTATCCGAAGGGAGAACCGAGGGGACAACCCAGTAGCGCGAAGAGTGAACTAATCATATTTTTAGAAAGACTCCCGCTCATATAGAACATGAGTACCCAATAATAAAGGGTTCGAGAGCGAAGGTACAAGGTGGGAAGGTGTTAGGCACCCAACTCGCCCGTTTTATGACAGTCTCTACTAACTCAAGTTTGCTTAATAATCTAAAGACATGATTCCCACAAAAAAGGGATTAACGACCTAGATTAGACTATTAATTGGTACATCACAAGCATCAAGACATTTATTAATGACCCTTATTTAGACATGCATTCGATTGGCAAGTTGAGCATTACAACAGTTAGACATGCTTATTTACATAATTGAAAGACAGTTTTAGGAAGCAATAAAAGGCATAATTAGCATGATATCTACATTTTGATTACTAGAGCATAAACAGTTAAGCAATTAATTTATATTGAGCCCTTAGGAGTTGATACCTGAACTGTAGGCTATTTAGCAATTGAATAGTAAAAATTGATCTCAAGTAAAGAAAGAGGGGGGAAGCTCGAGAGTACTCAACCGAGAAAAGAATTATTTTGTAGAAGAAAGAGGGAGAAGCTCATGAATACTCAACTGAAAATAGAGGTGATCAACTGTAGACTGTGTATTTTGAACTGAGGGAGGAATGTTGTATTTATAGGGAAAGGAGTAGGGTTGGACGGGTGAAGAGAGGCCAAAATTTGAAGAGATCGGGCTGAAAAAGGTGGGCGACAGCTGGCTTGTGAGGGTCGTTGGTGGCTCTCGCCAAGGCTGCTGATGGCCCTCGCCACAACCGCTGGCGGCCCTGGCTGAAATGCCAGGGCCGTTGGCGGTTGTGGAGTTGCCAATTGGAACTTTACCGAGCCATATCTCACTCGTTTGGGCTTCAAATTGGATGATTCAAGATTCGTTGAAAAGATTATTGCGTCTTGTTTCAAATGGCTTGGTTTCAGGCCAAAATGTATCGTGGATCTTGATATATTCCCGAAAGAGTAAGGAGATATCAGTTTTAGAGCACGCACCAATGTTGGGCTTGTAACTCCTTGGTTGGGAATGTGGTGTGGGCTCATGATATGTCATTGAAAAGATATTTGAATAAGGAAGCCATAAAATAATGCTCACAAATTAAATCAACCGAATAAACTCCCAAATTGGGCTGGAATCATGGTCTACAATATTCGGCGATATCTGTTTTGACCCTTAACTTCGTTTGGTCATTACTCTTAGGTGCCGAATCATATTTTGGCACGAAAGGAAGCAATAGGAATCTCTTGAATGGGGCTTTTAAATTAAGTAGAAATGGAAGAAACTTTCATAAGACTTGAGATCTCATTTACTTAACAAAGCATAATAGCACACAAGTACATAAATTACTCATTTCATCATTGGGCATTTAGGGACATCTGACGACACTTTTTTGGCGTCTACAGTGGGATAGAGCAGTTGTGTGAACTTATAACATGTGCTTCGTATGAACTAGGAATTCTGTTGTAGTGTTGTTGTGTGTTTTGGACTTTACCTAAAACTTTGTGGTGAACAGTGTTGTGTATCTACCTGGTTATCTTATTTTGGGTTCTATCTTTGTCGTCCAAGTCGTTTGAAGTCCAAAAGTTTGAGTCTTTGGTCTTCATTTGTGCTCAAACATTTTATTTGTCCTGCTGGATTGCGATCACGAGTCGTGTTGGTATTTTGCTTATATCCCACGTTCTAGAGATCAAGTTTATGTCTTGCTTGCTCTTCTGATTCCTATAACCTTATAGTACAAGCTTCTCTTGGTAGATTTCTAATTTAGTCCACAAAGAACCCGTTAGCCCAAACACCATTTGAACCATAAACACATCCTAACTCCACAAAATGCCGCGTTTCTACAGAAGCAATTGTAATGATGACGATTTAGAGATTGACTTTCCTAAGTTTGGTGGGTTCCTCTTTTCGGAAGATTTTTCTACTTGGCTTGAGAAGGTCGACAATTCGTTCACAGTCCTAGAGTTTTCAAATCACAAGAAAATAGAGGTACTGACTAGTTCTTTTAATCGTGGTACTTCGATTTGGTGGGAACTCCTGAAAATTCGAAGGGAAAGGATGGGGAAAGACAAAATTCAAAGTTTGAGTAAGTTGCGAAAAGAGCTCAGAAAGGAGTTGTTATCAAAGCTCCTTTCACAATCCGTGTGATGTTGAGCAAGTGACTAACTTGCAAACTACTGAAAATTTAGCTTGCAAAGTTGTTGTTAAGAGAAAGCGCAGCTGTTTCAAATGTCGTGATCTTGTCCACTCTCATAATAGTTGTCCTAACAAGGAAGTCGTAACAATTGTGGAATGTCAAATGGTTGATCAAACTCTTGATACACCTTCTGATTTTGTGTCACATCGGATTGACGATTGTATTTGCGAATTTTCTATTTTTGCACAACCTAATTGTGAGGTAAGCGTTGAAGTTTTTCCAAGTGAATGTCCACTATGGGATGACTATAGTGAAGAGCCTGATGTGGAAAGTAATCTAGTGACTAATCAGGTTACGAGCAACGTCGACATGTTTTAAGAAGGACATGCTTTAAATGTCATTGTAAATTCTGTCCCTTGCGCTCACGGAACAATTCCAGCAACTCTTGTGACAGAGAAAGAGTCTAATGTTGAGGTTTTTTTGTGTGAACTAATGAGTGCGTAATTAGAGCTATTTTCCATGATATTAACGCACTCATTTGATTGATTTCATGATAATTATATCATTTCTTTGTGAGAGATGACTACTTGGGATATGTTTGTGCTTTTAATGTGATTTTTAGGATCATTTTGGAACTTAAATGTACAATCAGAATCACTATGGACTTTGCAGTGTCAAGAGAAGAAGCAAAGAAGAAGGAATCAAGAGAATTGGGGTTTGGTGCAGTGGCACTACTCCTACCTTCCACCCCCGAGACGGGGGTTCAATTCTCATGCCCAGCAGTTTGGGATCCCCTTTACCATCCCCTCAAGCTGCTAAGACCACCTTACCATCTTAAAAATAAAAAAAAAAAAGAAAAAAGAAGAAGAAGGAATCAAAGTTGGAATGACAAGATATGCTAGAAATTGTGAAGCTTTGGACTAGTCTACTGTGCATGACCATGCTTCCAATAGGCATGATCATGTGTCGTCATACTCTTGATGTTACTTGACTCCATGAGAATAGGTAGTTAAGTTTGCGTTGAGTTTGCCTTCATCGCTTCGAGAGAAGGTTTAGGCTTCTTTATCCATCATTGCAACGATTGACATTAACATGCTAGTTAAGTTTATCTATCGCATCAAGTAATCTAGTTAAGTGAAGTCAACTCTAAATAAACATACATGTAGTCATTGTTATTAAAAGTTTTCACATAAAGTTAAGTTTTTTATATTATTTTTGGCTTTAGATGCTCTAAAATATGAATTAAACTTGACCTGATATGACTCAAAAACCGAACGAACCCGAATCCGACTTAACTGAAATCCGAAATAACCCAACCCGAACTGACCATAACTCGACATCAGCAAAAATCCAAATCAATCCTACTCGATCCAACCCAACCTGATCACTCTTTTGACCCGATATAACCCGAACCCGAAAGGATCCGACTCGATCCGCTCAAATGCCACCTCTACAGTTTTATGCATCCATCAATTCAAAAGCATGTTGGTTTTATTGATGATTTTCACATCCTTTTTTTCTTTCCCTAGATTATATTCTCAAAATCTAATCTAATAAGATGTGGAATAAAGAGTGACATGCAACATTAAAACAATAAATTCTTCGACATGAGGAATTTAATGGAAAAGGATTGCTCACTAGTTGGGCTCTCTCAACTCAAAGCATCCGATCCCAAACCTCTTTTTATTTCCAAAAACCGTTTAATTTGAGCCCAACTTTTCATCTTTTTTTTCTTCTTCTTTATTTTCTGTCCCTCATAATTCGCGTGACATTATATAACACCCTCTCCTCTCTCATCCGTCATTTCCCTCACATCTCTCTCATTTTCTCTCTCATTTTCTCTTTCTCCTTTCGATCTCTTCTTCTCTTCCATCGTAAAAGACAATGGCCGATCAGCTTAGCGATGATCAGATCTCTGAATTCAAGGAGGCCTTTAGTCTATTCGACAAGGATGGCGATGGTCTGATTTTTCATCTTTTTTACTTTTTTTTTTTTTTGTGTTCTGTTATTTTTTGTTTGTTTTTATTGTTCAATTTCGCATATTTATGATTTTATTGAGATGGGTATTTTTTATTTTCATCTGTTGGGTCTTTATGATCTTATCATTTGCAGATCTGAGTTCTAGGTTGTTGTGTTTGATTTTGATTTATTCATTGGTAAACCATGTTGATTTACTGTTGCTGATCTAGTTTGATGATTTGCGTACTAGATCTTATGTTTGATATGTTGCTGAGAATTTGGTTTTAATAAACAAGGGAATGTGTGGGATGAGATGAATTTTACGTTTTGATTAGGGTGTGGTTTAGAGATGTTTGCATAGATTGATTGAAGGAATGTAATGTGCCTCGTGAGATATGTAATCTAAATTAAATCTGCTTTTAGAAATTCTTTGGGCTATATATCGTGTACCTGGGTGCTTTATGAAATGAGCTCTAGCTATAGTTAGGGACATTGCTGTGTGGGAGAATGATCATTTGGTACTCAAATAATCAGGTTTTGGTAAATGCTGCGATGCTGGTATTAGAATTTTGTTGATTCCTTGAGATAACATAGTTTCATACAGGGTTGTGATTTGAAAACTTGTGCAGCTTTGCAATGTTATACTTTAATCTGCAATGTGTTTGGTCCTCATATACAGTACCATTAACTACTTCGTGCTTCCAGACATGTTAATGGTTTTGATCTAAACATTTTCAGCATGGCTTTTGTTGATTGTATGTGGTCTAAATGTAATGGATTGTTCAACTTATGTGACTACTAGTTGTAAGTTGTATTTATGTGCACATCTTTGATTGTATGTGGCATTGAATGCTTGAAAGTTGGACCTTCCGGCTCCTTATCAGCACCCGACAATATGTCTCACCTCTTCATCATCTTCCACTCAAACAACTTGTTGCACCAAAGTTGCCTTTATGTCATGCTTCCAATTGTTCGTAGCCTTGTGCCACTTCTCGTGCCTGTAGAAGGCTGGCTTGTGTTTTGTGTCAGCTATTAAATAAGATGTAGTGCAGTTGGTGAATTGATTAGCTCACGTCTTTTACGTTCCTGTAAGTGATGATTGATGATCAATTCCTGAAGTTCAAAGTTTTTGACATTTGAATTGCCTGTTACCTTGTTTGTTCCAGCAGTTTTGCCCCCCTTTACATATATACTGATACTAATTATATAAGTATGTAGCAGATTCGCATTGTTGCTTCTATGTAGTAAGCATTCTGCTGTATGGTGATGTAACATTATCTGTGTTTTTGTTCATTTGTCCGGCTTCAGGTTGTATTACCACTAAGGAACTCGGAACAGTGATGCGTTCACTTGGACAAAACCCAACTGAAGCAGAGCTCCAGGACATGATAAATGAAGTGGATGCTGATGGTAATGGAACTATCGACTTCCCAGAGTTCCTCAACCTGATGGCCAGGAAGATGAAGGACACCGACTCAGAGGAGGAGCTGAAGGAAGCTTTCCGAGTTTTTGACAAGGATCAAAATGGTTTCATTTCTGCAGCTGAGCTTCGCCATGTGATGACAAACCTTGGTGAGAAGCTGACTGATGAAGAAGTTGATGAGATGATCCGTGAGGCTGACGTAGATGGTGACGGACAGATCAACTACGAGGAGTTTGTCAAGGTTATGATGGCCAAGTGAGAATCATTCTACTCAAACCCTAAAAAACTAGAAGGGAACAGGGCAGATAAGTTTGATGAGATCTCCAAATTCTATCTCGTTTAGGTCAAAACTCATATGGCACTATTATTAGTTTTTTTATCTGTCGTGGTTTGTTTCATGCTTGCATTGGTTGTGTAGCTAATCTTCTTTGTTATCCTACTTGTTTGGGCTGTCCCTAGTTCTAACAGTTTGGGGGTCGATAGTGTTTTGCAGTAAGCCCTATCGCCTCTTCAGCCTTAGTATTATTACGAACCTACAACAATTGGGATTCAATTTCATTGCTTTTGGGTGACTCATTTTTTGCTTATATATATCAAAATCAAGAGTTGTTTTTGGGTCGAACCTTTTATCTTATTTCTTACATGGTTGTGAATTGTGATATCATTATTATTGCTCTGAGATTCAGCATTACATTTTGACCAAAAAGTTTGTTGTTAATGTGCAAGTTGTTTGGAACAATCTTGGTACTTAATTTTCTTTGATTAAAACATTTCCTTGATCTCTTTAATGAGGTAAATGCACATGTGCACATGGGCATGTTTGCAACTTTGCATAGCCACTGATTGAGTTTGCTTGGAACTAATTAGCTTCTAAGATTTCAAACATCCCACTTGGTTTTTGCTCAATTTTAAAAAGCCCGCAGTTCTTGGCTTATTTTCTGGCTCCTCGTCAATCTTTCCCTTTTCTTTCATACTCATCCTTGGCTCCTTACACTCCTTGGTGGGCTAGTGGTGATTGATTGGTGGAGGATCCAATTTTTCCGACTATGGTACTCTGAATGTTACACTCTTACTTACATATGGAACGTTTCATTGTACGTAAATGTCTCTTGATATTGAAGGCAAAACGTTTCAT
Organism: Tetragonia tetragonoides; assembly: GCA_038025085.1. NCBI lineage: Eukaryota > Viridiplantae > Streptophyta > Magnoliopsida > Caryophyllales > Aizoaceae > Tetragonia > Tetragonia tetragonoides. The sequence goes on from CM076154.1 coordinate 27,782,795, forward strand.
GGTAAAACATTTAGAAGTAATAATTTTTTTATTCAAAATGTAATGTTTTTTGGATTCTTTTTAGTCCAAAAACAACTTTTATGGTCTCAGAGTGAGACCTGTTATATGAGCTTATGTAAATTCGTTGAACTAGAGCAAGGAGAGTAAGCTCAAAAAGTGGAGCGATTACAAACTTAAAGAGCGGTTACAAACTTGAAGATATCATTCATTGTTGAACTAATTTTCAATAGAAAAATCTTAAGTTTTGTTGAAGTGGGTTAATGTCCCACATGGAAAGATTAAAGGGTCTTGAGCTTACATATAAGGAAGTGGGTTACTCCACCCATTGCCAATTGGTTTTGGGTTGGAACCTCACTTGTCTTGTATGTGTGCTCACTTGTTAAGGCCCAATTTGTTGAAATTTATCATGGTATCAGAGCAGGCTTCGGTCCTGCCTTTATGACCCCGTTATTGGCCCACGCGCGTGTGACTAGCCCATAGTAGGCTTTGATTGGTCCACGCTTCAGCCTATGATGGGTCTTTGCGTGAGGTGGGGTGTTGAAGTGGGTTAATGTCCCACATGGAAAGATTAAAGGGTCTTGAGCATACATATAAGGAAGTGGGTTACTCCACCCATTGCCAATTGGTTTTGGGTTGGAACCTCACTTGTCTTGTATGTGTGCTCACTTGTTAAGGCCCAATTTGTTGAAATTTATCAAGTTTTGTGTGAGATTAACCCACAGAAAATTAGGGTCATTATTTATGAGTTGTGACCCTTATTTTACTAAAAAGTGTCTCTCGTCTCATCAAAAGTTACAATAAAACCATCTTAAATAAGTTTTTGGCTAGAACAATACAGGGGGAAAAAATGTAAAATAAGCGTGGGGAAATTGTTGTTGATGTCCTCTGCTGACTGATCAATACAGGAAAAGTAAAAGGAGAATAGAGGAGAAGCGAACGCATCTGATGAGAAAGGGAAGACGAACGCGTAAAGCCAACTCAATTTGGAGGATTCGCTGTAAATCATGGATTCATGGCTTTGTTCCAACAATGTGTGCGTTTTCCCCACTCTCATTTCATTCCTCTTCATATATATACTTATTTCGCAGTATCATCTTTCATCATCGAAGTACATCCAAACATCATGAGAATTGAGAGAACACTTTCCATAGATAGAATTTTTTATTTTCATATTTAACGACGTAATATGACCAAAATATTCGGTTAGTTTACGAGTGTGATTTTCTTAAATATAACATGATTAACAAACTATTTCCCAAATAGATTCGGTTGAAAATTATTTTCCAACATCTACATATAGGATTGGATCGAAGCAAGGAAGTGTGTTTTTCATTTCTTTTCATTGTGAAAGTACATTTCAGTGCCGTGAGAATTGAGAGGATACTTTCCATAGATGGAATTTTATCTATAACGACGTAATATGAAATATATTTAGTTATTTACGGCAACTAATATGCTACATAGGACATGGGTAAGTTATAGCGGGGCGTTTCATATCGGAAGGACCTAAATGGAATATCAGAATAGTTGTTTTTTCTTTTTGATTCTTTTAAACAATAACACGTAAAGTGACTTGCGATTTGATAACATTAGGTTTTTTGTAAGTACGTTGCACAAAAGGGTGGTCGAAAGTAATACTTTTAGTTCGAAAATATCTTTTTTATCTAAAAAGTAATATCTTTAGTCAAAAAAGTAACATGGTTTATTTGTGACAAAGAGTGTCTAAAATAACGTCAATTTTAAGTTCAAACATAACATTATTTGTTCAAATGTCATCATCATCGTTCAGTAAAATCGTCTTATACGAGTTTTTTTTAATACGTAGTTGTAAATAATCACAGGAATAACTTATTGGTAACAAACTAATGATATTGTTAGAATTTGACCAATTTTAAATATTTGAAAAATTACCTTTCATTCAAAAACTTCTGCCTCCGTGTGTTGGGTGGGCTATTCCTCAAACACAATTCTCATTTTTACAGCCTCGTGCTCTCATGTAACCTAAGTTATTACCATTTTCCAATGTCAAATTAAGTTTAACCTTCTTGAAAAATAATTCAGAATCAAAAGTTTAAACATTGCTACCATTTTCACATGAAACTATAGGCAGAAATGGGAAATCGAGTCCTGAACTTGATAAAAAAAAATGTTTCATTGACAATATATGCCTTCTTGTTCCATCTATATGCATAAATTTTTATGTACTCCCATCATACACCACATCATCAGCGAGTTGAATCCTCTCCATTTGATAAAAAAAAAAAAATTTCTTTTCTAAAGTGAAATCTTTATTTAAAGCCGCACTTTTTGAGTTCGATTCTTCGTTTACTTGTCTCTCGTTTTCAAAGTTTTCCTTTACTTTATTCTGTGGCACGATGATCTAAGAGTGGATTCCATCAAAAACTGATTTGATGATAAGCATGCGATTCTTTCAAGATAAAAAGTTGTTCGTTGGGTCAACATATTCCCAGTTATCCAGGTCTCATCATTGATCAATTCCGTTTTTATTCTTTTTCTTTTCCTTTCATATTTAGCCTCCACGAACTGTTTTCTTTTCCAGCAACCACTATTCCAAATGAGTAGGAAAAATCAACTAAATTTAGAGGCCGTTTAGTTGGGAGTAATAATTAAAGGGGTAATGGAATGAATTTGTAGGGTAAAATAGTAATGTGAAGTGATGATAAGGGGTAGTGATTGGGTAATGGAGAAAAGGAAGGAAAATGGGGGAATATCATTACCCTATGGGGTGGTGGGTTTCAATTATCCCTCAAATGGGGGTAATTATTATCCTCATTCTCACAAAATCTAACCCCCACTACCTCACATATCTCCCATTTTAGCCTAAAAATTCATTCCATTACCCCTTTAATCATTACCCCCAACCAAACGGCCCATTAGTAATTGTTTTATTGATAAAAGTTGAGAAAGTGCAGCTTGGAGCAAGTAGAAAATGAGTTGTTTGGTTGAACCAAAAAAAAAAATGCAAGTTATACTACTCCGAAGCTTCTAGTGTCTAGATCGCTATAGGTTAGTTTAACTTACTGTAGGAAGTTACTTTCTACGAACAAACAAACAATATTTGTCAATTTCTAAGAAGTTTTAAGTCCTAATAAATAGTAGTATAAGTTTCTAAGAATCGATACCTCCTACATTGCACCAAACGATCACTAACTAAAACACAAGTTCCTATCAAAAGAAAGAAAAAAAAAAACCAAAATGAAGACCAGAATATAACTAGGAAATACTGCTGCAATTGAATAGGAAACTGATTAGCTACAATGGACATATAGTTTCAGAATAAATATTGTGGACTACTACCTCCGTTTCTGAAAAATAGTAACATTTACTTTTTAAAGATCAAACTTTGACCATTAATTTCGGAAAAAATATAAGGATTTACAATGTAAGAATACTATCATTGGATTCGGTTTAATTAGTACTTTCGAAAAATCTATTTTTTATATTATATGTATTCATATAAACACAAATATTTATGGTCAAAGTAGTGCATTGAAGACCGTGCAAAAGTAAATGTTATCATTTTTCAGAAACGGAGGTAGTACTTTCTAGTGGGCATATAGTTTGAGGAACCAAGTATAGAGGGTTTTTGCTAGGAGTTACCATCGAGATGAGTATGAACATAAAAAAATTGGTGTCTAATCTTAAGCTAATTGTCAACGACAGATAAGGGGCTGAAGATGGACTGAGGACATAAGACCCCAAAGGTTCAACAGGAAGACAAAGGCATGCAGCAGTAGCAGCGTAACACCCACTAACAGGATCGCCAAAAGAGGTCTCAAATATGCAGAGCTCAATATGAATAAATCAATCTCTTGTTGAGAGACTCGAGTTTGAGCCTTCATTGTACACAGATCTATGTATTGCAAACGACAAAACATCAATCCGAAAGCCAAGAGAACCTAGTTAATTGAGAAATGCTAAGCTTACACAATGAAATCCAAAGGGATCCAACGTCCAAGGAGGAGGAGAGATAGACACAAAGACACAATTATGTATACTATACATTATATAATCCAATCAGGGTCCTAGTTAATTAGGTTCACATACTTGATAACGAGCTGGCTCATAAAAGAGGATCTACTTGTGTCCACCATTTCCAATGGAGTCAAAATCTTCACTATTTTTGGCTTCGGAGTATAATAGACTAAATCAAATGGCTCATCACTTCTTTTAAGTGAAGTTGTCAATAGTCATCACACTCCGGATCAAGGATCAAACAGAAACAACCTCTTTTTCAGACTTTGGTATCACACGGGTAAGATTTCGTACAACTGACCCTGCCTAGACGGGAGTCTCTTTGAAGACACTAGAGTAATGTTAATGTATAGTTCACAACGAGCTAGTATAGCCAGCAAGATGACACATCAAGCTCATGGATGCCACAAAGAAAGTAGGTAAATTTTGTAAGGAGCTGTTTCGACAGCTTGAACATGCAATAACTTACAAGGTCTCAACTCTCTACCGATGAACCTTACCATTGTTGAAGTTAATCAAAGCGTAACTTCAATTCTAAACTTGCCCATTCTAACACATGAATGCAACAGCAAGATGACACATCAAGCTCATGGATGCCACAAACAAAGTAGGTAAATTTTGTAAGGAGCTGTTTCGACAGCTTGAACATGCAATAACTTACAAGGTCTCAACTCTCAACCGATGAACCTTACCATTGTTGAAGTTAATCAACGCGTAACTTCAATTCTAAACTTGGCCATTCTAACACATGAATGCAAGTGATAATACTCCACACCGTAGAGAACATCAGAATGAAAGAGGATTGAAGCTTGCAAACCAAACCACTGATTATCCTTGGTTGCACTACCCGTTGAAAGGCCATAGGCGTTGTTATACGAAAGGGGAAGGAAAATCAGAGAAACACTTACAGAATATTGAGAGCTTTAATTCTAGTAACTATCCAGATATACCCCCTCCGTTTTTGAAAAATGGTAACATTTACTTTTGCACGGTCTCCAATGCACTACTTTGACCATAAATATTTGTGTTTATATGAATACATAAACTATAAAAAATAGATTTTCCGAAAGTACTAATTAAAACGAATCCAACATAGTATTTTTACACTGTAAATCCTTATATTTTTTTCGAAATCAATGGTCAAAGTTAGTAAAGTAAAAGTAAAAGTAAAAGTTATTAATTTTTTTGAAACGGAGGGAGTAACAAGGAACTCTATAGGAATCAGCATTAACTATAAACAGTTGTTACTTTAACAACGTCACTGTTAAAAATCTCTTTACATGGTGAATCCACCATACAGAAAAGGGGGAGTAAGGGGGGAAATTGGGAGCGAACAGAAAGGTGAAACTAATAAGAGGAATCAAATTAAAAACGAAAAAAAGAAGGAAAAGCAAAGATGGCATCTTTACCTTTTTAAAGGCTTGTATAGGACAACAGTGACATATTTTGATTCAAATCTATGTGTCAAACCAAGAGCCACCACAGACTGAGAAGCAGCCCACCCTTTCTCTATGAAAAGGTGGTTCAGTACAACATGTTGGGGCCTTGAAGAAGCAGCCTCATCTGGATTCTGAGTACCAAGAACTGTTAAGTGCAGTTGTGATGGTACTATGACTGGCTCCTTTGCAAAATCATCTTCCCCTGGAAATGCATTACCATAACTTGAGCCCGGAGATGACGGTGGCTCAAATTCAACAACACTATCTAGAGTCTCTGGCACACAGTCCTGCATGTTTATCAAATAATCAATTAGAGAACTGAAAGCATGCGCTCAACTAAACAAACAGTCGCGCTTGTTTCTACTAAAGCAAGCCTAATAATGACATGAAGGCGGGTCTCACACTAAGCTCGCGGTAAGTCCATCTCATACAAGTGTTTTGAGTTCCCCAATTGGCCGCAAAATGTTCTTAAGGAACTTAAATCTCTGTTATGAACAAATTCTCAAACAAAAGAAAAACAATCTCTAAAGCATGGATACTAGTTTAATTTGCATTTTCTTCATATGGTTATGCATCAACTTCTACAATGTTCTACATTGAGATTCTCACCAATAGTCACTATCACCAAAAACGATATGGTTGCTCCACCATCATTGTCCAAAATTCCCCACATCAAACACGTCTTACACCTTACTAACAATCCATGTGGTCCACTTCCAAATGATAAAAACTCCTATCATCATGTAGTGCTCACGGGATAAAAAAGATGTAACGTACTCATTAGCACTCATTGCCAATTGTGGACGGAGTATCGCCCTATAGTGTTGGATGAGGAGCTTGAGCAGTCACGAGGAATGTATATACCACAAGGCAACAACAGTTGAACAAATGGGGCTTCAAATGCACAGTGCAATTAGTACTCAAAAGGGAAGAATACTCTTACGACCTATTCATCTTGATTTGGGAGGGAGGGGGGTTAGAAAAAAGGGGGGGAGGGGGGGGAGGGGGAAATGGAAAGCAAAATCACCAAATAACATTAGTTTTTCTTTGTTGTTTATGCCACATGATACAACTTGCAACCTTCAACTGTAGGCTTCCAGTCACTCACGAGCTCCAGTGGTAGAGATCCACAGTAGCTGACCCCACCTCTCCATAAGTCATCATTTTCATGTTAATGATACACCTACAGTGCATGGAAAGTTCAAGGTGCTCGTGTTTCCCAGTTAGGATAACCTCCCTTTAGATTAGCCACCTTTACCTCCCTCCCTCATCCCTGTATATTCTCTGTTCCGCTCTTTAGATTAGCCACCTTAATTACTACCCCCCTCCCCCTCCCCAATGCCTCAGGTATTGTTGTGCTTTTATGGCCCTTTCCTGCATAAAGTTCAGTTTCTATAGTTTAGAAAAAATGCCTCCCTGTTCATGTTTCAGGCCATATAGGTTTTCCTCTTCAAGGTTCCCATGCAACCTAGATCATCAATCATACCACATCTTACTCAGAATGTAATGACACCATTGTGCTTTATATGCTACAGGCTCCGTCAATGGTAATATCTTCCGGGGTTTCCTTTCTCCCTTCCATACATCTAAACATGAAATGATAGAATGGAAAAGAGTTGTTGAGTTACAATCAGCAAGATTCAATCATTCTTTTGACAAGCGACCAAAATCAGTCAGACGGGATACAACAGCGCGTACCATTAACAATAAAATAAAAGGGGAACAGAGAAGATTGGATAAAACAATTTTATGGAATCCAATTTAACTGAAGATTAATTTACTAAAAGCCACAACCGGACTGTCGCAACAAAATATTCTTGGAGTTTATTTTAGGTGAAGACTGAAACCAGTACTAAATGCAAGAAAAATACTTGCACTAGTGCAATTTAGGGTTATGAAGATGAAAGAGAACGACAAGGTGATTAGCAAGCCCAACCAGAATATGCATTTCCAATTTTCCGTGAAGCCACTGATCTGATGGTTGTTAAAGAATAGATGTCAAGAATAGAGTGAGAAGATAGGAAATGACTGGTTGAAGGGAGGTGAAAAAGGGTTTTAAGAGCCAAGGGCCATAGAGGAAGCTGAATGGCTTAGGTCAGGTAGTAGAGACTAGAGAGGGAAGATGGAGAAGACCAAGTTTGGTTATTGGCAGGACTGGTGAATAGCACTGCCATAGGCAGCAGGCCCCGAAGTGACGAATGTGGGAGATCGTGGAATGGTTTTAGATGATTGCTGACGTGTGAGAGAAGATGGACACCTATGGAGAGGGAGGACGGCGTTGAGGGGTCATTCAAAGTGACTACAAACTAAAGCGCCTTCAGACTGAGAGGTTGATGTACAAACTAAAATCCCTACCAACAATGACTGACACTCATTAAATGTTGTGGTCTTACTCTCTTTTGTCACAAGTCCTCACAGCACTACAAGAGATCTTAACAGTTCAAATTGTTACGGTCTGGAAAAATACAACAACAACAACAACAACAACCCAGTAAGTATCCCGCCTAGGGCGGGGTCTGGGGAGGTCCAAATGTACGCAGTCTTACCCCTAACTAGTCGCCTAGAAGAGAGACTGTTTCCGAAAGACCCACAAAAACTTCTTTTTTTTTTTTTTAAAATACATTTGCAACAATGATTTTTTTGGGTAATAAAAGCAATAAAGGATGAACAAAAGGGCAAGCGAAGTGAATCAGTAAACATACTAACACAAGATATTACTAAATGACCAACATAAAGTGAAGAAGACGCTACAGGCTATAACAAGATGAATCAACCTCTAGTACTAGCCAATGCAAAACCGTAATCTAACGAGGGTCCTCTACACGAATCCTGCTACGCCATAATTTCCTATCTAGGACCAGGTCCTCGGTAAGTTCTAGAAGGGTCAAATCCTGCCTGATTACCTCTCCCCAAGTTTTCTTCGGGCGTCCTCTTCTTCGTTTACAGTCTCTAAGTATAATTCTCTCACACCTTCTCACCGGTGCGTCTCGATGTCTCCTCCTCACATGCCCGAGCCACCTAAGCCTTGTTTCTCGCATCTTGTTGTCAATATCGGTCACTCCCACCTTGCCTCTCAACACTTCGTTCCTAATTCTATCTCTTCTTGTATAGTTGCACATCCAGCGAAGCATCCTCATCTCGGTCACCCGCATCTTCTGCACGTGCACCTGCCTCACCGGCCAACACTCCACCCCATATAGCATAGCTGGCCTGATGGCTGTACAATAAAATTTGCCTTTAAGTTTTAGTGGAATTTTTCTGTCACATAGAACTCCCGTTGCACTCCTCCACTTTAGCCACCCTGTTCTGATACGATGAGTCACGTCATCATCAATCTCGCCGTTGTCCTGTATTATTGAGCCGAGATATTTGTAACAATCCCTCTTCGGTACCACTTCAGTACCGATCTTAATCTCCGTATCCGAGGCAACCCCATCTCTTGTAAATTTGCATTCCAAGTACTCGGTCTTTGTCCGACTTAACTTAAATCCCTTGGACTCTAGTGTAACCCGCCAAAGTTCTAGTTTGGCGTTAACACCTTCTGTAGTCTCGTCTATCAAAACAATGTCGTCGGCAAACAACATACACCAAGGCACATCCCCCTGAATAGTCTTAGTGAGCTCATCCATAACGGCTGCGAATAAGAAGGGACTCAACGCTGACCCTTGATGTAACCCAATATCTATAGAAAATTGCTCAGTTTCCCCTCCTGTAGTCCTGACCCTAGTCCTCACTCCTTCATACATATCCTTAATCACTCGAATATAGGCGACTGGAACCCCCTTGGATTCCAAGCACCTCCACATAACTTCTCTGGGTACCCTGTCATATGCCTTCTCCAAATCAATGAAAACCATGTGCAAGTCCCTTTGTCTATCTCTGTAGTACTCCATAGAACGTCTAATCAGATGGATCGCTTCTGTTGTTGACCTCCCTGGCATGAAACCGAATTGGTTCTCCGAGATAGGAGTACTCTTCCTTAGTCTCTTCTCAATCACTCTCTCCCATAGCTTCATGGTGTGACTGAGTAACTTAATACCTCTATAGTTGTTGCAGTTTTGAATATCTCCTTTGTTCTTGTATAGAGGAATCAATGTGCTGAGCCGCCACTCCTCCGGCATCCTTGCAGATTTGAGGATCATGTTGAAAAGCCTAACTAACCACAAAAAACCTTCCTCCCCCAAACTCTTCCATACCTCTATGGGTATCTCATCTGGTCCTACTGCCTTTCCACTCTTCATCGTCCTCATGGCCCATTTGATTTCTTCCTTCGTAACACGACAACAAAAGCTGTAGTTACGGTGTTGCTCGGATGTGCTAAGATCTCCCAACGAAATGTCTACGTCTCCAACATTGTTAAAAAGCTCATTGAAATACCCATGCCACCTCCTCTTGATGTTCGTTTCGTCCACAAGAACTCGTCCCGCCTCATCCTTAATACAACGAACTTGATCCAGGTCTCTAGTCTTCCTCTCCCTAGCTCTCGCCAACCTGTAAACGTCCTGTTATCCCTCCTTAGTAGCCAATTTTTGATACAAGCTCTCATAGGCTTTACTTTTGGCTTCTGCTACTGATTTCTTTGCCTCCTCCTTTGCCGCTCTGTAGACTTCTCGCTTCTCCACCCTTTCCTCATCTATAGTGCTATCCATTAGGGCTTTATAGGCAACCTTCTTAGCCTTCACCCTGTTTTGAATGTCCTCACTCCACCACCAGGATTCCTTCTTGCTACTTCCTATCCCTCTTGCAACTCCTAAGGTCTCCTTTGCCGCATTTCTAATGAGATCCGCCACCCCTGTCCACATTTGACTCGCATTTCCTTCTCTTCTCCAGATGCTATTCGACTCGACCTTAGCCTTAAATTGACTCCCCAAAGTTCCTCTAAGATTCCACCACTTGATTTTGGTACAATTGTGTGCGCTTCTCTTTCTCTTCCACCCCTTCATCTTAAGGTCTAAAACGACCATCCTATGTTGGGTCGACACACACGCACCTGGTAAAACCTTGCAATCCATGCACAATCCTCGATCGCCACGTCTAACAAGAATGTAATCAATTTGGGTCTTAGCGGTGCTGCTTCTAAAAGTAACTAGGTGTTCTTCTCTTTTGTTGTAGGAGTTGGTTACCATTAGGTCATACGCAGTCGAAAAATCTAATACCGATGTGCCACCACCATTCCTAACTCCATATCCAAAACCTCCATGTGCACCAAAATACCCATCCGAAGTAGCCCCTATATGTCCATTGAAGTCTCCTCCTATAAGGAGTTTCTCACTAGGGGGAATCTGCTGAATAGCCTCATCTAACTCCTCCCAAAAGTGACGCCTAAGTTGCATATCCAACCCTGCTTGCGGTGCATAAGCACAAATGACATTGAAGGTCTCCTCCTTCACCACAACCTTGATAGACATGATCCTATCATTGGTTCTCTTTACCTCTACAACATGTTGTTTAAGCTCCTTATCGACTAAGATCCCGACCCCATTCCTTTGACTCGAACACCCTGAATACCAAAGTTTGAATCCATTGATCTCTTTTGCCTTGGCGCCTGACCACCTCGTCTCCTGAACACACACGATATTAACCTTATATTTTTCTAAAACCTCCACTAACTCTAGAGTTCTTCCCGTGAGTGTCCCTACATTCCATGTGCCGAACCGCAATCTATTTGCCCCAACTCTCCCCCTTCGAGACCCAGAGCTCACCAGAGGACTGGCCCTAACTCTACCAATAGAAGTCAAAGACGCCACACCGACCGAAAAAAGAAAATGGTCAAGCAGTTAACTCAAAATACAAATTAGAAAAGCCATGAAACTAAGTAACTACTAGCACACCAAAAGGTTAGGTAACGCAAATCGTAGCTATATAACAAACAAAGTCTATGCTTGCAAACAAAATTTACTAACAATAATAGTAATAGTACTAATAATGACAATGATACTAATAAAATAATGATTACAATAATAATAATAATACTAATAATAATAATACTAATAATAATAATAGTAATAATGATAATAATAATAATGACAAATACCACAACAAAGGCAACAGCACACAGTAATAGTACTACTTATAAAGACAACCGAAACAATGGTACAACTAACTTAATACTAGTAGTAGCAAAACTATTAGTTAAATAATACTACTACTACTATTATAATACTAAATATAGGCTAGAGATACAAACAAAAACAAAAACAGAAACAAACCGAAATGTTACTAGGTTCCACTTAAGAGAGAGAGTAGCACACAAGAAATAGTTTCCAAAAAGTAATACCAAGCAGCAAACTTCAGGTGCTAGGATCCGAGAAGTCAACAACAAGAATAAATAAATAACAAAGTGAGTGACAAATCCAAAGCAAAAAGGGTTTCAGCGGGGCCACAGGGACTGGTGGATAGGGGTTCGCCGGTGCTTACCACGGCGCTACTACCTGTCTCCGGCGGGGTTTGTTCCGGTGCAGAGGACCTGGAGGGGGTGGTGTTACTCCGGCTTCCCGACTGAGTGGAGTAGGTCCTCGGCAGTGAGACTTCGCCAGAGAATCAACTTGGGTCGTCGGGCTCACGGCGATTTTTCCTGTCTCCGGTGAGGGTTGTTTCGGGTCAAGGGCTGTGTCGTCGAGCTCGACTTTCCTGATCCAGAAATCGAGATCGTCGGGCTCGAATTCTCAGGCCCGTTCAGGTTACTCCGGCGAGTTCCCGTGTTCACAGCCACTCACCTCGGTTACTCCACGGCGATGAAAATTCGCCGGTGCTCAAATGAAGCCTCCGACGAAATGATCGGAGGTCTATTCAGCCCCTAGTGGGTCGGGCTGGGTTGGATCGGCGGTCACCGACCCTTGTAGAGCGGCCGGCGATCACCGACCTTGAAGGGAGAGAGAGGGCGAGAGAGAGAGAGAGAGAGCGCTAGAGAGAGAACAGTTAGAGAGAGAGAGAGAGAGAGAGAGAGAGAGAGTGAAGCCTCCGACGAAATGATCGGAGGTCTAATCAGCCCCTAGTGGGTCGGGCTGGGTTGGATCGGCAGTCACCGACCCTTGTAGAGCGGCCGGCGATCACCGACCTTGAAGGGAGAGAGAGGGCGAGAGAGAGAGAGAGAGAGAGAGAGAGAGCGCTAGAGAGAGAACAGTTAGAGAGAGAGAGAGGAGAGCATAAACTGTAAAATATCATCCACAATTTTCAGCCTCTTCAAACATTTTATGCATTACACTTTGCATGTACAAAAGCAGCTGAAGTAAATGCATTTACTCAACAATCAACAACCATGATATGCAATACCAGATGCTACTGAACTTGAAAGTTTTATACAGACATCTAGTTTGACTATTCAACTTGTTATAAAGCTTGATACCAAAATATTACTGTTCTTCAAAAATTGAAAAAAAATTAACTTGAGCTTGGTGATGATAAATAATGTGAATTACAATATGATGGCTGTAGAATACAGACCATTTTACCAACAGGGGTGTCCTACAGAGTAAATTATGTGGATCACAATATGATAAATTTTGTGATCAAAATAAAGAAACTCTTTGTGGAAGGAGAGCGATACTTACATGAACATCAAGGACATTAAGAACTTGTCCCACCCCACTTGAAACATAAGGCAGATCTGGCATATACCGTGTTTCACCATCGATGATGAACCTATAATGGTATATTCCGGATGGCAGCACTAGCAGAACTGTGTGATCCTTGCCAGACCTTTGCAGAATTTTCCTGCAAGAAGCATAATACAATTATATCTTTCTCAATACTACATTGAACCCAAACAACTATTACTACCTTGATGCCCAGTTATCCCAAGATCCCTCCACTGCCACGTTGTTTCCGCCAAGACTCCATGTGATCATGGTAGGGATTCCTTTCTCAGGGGGACAATCAACAGATCCATGCAACTCTTTCTGCCACATATCATTATAGAATGGATGGCCATCACCCTTTTGCAAAGGAGCCACAGGAAGCTGTATACATCATGTCAGAAATTGGCATTTCAGCATAGTTGTAATTTATTGTCCAGAATTCCAAAATAACATATTGTCAAGCATTCATCTAGAAGTTCTGCATAAATTCCAAGTATTTACGTATAACAGCAACTCATTGATGAATCTCTGACAAGTACTAATCTTACATAGATCGTCACTATTGGCAGTTCATATTTCGTTATCAAATGCTCCAATAACAATGTCTCAATGAAGATCAAGACAAAAACAAAATACATTCCTTTCTCACTATTAGTAGGTCATAGTAAGTTCAATAGCGCAGTAAAGCAAATCAATTTTGAGACTCCAAGGGCAAAAACAGAGTGAATGAATGATCTAGTGAATAGAAAGAGAGTGCATGAGTTCATCATGAGAAACTTGCAAGAATAAAACAGTACTGATGTCAAATTCAGCTGCTTTCACTTCTGTTAAGTGATGTAAAACTTGCTATCATGAGTGCATGACACCGCCAAACTGAGAAGCAAATCTGTCAGAAAAAAATGTTCATCTCGTCATGCTTCCCATCTCTAAACATATAAGCTCTTTCTCAAGCTACACCATGTGCTAAAATTCTTTGATACTTTAACCCTGAGGGGGTAGCTCAGCCGATAAGACCTCTAAGGCCTATTCGTGAGGTCCCCAGGTTTGAGTCCCCTAAGGGCCACTGCAGGTTTTCCTAGACGCTAACTTCAGGGTCCATGGGATTAAAGCAAAGGTTGGATACCCATGTTACCAAAAAAATAACAAAGTAATGTTTTAGTTCTGTTCCATAGGATCTCCTTCATATCACTAGTACCAATTTCTATTCTTTCTCTAAAAAAATAATGAAAATCATTACAAGATTTGCTAGCCAATTTTTGAACCATTGTCATCATCATGTAGATCTAGATTCAGGAAATCATCATAAACAAGAAAGATATACATATTAACATATATACCACAAGACAGATTTTATTCAGAGTTAACATAGCTTCTTAACGGACAGGCAGTTTTCCGACAGCCAAAATTATATACACCACTATAGCAAGCTACTTGTCTAGGATTACCAAACTCTCCTGTGCAGTCTAATCACTATCCAAGTCTGTGGTGAATATATGCTGCGAACATTGAAGGTCAGAAATGAGATGTGGAAGATATATACTCACCCTGGTCCAAAATAGAAATTACTCATCTCTATGTCGTTTGTTCCTATCTGAATGCCACCTTTCTCATAAAAATATTATTAACTAAAACCCCCAAGACATAATTTTCAAAATGTTTGCTCTTACAAAATGTGCTTTTTCAAAAAGCAACATATATTCTGGAGCACAAACAAAGCACAAGGAAAGCCCTGAAATAACTTCCTACAAGCAATATGAGAGATGCTAATAACAGTTTTCGTTTTTCAATTATTTTTTGAGTGGAGCTCTCTTCAACATTGTAAAGCACATTATATGCACCTGAGTGAGCTATAACAGAAATCAGAGAATAGTGACTATGAAAGAAATTTATACCATTAGACGAGCCAACTGCTAATCATATTAATCAAACTGATAATCTGAGAGGGACCAAGAGGAGATAAAAGAACATCAACAACTCCAAAATAAAATGCAACTAAAATTTCTGAGACTGAAAAGCATCTGCTGTCTCTGTAGCACTGTAGCAGGTTCAGATAATCTTTAAATAAAGGGAGGGTCTTCAGATTCTCATCCTTACCAAACCTTAGGCAAACGGTATATTTACAAGTTAAGAATATGCCATACAAACCACTACCATGAATTATCAGAGTAGCTACTTCGTTTCCTTAAACCATTCTGGCAGCTAATGTTTCCCACTTTAGGCCACTATGTTAGCTTCTTTGAATTTCATAAAGTGACAAGCCAAGTGCATAATCCTTTGTGCATGTACTATAGGACCCAAACAAACTTCCAAGCTTCACTTTCCCCATCAAACTATAACCGGTTGTGTTATTAACATAATTACAACAAGAACAACACAGTGAGTATCCTGCAGAGGGTGGGGTATGGGAGGTCCAGACGTATGCAATCCTTAACCCCTACCTAGTCGCCTAGTAGAAAGGATGTTTCCGGTGGACTTGTGTTATTAACATAATTAAGTGTATTAACATCTACAATCATCATCCAAACTCATTTGTGTCACCAGATATTCAAGCCTAGAAGGTTGGGTCAATCCTCTCTTTTCAACCATTTTGTTGTAAAGCAAATGCCAAGCCGAGGATTCGTCAATCATTAAAGACTAGCTCAATTATCACTTTGTTATCAACAAGAATGAGCATGTGCATGCAAGCACGTCTTACAACTCTTTGACTCATTAGAACACCCAAAGATGTCATTGGACCAAAACCTTAAAAAAAGTAGGGAAATTCCACATGGTATCCCTCTATTTTTGGCTTTTCCACATGGTACCCAAAACATTTTTCCAAATCCGCTTGGTACCCTTATACTTGTAAATAAATTTGCTCCGTGCCCAAATCTATTCGTTTTCCCGTTATGTTATGACGTGGTCGTTGATTTTTTTATTTTCCGTTTGTTCTTGTAGTATAGTCACAACATTTGGACCACACTACCCTTGATTCTCACCACCCCTCTCTCTCCTCAAATCACAAACCACCACCAAAACCCCCTTCTCCCTCTCTCATCTCAGACCACCACCAAAGCAGCTCTTTATCCTTACTCGACAACAAGTAATAATAAGAGGAGAGAGAAAACAAAATCAGAAACAAAAAGAGAGATTTGGGTGTTGATTTTCATCTTCATTTTCATTGAACCCCCAAATGAAATTGGTGGGAAACAACAAAAACACCACGACCACCAGCACTAACAACAACGACAAAAACATCCGTAATTTCCAGCGAATTTCACCGGAGCTCCGACGAGATAACAGCCGGAGAAAATAATGGGCAAAGGGAGAACGGTTTCAGTAGGAGTGAGATTAGACCAAAAGGGCAAAGAACTTCTCACTTGAGCACTTGTTAAAGCCGATAATCCTGTAAATCGTGTTACTGCTCTTCATATTTTTCATTTTTCTTCTAGTTTGTATTTTTCTATTTCTCTCTCCTCAATTCTGGTTGAATAATGTTTTTATTTATTTATTTATTTCAATGTGTTGATTGATTAATTGGTTTTGCTGAGAGGAGAGAGAATTTAAGGAAGATGAGGTGATGAAATTGAGACCACCATTTATGGTGCTTTAGTGAGGTTGAGGTTGGGGTAGGGGTGGGTTTTTGAGAGGTGGAGGTGGTGGGGGTTTCGTGGGTTTTCGGGGTTGGGTTCTGATGGGGTGGGGGGTTTACAGGGGGGTTGGTGGTGGGGGTGCGTGGGGGTGGTGGTGGTTAGGGAGGTTAGGGATGAAAGGAGGTTGAAGGTGGGTTTGAAGGTGTGGTTATGGAGGTTGGGGATGAAAGGAGATTGTAGATGAGGTTGAAGGCACGTGTTTTTTTTTAAATTTCATTAAGGGTTTTTGTTAAATGTATCACAAACTAACGGAAAAAGACTGAAAAGGACACGGACTGGTAACGGACAAAATCACAAGAGTACCACGCGGATTTGGAAAAATGTTTTAGGTACCATGTGGAAAAGCCAAAAATAAAGGGGTACCATGTGGAATTTCCCAAAAAAGTATTATGCTGGTCGACATGCAAGTTGGACATCCATGATCATTATAAAAAGTTTACCCTGTCAGTATATCTAGAAGAGTACAAGATAGGTTAACACTCTCCTTTCATATCTAACAGATGTTGATCAAGAAAACACCTACAATTATATAACATAAATTCATTATTACTTCAATGTATGCTCATTTAGCATTGCATTGACATGCTAAGTTTCAAATTCAATGGAAATGAAAACATTCAACATAAGCACAGCTCATAAACTCACTGTTGCTCTGAATGAATATCTACTGGTCCAGTATTTTTCATTTTGTCCACAGGGGTGGTTAGGTCAGGTGAACTGAAAAGTAGGCAATTTTTGTTGGGGTTGAGGCTCACAAAAGGAAACCGAGCCTGTCTGCTGGGATTTTATTTGTAAGCCAAGAAAAAATGGGAGTTTGAATTTTAAGAGTAGCAAGATCCTCAATTAGGCACATAATGGCAAGCATATTTGGGATCTAGCAACTAAAAAGACACCATGTGGGTGAGATGGATTAATGGTGTTTACCTCAAGGGTGAGATTGTGTGGATTCTCTCCCTAAACAGGGGGTAAGTTGGCACTGGAATAAGTTGAAACAAATATTTGTTGGTGCTTTTGCTCCACGCAGTACGATTTTAATTTTTGCAGGCAGTACATAGTACATACTCAGTAGCAAAAGGTTCTATTTTTCTAATGGGAGCAGCTCCTAAAATTAGGCATGCTGATTTCTTTATCTAATTTTGAATAGCGAGTAAATTTTATTAGGCAACTCAGGGCCACGAATCAACAAACAAAGGTCCTAGAGCCCCAAATCCGACTATCCATGCTATACAGACACAACCACAAGGAACATTACTAGCAATAACCATGAATACAGGACACCGCCCCTCCCAACACCCGTTTTAGCTAGTACATCAGCAATAGAGTTTTGCTCCCTAATTACATGAACTATGTTAAAATCAGGAAGAGAAGAAGTAATTGTGTCAATAATATTGAAGTTGATCCACCACTGCCAGGGTCTCTGATCCTTAGGCGTGCTGATTTGATTTGGGGAACTTTGAAAATGCCAACACAGAGATTCATCATGTGGCAGAGCATAGGATTTTTTATGGTGATATGCAGTTCTACTGTGCAACAATCAGCCAGAAAACCATCAGCACCTCTCTTCACATGTGACAGAGCACAGAACTTGTTGACAAAGGTCAAGACCAGGTACCAGTGGAGGACACCTGCTACTTCCCTGACTTGTATGCTTAATTGATCTCTAGAAAGAAATGTTCTAATTTTCAGAAGCAAGTTGCTGCCGCTGCATTAGCTGCTCTTACATATCAGGTATGGAGAGAAAGAACTCATATTTGCTTCAGAGGGCAGATTTCAAGTGATGCTTCTATCTTTCACCAACTGCAATTCATCTTTTGAGCTAGAATCATGGTTGCGCAACTAAGAAGCTGATTAGACTGGACATGAATTTGGTTCAGAATTCGCTGCAATCTGTTTTTCTTTGGAAATGAGTTGATAATCTGTTTTTTGTTTATCTGTTTTTTGTTTGTTGGATAACGTGGTCTCTCTTCTAGGCGACTAGTTAGGAGTAAGACTGCGTACATCTTGGGTTGTTGTTTGGTGTCCGCTGTCTTGGCTTTGTTTTTCAAGTTTTTCTCTCACAATCTCCATTTGAGAGAAACTTGGAGAAGGGAAATAGAAGACTTCATTTCTGTAAATAAACATGCCTAGGATATGTTCAAGTTTTTTTTTTTACTACCACAAACTTGACCGAACTTCACAGAGTCGTCCCCCATCTCTACATCATGCGTGATGCGTCCAACCTGAAGTTACCTATGTTCTCTTGTCTGTAAGGGTAATGCACAAAACACCAGCTTTACACTACAGGCACAGGGCACTCTCATCATCTCCTCTCTCCATCCTCTTGTAAAATGAACAACTCTTCTTTTACCTAATGCAGCAGAAAGGTACATCACAGTATCAGATGCACCTCAGGCTCATATGGTAACTCACCACACAACCACACAAGACTGCAAAAAAAAATTCTCTCAAGTCATCACGCATTCGCCCAAGACCTTTACTACCGTTTAGAAAAGTTGCAAAACCCACGAGCTTAAGCAGACATATAGACGTAAGGCACCCCATTTTTAAATAGTTCTTTGAATTTCTCTTGTAAATTACGTTATACATTTAATTTTACCTCTATTGCTCCCAACGTATCTTAAAATAAAAGGGTTAACGAGAATATTACAAGAAAAAAAAAAATGGTGGTAAGGTGCTGCCCTGCTTTTAAGTACCTTCATACTCAATTAAGCACCCCACACTTTAAATATTCTGGATCCACCACTGCAAATGAGGGTCAATGTTCCTCACAAGCACCTGCACCCTATCGTAGGGTAAATAAGAGGTCATTACAGAACCAAGATGCATTGTAATTTAAATGGCCATGAAATGATTGAAATCCTGTAGAGCAATTAGTAGTTTTTTTTAATTAAAGGAAGCACAAATGCTGATAAAGACAGGTTTCAAACCTAGGTGGTCTCAGCTAACCACCGCACCCATTATTAAACCTCATGCCCAATCTAAACCAGCTCCACCATTAATCCACAGTCAAACAACCGCCTACACCTTCAAAGACGTTATGGGCTCTCCTACGTGGGCTAGCTCTTTCCTAGTTTCTCCCTCGAAATTCTCCTAGAATTGGTAACTATGTTTGACTTCACCTTTCGAGCAGTTAATACTTAAAAAGCACCCTTCCTTTGGTGCTCTCCTACAAGAGGCTTCAACAACAGCCGAGTTGAAATGTTCTACAAAATCTACACATCATGATGCTTTTAGCCCGTTTCAAATTTTACTGTAAGGGAAAAATTTAGATACATTTGTGAATCACTTCAAGTTGCTTTATTCCACATTACACATAGAGAAAACAAACTATGAAACTATAGTATATATACCCAGGCGAGCTACGCTTATGATATCTCAGCAACTGATAAGACTCACTCCTTTGTTTTCTCCCCTCTAAGAAAATAAATCTAAATTGATAAGCAACAACACCATTTCACCAAAATGATAAAAACTGCCAAATTGACAATGTCAAAACAATCAAATAATGTTGTAAAGCACAAAACATCAATCCAAAATAACCAACATAATAATGGTAAAGAACTGCACTTGAATAAAAAAAAGAACAAAAGTGTATATACCATATATTCATTTCCATTGACTTTCAGTGAGATGACCTTAAAAATAGATCAAATTTTTTTTTCTTTCGTTCTTTTTGCTCATCAAAAATACCCATCTAAGAAAATGGTCAATGAACAAACCTGAGGAGTGAACATGAGTGGTGATTGAGAGCGCCGGGGACTTTCAGGGGGAGAATTCGCCATCGAATCAGAAGACGCCACGTGCCCAGGTGGGTTCGGTGTCGGGTAATCGGGTCGGTCAGATGACGCATTGCCTACGCCATCGTTTCCTTCTTCCCTTCCATTTGCATTTCCCATTGTTAAAAACACAAATCCAAGTCTTATAATTTTTGCTCAATCTCAGGGATCTAAAACAACAAAGATTTGCAAAACAAGGATAGAAAAACAAAATCATTATCATCATCATTATAGTCATAAAAAAAAAATCATCATTAAATTAAATAAATGGATAGTAAGATTTTAAGGTTATGGTGATTTACCAGGAGAGAGGTGACATACACTAACGTGCAAGGGCGAACAGAGATGGAGAGAAGTAGAAAGATGGCGACATGAAAATGGGCTGCTGGAAAAGAGGATAAACCTGAGAAATAGTTGTGATTTAATACTAATAATTAATAATTTAAAAATAGGGATATAAATGAAGACGAAATACTATAGTATGTTTATGTCCCCTTCGCCCCTCAGTTGTGAGTCCTGTGACGCGGTGGCATTGTCTAATTTTCAGCACGCGCAAATGGATACTTTTGCCTGTTCATGTGGATAAACTCCATGTATTTCTAATTTTTTTATTTTAGAAGGTAACGGGTGGGAAGGAAATAGTAAAGTATTTGGTAAATTGGTGTAGTAACTTACAAAAATTAAAAAAGAATTAGAGTTGAATGTCTTTTGAAGTTGGCATGTGGCATGATGATATTGGTTTATTAGAGGGGATATTGGAGGGAAGTATTTAAGAGGATCCTCACTCCTCCTAATGAATTATCGTACAAAATTTGGTTGAACTGTTGTGTGAAGGATTTTTTTTAGAAGATTTCAGCATCATAACTATGTCCAAAGTTAGTCATCCAGTATGTCGACTTATTTCCTTCTCTGTAAATTTGAGGGGTTATGTTGTGTCAGAAATTTGTGTGTGTGATCATTAGCGAATAGATCGACCATGGTATTAATCATATCATATCCTTGCACTTGAAGTCTTTAGCCCTCTCATGCTTGTGGTGAAATGAGAAGTTTTAGACCAATGGCCAAGATTTCGATCACTTCGTAAATTCTTATTGTTCATGTTATTACATATCTATCATCAACGGATTTTGGGTGGAGGCGAGACAAAATTTGGGGTCTATAGTAAGGCACCGGTAGCAAATTTTTTGACCCTTTCATGATTTTCTATTCCATTCAATGTCTTTCAAATGTTTTTCTAACTCGACGATTCCTTGAACTTATCTAATCCCCCCATTCAATTACAAAATTCAAGTCTTAAGGATTGTAAAGCGACACGATCCTTATTGTCTTCTTTAATCGATCGTGTAACACCCCCGAATTCGCAACGATTTTTTGGGAACTATCGACGTCGCTGTACACGACTCGACACCGCTGAACCGTCCCAAACCCGAGGGTTATTACTGCAACATTTATCGCTAAGGAATAAATGCTAAGCAGAAAGGAAAACTAGGTATCAAAGGAAGCACCTAAACAAACTAAACATTAATATCAGAGTTGTCTAATGAGTGAACTTAAGTCCATTAAAGTATTATTACAACTTTGCCTTCAAGGGCACAACCCAAAAATCCCAATAATCCAAAGTAACCAACAGTTCTAAAGAAACAGCCCACATTTAAACTTCAAGCTATCCAATCTCACTCAGCTACACCTGCACTTTGGTTTCCGTGATGGAAACAAGGTACAGAAGAAAAGAGAAGAACAAAAGAAAATAAAAATCAGATAAATTGGATAAACGCCGTCCATATCCAGTAAAAACACTTTCGCAAAGCTTACCTGGGTTTTAGGAGAATCATTGAAATTCATTTGCATGCAAAAGTAGTCATACAATCAAGCACATGCATACTCAATATTCAATTACATGCAATTCTTGCTTTAGTGATCATTCGAACACAAACAGGTGAACCATCTTGATTAGAGTAATAAGATAGTGAATAGAACAGTGATTACCCATACTGTTCATAGATAGATATAGACATGCCATGGACTTACTCTAGTGTATACTCACACTATCTCTAACATAATAATCGATATGTAGAGAATTAAACAATGGGAAATGATGCGTCCCGAACACGCTACGAGGTGTCCATAAAAGTAACCTGGGAATCACGCATCCCTAGACTATATCAATTAGATAAGTTTCGATTGCTCGACTACTCCCAGGGATCCATTAGGAGTCTTATTCTCATTTATAATTCAATTCACATACTTGCATTGATTGACCTAGTGGTACAACGAGACAACGACATACTACTTCATTTCATGCTCATGATAATGAATAATAATAACGATGATAACTCTTTTCAAAGTTGGAATGTAATCATGAATGTACTTTCTCTCTCTAGGTGAGGCGCACAATAGCTGAGAGGGCTATCATACTCCTCTACCATTGATGAGGACCCAAAATCGAAATCGTGCTACTACTGTTTCATTAAGAGATTTCCTTGGTACTGATCAGTCTATTCCAGAGGATTCTGAGTTTATTGAAGAAGAAAATTTGGCGGATCTGGGAGCTTATAGCTCTTTATCGAGAGGGCTACCGGGGTTTGAGGACTCAGCTGAGAGCTCTCGTCCACAGGCTGCACGGAGACTTCTCATGGTTCCAACGCTGGGGTCTGTGCTGGCGGGAAGCGGGTTGGAAACACCGACTCCGTCAATGGTTGCGCCTCAGCCTCCTACTCAGGCGACTACTCCAACAGTTTCGATTCATGTAGCTCCAATTCCAGCTAACATTGAGGTAATTGCTACTGATTCTCTGCCTATCTTTGCTTCTATGGCATCTAATCGAATTGCAATTGAAGATATGAAACTCCGATTTATTCCCCCGGTGACTAAAGAGGGGAAAAAAGTTGCAAAATTGAAATTAGCTGAAATTGAAAAGGAGTATAAAAAATGGGATAATGCTCTTATAGGGTTTGTGCTTGGTGATGCCCCCTATTTTAATCAAATGGAAAAATATGTAGCATCCCATTGGAATTTTGTACCTGCTCCTAAATGTTTTTCTCATGAGTATGGTTATTTTATCTTTCGTTTTGCTTCCATGGACGATAAGGATGAAGTGCTTAAATGTGGACCTTATGCTTTTAATGCCAAACCCTTCATGCTTAGAGAATGGTCAGAGGATTTCGTTATGGACCCTGAATCTTTTAGAACTGTTCCTTTGTGGATACAGCTGCCCAAATTACCTCTGGGATGTTGGTCACTTGATTCTCTAAGCATGATAGGAAGTTGTCTTGGAAAGCCTATGTCTGTTGATAGAATTACTGCAGAGCGGGAAAGAATATCTTATGCTAGACTGCTTGTTGAGGTAGATATTACTATCTCTTATAAGGATGAAGTCTAGTTTGAAGCGGATGATGGAACCATGGTGAAGCAGTCTGTGATTTATGAATGGAAGCCAGCTTTCTGCCAGAAGTGTAGGAAGTTTGGACATGTTGAGGCCAGGTGTGGTATGAGACAACCTAGACATAATCCTACAGCTGCTGAACCAGCAAGACACAACAATAGAAGGAGACGTAGCAGGGCAGAATACTCAATGGGTGCCTAGAACTGAGGGAGATCAGAATCAGGTACAAGCTGCTAATCAGAATGCAGCTGGCCCTAGCACAATAGAACAAACTCCTCAAGAGGAGGATATTCATGAGCAGGCTTTGAATTCTCAAAGCCCTACAGTTGATAATCCTGAAAGTTTTTGCCCTGTCTTGCAGCATCTAGACAAGTCTATTGAAGAGCAGAGATGGGAGAGACGACAAGTGGTCTCTTCAATTAATTTGCATAATTCCTTTGCAGTGCTGCAAGAGGAATCTGAGCCTGTGTTTGGCATGACAACAGAGGCTACAGTGGAGACTACAATTGTTTTTGGAGAGAATCTTGGGGTAAGGGTTCCCTCACCTCCTCGTTCCCAATGAATTTTCTATTTTGGAATGTTAGAGGGATAAATAGGCCCTCTAAACTGAGAGATGTGCGGAAATATTTGATTCTTAATAAGGTGTGTTTTGCAGCTTTGTTAGAAACTAGAGTTAAAGCTCTTAAAGCAAATAGAATTTCTAGTAGCTTTAATAATAATTGGTTGCATTTATGTAATCATAATGCTGCTCCTAATGGGAGAATATGGATTACATGGGATCCTGCTATGATTAGCATTCAATTTGAACAAGTTACTGATCAGTTTGTGCATATGAGAATTACTCTTGTTTCTGGTGCCAGTATTCTGGTGACTGCAATATATGCCAGGAATAGTGATACCTTGAGAGCTAATTGTTGGAGTGATATTGAAACTCTTGGAGCTACTATTCAGGAACCATGGCTTGTTGGAGGTGATTTCAACACAACAAGGAATTTTTCTGAAAGAGTTCAATTTGGGAATGTTTTTTCTGGGTCAGAAGAGCTCAAGAATTTTTGCTATAATCTTAACCTTGATGAAATCAAGGCTAAGGGAGGGGAGTTTACTTGGTCTAATAAGCAGAATCAACAGGATAGGGTATACATCAGGATTGACAGGATTTTGGGGAACTATGAGTGGGTTACTGCATTCCTAGTTGTTGAAGCTGAATTCAGGGAACCTTTTGTCTCTGATCATTCCCCTATTCACATATCCCTTGTACCTGATATTCAGCAAACTAGAAGACCTTTTATGTTCTTCAATATTTTGACTAAGCATGAAGACTTTGCTACTTTACTTGCAGACAACTGGAAATTTACAGGGAATGGTTCCTTTATGTTCCAGGTGCTTCAGAAACACAAACAGGTGAAGTTAGCTATCAAAGGAGCAGCATTCTACAACACTGATCTGGAAGTGAAGCTGCAAACTGCTAAAGATGTACTTTTGGAGATTCAAACTCTACTTTCCACAGATTTGTTCAATGCAGACCTTATAGTAAAGGAGAGACAAGCTATCTCTACTTGGGATCATTTGAGAAGCACTGAAGAGCATATATTGAGACAGAATTCCAAAGCCAACTGGATTCAGACTGGTGATGATAACTCTAAATACTTTCATGCCTGCATGAAAACAAGAAGAGCTGCTAATAAAATCACTAGTATCTTTACTCCTAGTGGTACAAAGCTCACTGATCAAGAAGAGATACAGCTAGAATTTCAACAATTTTTCAAAAACATGATGGGAGCTTGTGCTTCAGAAATTCCAGCTATTGATCCTGATATTATAAAGAGAGGGCATCTGTTATCTGTTGAACAACAAATCTCTTTGTGCTCTAAATTTTTTGAGCAAGAAATTAAAAAGGCTCTCTGGGAGATAGATGATGATAAATCTCCAGGACCTAATGGCTTCATAGCTGCATTCTACAAGGAAGGGTGGACAACAATGGGTAAGGACATTACACAGGCAATACAAAGCACCTTTCATTCAGGTAATATTCTAAGAGCTTTAAATTGCACTTCAGTCACCTTAGTTCCAAAGAAACCTAACCCCTCTTTAGCTAGTGATTTTAGATCTATTGCTTGTTGTAATGTCTTGTAGAAGATACTCTCTAAAGCACTTGCTAATAGGCTAAGCACTGTACTAGATGGCCTTATACATATTGAACAATCTGCATTTATATAGGGGAGGGTTATAGGTGATAATATTATTTTGGCACATGAATCTTGAAGCGTTATGGGAGGAAAGGGATTTTCCCAAGATTTGTTGTGAAAGTTGATTTGAGGAAAGCTTATGATTCACTGGAATGGAGCTTTATTGAGCAAGTTTTATTAGAAATGCAGTTTCCTGTTGAGTTTGTTCATTGGGTTATGATGTGTATTACAACTGTGAGTTATTCCCTCTTGTTTAATGGTAGCCCTATAGAGCCCTTTCCAGCTAAGAGGGGACTCAGACAAGGAGATCCGATCTCCCCAGACTTGTTTGTCCTAGCTATGGATTACTTATCTAGATGCTTAGAGGGGTTGCAGCATACCCCAGGGTTAAAATATCATCCAAGGTGCAAGAAGTTTAGCCTTGTCCAATGTATTTTTGCGCATGATCTCCTGCTCTTTTCAAGAGGTGACCTTGAATCTGTGAAGCTATTATTTGAGAACTTTCAGCTTTTTTCTGTTAGTTTTGGATTGCATGCCAATGAAACTAAATCAGAAATTTACTTTGGGGGTGTGCAAGATGGAGAGAAACAGGCTATTATTGAACACCTTGGTATGCAGGAAGGTTGTTTACCATTTAGATATTTGGGAGTCCCTTTAACTTCCAAAAGGCTCCAGATAGGTCATTATGATACTTTGATCCAGAAAGTTACAGGGAAGATACAGTCTTGGACTACAAAATTCTTGTCCTATGCTAGTAGATTACAGCTCATCAAAGCTGTCTTATTTCCATTACAGAACTTCTGGGCTCAATGTTTTACAATCCCTGCTGCTATAATACATGAAATTGAGCACCTGTGTAGGAAATTCCTATGGACTGGTTCAGCTGATGATAGTAAAAGATTACTTGTTGCTTGGGAGGATCTTTATACCCCTGCAGCAAAAGGAGGACTAGGAATTTTCAATTTCAAATAATGGAGTAAAGCATCCCTTGGGAAACTGTTATGGGATATACAGCATAAAAAGGAGAAAATGTGGGTGCGGTGGCTCAATGCTTTTTATGTGAAGGAGAAAAATTTTTGGACAATGGATAAGCCTACACAATCTGCATGGCTAATACAAAAGCTTTTTGATTTGAGGCCAGTACTTACTCCCATTGTCTATAGTGCTAACCTAGTGCAATATAAAGTTGGAGTAGTGTACAATTACCTGCTGCCTCCTCTGCCTAAGAAGGAATGGGCTAATCTGACCTGGACCCCTCTAGCTCTACCTAAATGGAAATTTAACATGTGGCTCTATATTAAAGAAAGGCTACCAATATGGAGAAACCTGCAGAAGATTGGCATTCAGGGGCCTGATATTTGTGAATTGTGCAGGAGAGTAGGGGAATCATTCCAACATTTATTTTTTGAATGCCCCAACAACTGAGATTTGGCAGAGAATGTTTTGTTGGCAACAGGAACCTGCAATTCAGTGGGACTGGCCTAATGCCTACACATAGATCATGACAAGATCCAAAGGGAGGAAACCACCGCACACGTGCTTCCAGGCTAGCTGCCTTGGTGTTATATACAGTGTGTGGAGGGAGAGAAACATAAGAATCTTCCAGGAGACGTCTATGACAGTGGGAAGTATAGTGAAGTAGCTCATCTACTCACTTCATTACAGAGCGACAGTGGTAAAAAACAAGAAAATTCAGCAATATTTTTTGAGTCATTTGAATTTCTTAGTTTAGCTTGTGTAGTATGATGTATTGACTATTGTTGTGATGCTCAGCTGATGTAAACCTGTAAAAGCAGCATGACCTCGACTAATTAAAAGACCTTCCTAGAAAGGATGTTAATTAGTTTGGGGTGCTTATCTTTACAGGTATTTATTCTTCCTTACTTAAGTAAACAATTAGGCTAGGATCCTCAGTTGGTGTGTGGGTGTTGTCTGAGATAGCTTTATGCTAAATGTGCTGTAAACTGTTATATCCTTTAGAAGTAGTAAAATCATTTACTTTCCAAAAAAAAGTAATAACGATGATAACGACATAATGCATATTATCATAATCATGCTTTACATATGTCTAACAAAATTTCGGTAGCATTTCGGCAGTAAATCATTATATCCAACAATTACACTTTCAACAAATAATCCATCCAAGTATAATAGGTGCTCATTAGCACTCAATAATAACCCATTCCAAATAGCACGTATATTATATCATAATAATACTAGAAATTCAACATTGCCATACATGCTCAATAATTAGCATATGAACTAATTAATTAACGAAACTTCATAACTTGTCATACTCAATATAATTCATATTTACAGCGAAGAATATATTTCTAATTCTCATAATTAACGACGATATAATTTAATCATGATTCGCATATTAAATTCACAACAATATTCAATTAGCAAAAATGCGGAATCGAGAAAGTCATAATTGAACTATATAGAGTCAATTTAGGTATCACATGACAAAGGGATCATCGGTGTATGATTAGTTATAGTGCAAGTGGGAGATTGTTGGATTTGCCCTATGAACTAATCATAGTAAGAATTAATAATTGCATTATTGGTTGCACTGTGGAAATCGATCTTTACTTAATATGGGTAATCGTAATATTTTGCTAGACACCAATTACGGTTTGTGGGCCCGAAAAGAGTTTTGGACTTACTGCCAAATTAAGCAAACCAGCAGGGTCTAGGGCTGGCAATGTCACCCGCATCCATGGATACCCACTCCACCCACCCCATATAAATGGGTGAAAACCCGATTAAATGGGTTTTGAAACGGGTGGTGGGTCGGGTGGGATTCGGGTGATGATTTTCCACCCGCGAATCTGACCCACGAATCTATCCATCATCTGTTTAATATTTTATTTATGATAAAAATAATAAAATACAAAATTAAAATCCTATTTTTTTTACAGCCTCTTTCACTCAGAGTCTCAAACTGGACTCCCTTCTCAGTTTCTCTCTTTCTCTCTCCTCTCATGCATCTCTTCCTACACTTTGACATCTCTTCCTTCAGTTGACATCTACTCCTTCAGTAGACATCTCGCTGCCAAAGTTCCTCAAAAACTAATTGGGTCTTTATAATTTGGCAAGCTTAGTTTCTGATTCATGATGCTTGATGGGTTTTCTTTGGATTCTTTGTGTATTTTGGTTAGGAAAATACATTAGATGAGGATGTAAGTTTCTTCAGGTAGCAAATGGTATCAAAATCTTGCTATATTTTGATTGTATTCTGATTGTAATTGAGAGGGAATTATTTTAAATTAAAAGTCAATTGGTTTACTTTTTAGCAAATTAAATTTCTTCCTTATTGACTACAATAGCTTTTTTTTTTTTTTGCTAGTCTTTCTTATTGACTAGCTATTTCACCTGTTAGCCACCCGAATCCACCCATTCACCCATTGATGATGGGTGGATTGGATGCGGGTGAAGTGTTTCGTGGGTGATGGACGGATGGATGAAGCTAAAAATTTAAATGGGTGGATGCGGGTGATGCTCCACCCGACCCGAACCCGACCCATTTCCAGGCCTAGCAGGGTCGCACACTTAACATGTTCGTTTTATTAGAAGGATCTAATTCGGATTAGGCCCATCACACACTTAACCTAATCAATCCTCTTGCCTCTCTATTTATTTCGTGACTCCTGATCAGTTAGGATTACGCGTGATAATTAGTTTTTCACGAAACCCTAACTGTGTGTCATTAGAGTAAGGAGAGAGTGGAGGTTGTGAATGGGATCGCTGTACTAGCATACTGACGTGTGAATTCGAACCTGTGTGTGGATACCAATTGAGACACGACATCTAACGTATTAGTCCATACCCAACCTGTTCATCCAACCAGCAACCAAAGGAGTGAGGTAGGATTTCGATTTGATATTTAATTACAGTAATCACATGTTTTTTGGGTTAATCGAATTTCTATTATGCATGTATGATCATGTTTGTAGTTAGAAATTCCTTCAGCGACCACCATCACCGACCATGGTGGTTGGTGGGTGGTGGTGATGGTGATGAGTCAAGTCATGGGCCCCATGTATGGGTGACCGTGACCTAGACTTTGTTTTGAAGTTAGGGTTTCGATTTTTATTTTAGTAATTATTTATTTTCAATTTTTAGCAGATTTTCTTTTATTGTTTATATTTTTATGCACTCATTTGGAATCGGAATTCGAATTTTTAAAAGCCTAGATTGGTTGAAATAAATTAAGAATTTAATGAAATTATCAAATTAATATTTACTTACTGTTTGGGTTTTCTTTTTTAATTAATACTGATTTGGTAATTATTTTTTTTATTAGGACATAACGAGCAAGCGTGATTGTCTTTGGTTATTGGAGCGTACTACTATTTGAAAGCATTTTAGTGGTAAATGCTCATGCCTACCTTTTTCCAAAGCCCCATCAAAACTATTTTGATGTGTTATATGCTAAATGGAAATTGTTTGTGAATTTAATATGCAAAGCATGATAAATTATATAATCGTTATTATGGAATTTATTAAGTATGTTTACTGTTGTAATTATGATTTATAATGAGCATGTCGATATTATCATGTCTCGGGGATTAAATATTTCATATGTTGGTATTTGGACAATTGTTGAATGGTAAATTATTATTATTATTATGCTATTTAATAGTTGCTAATTGGTATGGGTATTATTGAGTGCTAGTGAGCACCTATATATTTACCATTGGATGTATTTGGATGGTTTGTAATTTTTGGATATCAAATTACCATGCCGAAGTGCTGCCGGAATTGTGCTAGACATTGCATGTCATTTTTGTTGGATTATCATCGTTGAATTAAAGCATGTTTAATTCTCATCGTATTGAATTATCATTATCGTCATTATTTACTATTCATTGTCAAGAGCGTGAAATGAATTAGTAAGTCGTGGTCTCGTAGTACCACTATGTCAACCAATGCAAATTATGTGAATTGAATTAAATGAGAGTAAGACTCCTAATAGATCCCTAGGAGTGGTTGAGCAATCGGGATTACACCTAATGGTGTAGCTCAAGGGATGCGTGATTCCCAAGTTACGATGGACACCTCACAGTGTGTCTGGGACAGATCATTCCCCATTTATTAAGCCCTCTAGACTCGCTTATTATACTAGAGGTAGTGTGCACACTATAGTCATTAAGTCCATGGCGCGTGATTGTATCTTCGATGAACAGTATGGGTAATCGATGTTCTATTGGCTCTCTTACATCTCTCTAATCAAGACGGATTGTCTATGTTATATTTGGACATTTGGTGTGATCACTATACAAGAATTGCATGTAAAAGAAATGTCGTTATGCGTATGCTTGATAATATGCTTATGTGCGTATGCAAATGAATTTCAATGATTCTTCTATAACCTTAGGTAAGGTTTGCGATGGATGACGTTTATTCAGTTTATCTGATTTTTGTTTCTCTTTCATTTCTTTTCTTTTCTTCTGTATTTTATTTCCGTCATGGAAACCAAAGTGCAGGTTTAGTCGAGTGAGGACGTACAGCTTGGAAGGTGGAGTTGGCATCAGTTTTTTTTATAGAACTCTCTTGTTTAGTTTGGTTTGTTGGAACTTTTGGTTTGTGCCCTTTTGAAGGCAAAGTTGTAATAAATTGGTTTAATGATTTTTAGCTCAGTATATAGACAAGCTCCTTTGATACCTAGACTTTCTTTCTGCTTAGCATCTACTTCTTAGTGATAAATATTGCAGTAACTACCCTCGGGTTTGTGACGGTTCAATGGTGTCGAGTCGCGCACAACGACGTCGATAGCTCCCAGGAAATCATTGTGAATTCGGGGGTGTTACGGTAACGTAATGATTTACATCTTGATTTGTGATATTAATGTCCCAAAATTTAATACTAGCTACTTATCAATATTTAATAAAAAAATCAACCCATAAAACATATTTTTGTCTGCTAAAGAAATTTGGAGCAACTTGAAAGTATAGTACTCCATCCGTTTTACAATATAAGGCATATTTTGACTTTATTTTTGTTTCACAATATAAGACATATTTTGACTTTCAACACTTCCCAATGAGAATTTATTGCTAGTTTTCCTACTTTACCCTTTTTTTTTGTCATTTACTTCTTTTCTCTCACCAATGTTGTATTTAATGCTTAATGATAGTTTAGTCTTTTTACCATTTGTTTTTTCTTGAATTCACACTTTCTTAATTTGTGTGCAACGTCAAAAAATGACTTATATTATGAAACAGATGGAGTATTTATTTTGAATCATTTCCAGAAAAAGTGTTATTTTGCAAAATAATTCTCAAATTAGGTTCGTTCAGAAAATAATACCCAATATGGTGTCCACGTAGGCTTGGAACCACAATTAACGACATTTTTTTTTAAGATCGGACGTAAGTCGCTTTTGAAGAGAGCGACGTTAACCCGAGACACTCGCTCTCCACCGCAGCAACTCACTCGTGTGTACAGTATTCGTAAAGCTTGTGCCTCTTTAATGGATGTCAGCCTCCCAACCCCTCTCTCTTTGTCTCTGGTCTCTCTTTTTTTGCATACACCATTTCTCTCTCCTCCCAATCCCCATCCTGCAGCCTCACCCCATTCTTTCTTCTCTGTTTCCCTTTCCCTTCCCATCTGAAGGGTGCACTAAGGAACTCTAGAGGGGGGGTGAATAGAGTGACGCTCACTTTTCGCAATAACACAGACTTTTGAGGCTTAAGAACAACTAGGTGTATGCCCCGTGCGATGCATGGGCTTTTAGTTTATTATTAAAAAAAATATTTTTTGAATGCTATTAAGAAAATAGGTTAACAATCTATCAATACTGTATATAATAACTAATATGGAGTTACCCGTACAAAAACCAAAGTTGTGCTATGTGTAATGTAAAGTTGCTTATGTGATATACAATAATAATTATTTGGATTTAAATGTAAAAGTTAATTTTATATCTTTTCATACTGATACCATCTTGTTATATACTCTATCAACCAATATATTTACACATTCGTGTGTTTATGTTGTCCATAAATTTATCTACCTTTTTATAGCCAATATACTACTATTATTGGTTCTTATCTCTCTTTGGTTTATATTTTTTTTATGTAAAATTACTTATGTGTCATGTTATGTGCTATGGAGGCGGTTCTTTTGATCCATGTAGATAAATTAATTTCCTATTTTTGTTATACTTATAATAATGTATCGAAGACAATAGTGTTTAAACCTACCTTATTCACATTATTTTACCATTTTACCCTATTGTTTCATCTCCATGAATCATGTATTTTTGTTGGGGTATGGAATTATTTTGAAGATTGAGATTGAATTTCTTCGTTAGTTTTAAACGTCTATATGCATTTATTACTTGTGATACTTCTTTTATTAAATTCGTTGTATCTAGTTTTTAGTATAGTTTAGTTTAAGTTCAATAGTCCATGTATCCTTCAATTATAAAAACCAAATTTATGCTCATGTATTCTAATTTACTTCGACAATATGGTTCATGTATCCTCATTAAATGGTTAATTTGGCATTAATTTAAAGTTATAAAAATAATTGGACATGGTGATATGGAAGAACATCTATGAATACAACAACGTATATGATCCACTGTTATATAGGACACGTGAGTATCAATACACATTAGATTCATTTTACGCTATGCTGTTTTTTTGAAACTTCTGAATGAGACACTTACTTGCTGAAATGCGCTTATTGACGTTAAAGAATGGAATATGAATTTTTATGGTATATGAATTTTAAGTCATTAAACAATGGAATAATTTTCAATGACCTCTAGTGAAACTAAAGTTTCGCTAAATTTTGTAAATACTAATGATATAGCTTTAATGACTAGTGATACCAAATAACTAAACTTTGAACACTTTTTAAGGTAAATAATAATTAAAATACATTGAATCAGATGACGTCTATATATGCAATGACATGGATG
This sequence comes from Tetragonia tetragonoides, assembly GCA_038025085.1. Taxonomy (NCBI): domain Eukaryota; kingdom Viridiplantae; phylum Streptophyta; class Magnoliopsida; order Caryophyllales; family Aizoaceae; genus Tetragonia; species Tetragonia tetragonoides. The sequence goes on from CM076154.1 coordinate 27,816,719, forward strand.
CCACGTGTCAATACAATGGTTATCATGATTCACTTTTATATCTCGTATGATGCACGTGTTTGTTAGTATATCATAGATTATAATTATGTAGTCATTTTTTAAGTGTCGTTTTAGATGTTCCTATTTGATTTTACCTCAATTTGTGAAATAACTATTTATAATCAAAATATAAAAGGATATTTTTTGGGTTTGTATTGAAAAATATTTTCACTATATAAAATTTTCATAATTTTTACGTACTCCGATTTATGAGAAAATAGTGGTCAAATTTCGACCACGTAAATCAAAAATGAAAAACTATTTAGATTCAAAAAATAAAAGAATATTCGTTGGGTTCGTATTGGAAAGTTTTTTTACTATATATAATTTTTATAATTTTGATGTACTCTGATTTATGAGAAAATATTGGTCAAAGTTCGGCCCCAAAAATTGAAACGACACTTAATATATACTAAAAGAGTATATATTGAACTTAAAAGATTATTGAATAAGGACTAAAACATCAATGAGTGTACTAAAAAAAGTCAATGAATGTTGCATTTAATGTTTTGACACAAATGACATGGCAACCAATTTATTGTATGCAACAGATGTATGTCCAGTGCGATGCCAAGCTTGTTAGTGATGTGTCTGTCCTTTTTTAAGTGTCGTTTTAGATGTTCATGTTTAAATTTGACCGTCGATTTGTGAAAAAATAATTAGATTAAAAATATTTTTAAAAAAATATTTATTGGTTTCGTGTTAAAAAGTTTTTTTATTATTATATATAAGTCTTCAATTTTATGAGAAAATAGTGGTTAAAGTTCGATCTGAAAAATCGAAGACGACACTTAAAATAAAGGTGTAATGTACATTGAATTTAAAAGCATTATTATTAATTAAGCATAAATGGTATTTATTGTATTTGAAAGCATTATTAATGGAACATCAAAAAGTAAATCAATGTTGCATTAATTATTTTTGGCTGAAATGAAGTGGCAGCCAATGTGGCGCCTACGTGGATGCCACGTGTCGATGCAATAAGGTGTATGATCCAGTTTTATATATTGGGCTTTTAGAATGTTAAAATAGTTAGGACTCAAAATCTTCATTCAATGCTGGACCCAATTATAACAGTCCAAGATACAGATGAGTCCTTTTATAATATTTGCCTTCGATCTAAGATGCATAACTATTATTGGCCCAGGATTGTTGATCTAGACATGACCAATCATATTTTGACACTTGTCCCCCTAATAGCTTTCATACCCAAAAATCTATAGATATATTAGATATATTAGATAAGATTAGATGGTGAGAACAACGTTGTGGACGTTGTTCCTATGTAGTGGACAGAATACAAAGCTAATGACTGAAAGTAAATAACACAAGGCTTTTTTCACGTGGAAAACCTCCTAGGCTCAATAGGAGTAAAAACCACGACCAGTTACTTGGGATTTTGTCACACTACTTCTCTTATTACTAGAGCCACAACAGGATACAACATAGTACCCTAACACACCACACACCGTTACTAATGTGTTGCCAATCCTTCCAAGTCACACACTGACCTGAAGGAAAACTCTACGCTCGTTACTAAGCTAGAGTAATTACAAATATCTTTGAGTATAATGACTGCCTTACAACTCGCTTCTTTAATAAGAAAATAAGACTACAATGAAAACCTATTATGCAATGAGTACGCAAAGGAAAGACTCAAATGGATCTGACAGGGAACAGGGTCCAAAGGTTGTTCTCAGTGTAATGTTGGACTATATTTGTATGGACGACTTGGATGTTTTGAATATGATATGAAAACTCTTTTGCACGTCAAAACTCTCTCAAGGCATGAAGTAAACTGAAGCTATCCTCCACCTTATATAGGGGAGGTGAAGGCTCAATTTCCTTCTAGGTTAAAATCGTTTTCCAAAAGATAATATCTCCAAAAAGATATCCTAGAGTTTGAGATAAAGTAAAACACTTTTACTTTATAAAACCCTAATGAATATAGATGGAAATTCGTCCAATATATTTTACAGAAGATTTAGGCCAGCTAATAAAGGTATATTATCAGAATATAAACTCTAAAAGATAATAGTGATATTCCATAAGATAATACTTTCCATAACAAATAATTCTTGGCCATAAAGTAAAAGATAATATCTTTTTCAAAATAAAATCTTTTTCCAATCTGTAAAATCAATTTTGCAATGTCTAAATTTTCAAAACAATTTATATTTCACCAGAAGAATATTGTGTGAGGATCTAGAAAGATAATACACAAATATTCACAGAAATAATAAATACGATATTATGCAAAACCGTCCAGATGCAGAGTTAGAAGGAACAGGGTCCAAAGCGTTTGTTCCCCTTTGGTTCCTTCAAGCTCTAGTGTTGGTCATAGAGAACAGGGTTCACAAGACTGTTCTCCTGCACTCTTTGAACCTTATGCACTTCAACCTTTGTGTATGTTTGTCCCTTGTCAAGACCACTTTGAATCCAACCTATAACATACTCAATGCATAGTACATGAAGACTAATAATAGAAATACCAACTAAAGATATAGTCTTCATGTCTTGTAAGGAACCAAGCATCTTCATGAGCAATCATGCATCAAACGCTTCAACTTCTTGAATCCTTAAGTAAACCTGCCATCATAGTTAGTTCACACATAGATAAGGACACTCTGTTTGTTATCATCAAAACCAGGAACCCAACAAATTCCCCCTTTTTGATGATGACAAACTAGTGTGCTTATCTGAGCTAGATACCAAATGTATTACACAAAAACTAACTCAGGCTTACCTTGAGTTACCATTGTTGTGAACCTACTAGTAGAACCAGGTAAGTAGGAACAGGATTCACAACTTCATTCAAAACCAAACCTGCAATTTTGTTAGCTTACATGGTAATAAGTCCAATAGTTTGTCAATCCATTAAAATAGGAACTCAACAATTTCCCCCTTTTTGATGATGACAAACTATTGTGCTTATCTCAAAAATATAACAATGAAATACAAGCTAACTCATGCACTTACCAAACTATGAACCAACCAGTAGAAACAAGGTTCACTAGTTCTTCAAGAATGCTCAAGTATATCAACACTCAACGACCATTAATGAGAGACAGAATAAAACATCTTTTGCAAAATATTTTATTCACAAGACCAGTAGAGAACCAATCTAGATTATCAACCATTTCAGAACAACAACCATATATGAGTAGAGTTATCAAAATGATACCTATCCATAGTGAATAGGTTCAAAAGAGAAAGATAAGAAAGAAACTATTCATGATCATATCAAACCTAAATGCAAGCACACATCACTTCCCCCTTTTGGCATCATCAAAAAGTCCACACATGTAAAGTTGTGTATACGACACAAAGACAGAGTCACAAATCAATATGTCACACCCCCCACCACCAAGGTTTAAGTACTTGAAGATTCAAAGATGTATAGTAGCTCAAGCTTAACAATCTAATAATATGGACCATCCTCAACACCTAGTCTACAAGAAACATTCCATTATCAAAGGGTTAGACAAGAAAATCAGAAACAGTAGCAATGGATTATAGACTAAATGTCAATCGGAAGATATATAGCCAATAATAAGCAAAGGTCAATGAAGGGAGCAAGGTTTAGAAACAGGGTTCAGGCCATGAATGAATATGCAAAAGGCTTGGTGATTGGTCATATGAAGAAGCTTTTGATGTCGGATAGCTTGGATTTTCTCTCTCTACTTTCACATCTTGTGTAAGTCTGGAAGGTTCAGTATCCAAGTTGCACATTAAACTCGTCAAATTTCTTATACTCCTACTCCAACCACGCAATCAAGATACACCTTTTGTTGCTGCCATTTGAGCTATTCTGTGGGAACAGGATTCATGTTCTTGTTCCCCCTCAAACTCAAACCCCCATAACATACATTCCCTTCTTCGTTCCATACCATATTGTTACCAAGTGAAAGTAACATCTCCAACTCCATCCTCATAAAGTGACTCAAAAGATGCACCACTCTTCAAAGGTATTTGAGATTGCCTCATTCTTGTAGTTCACGAACTTGATGCAAAAATCAACATTGAACACATATGAAAAGTGCTTTCTACCTATAGTAAGTAGATGTAACATGGCTTGATGAACAAAAATTATCAACCAGAATCAAGAGTATTAGAACCAAAATTTCATAGAGAGGTTTTCATTTTTTTTGTTTTTGTTTTTTTTTTTTTGTTTTTTTTTTTGTTTTTTTTTTTACCTCTCATATGTTACAAAAAAATCGGTAACAAAACAGTATATACTATCAAGCCATGTATATATTGATCTATGCATTTCATTCTCTCATTGACGAACATATGAAGCAATTTACCTTAGTGTGAGCTCTATTATATCAACGTGTTGCATCCTCCAAAGTCTCCATTATCCTCCCCAACATTTGTTCCCCCTCATTCATCCCAAAACTTGAACATCGGTTCCCCCTCAAAAGATGCTTGATCTATTCAGGAACCTCCCATTTTCGAACAAGAACTTGAGAGAAGAGAGAGATAGGGAAGTAAGATCATGGTTGAAGCTATTAGGAAGGCTGTGTAGGAACAAGGTCTGCTCCTGCTCCATGGTCTGTTCATGTGACTTACGTTTCGGACAATAAGGGACATATCATTAGACAAAAGCGAGTCCTTTTAATCTCTGTCAAGCAGTTATGCCTTTTACGGCACGCTAGTTGGGTTAGACATACAAGCATTATATGTACACATATGTCACATCATACAAACACAATAATGGAAACGACTCTTCTAGCCAATCATTGGGGAAAATAATGTACACATGCACATAAGTGATTTTGATCATGTCTAGCTCTACTCTAACTTTCTCAAAGCAATCTCTACTCAATGGTTTCATAACAATATCATCCAAATGATTCTCAGTCTTGCAAAAACCTATTCAAATAAGTCAATTTGCCACATAGTCTCTCAAAATGGTGTCAAGTATCAACATGCTTGGTTCTTGGAATTGAGCAAAATTTCTATAAGCTTATGCCACAAATCAGCAATATATTCATGTATTCCACAGTGAAGATTTATGATTATGAACCTTACCTCTGTTATATCTAGGGCATAATAATACAAGTAGATTCGTATGAAATAAATTAGATTATGAAAAACCTGATTGAAGAATCAAATTAATCCGAGCCCAACAAATGTCGTTGTCTCCTTAAGACGTATTTGCTCCCTATCAATGCCCAAGGTGTTGAGCAAACGTCTCCCAGGATAGAACGGATTCCTCGATAATGGAAGTGGCACTTCAATCCATTAACGCTCCAGCGAATACACCATGTGAATACTCAAAGAATTTTGTTTAGGAGAGGAAGGTTTTGTTCTGTAAAACAACGTATCTTCTGAATAGAAACTTTGGGTATAAATAATGCTTGAGAAGCAGTTATCTCATATCCCAACAGTCAGTTATTCTCATATTAAAATAACTAAACATGTAAGTTATTTCAATAATAACAATAACTAAATAAATTAACTAAAAAGATATAAATAATTTATTTATTTATTAATTTTCCAATTCATACAAAAGAACTATTTTCCAACAATCCCCCCATATGAATAGAAAATTGACTTGAAAAATAAAAACTTCTTTGAGTATAAGTAAAGACAACTGCATCGGGATGAGTAGTCGGATACTTTGAACTTTTCCTAGTAAATATCTATCGGGTCTACTGGCCAATCAGTGAGCATTTCTGCCTTGAACAGTCAGCCTTCTTGTGTAAACCTAGACAACAGATAACACACAGTTTTCTTCGAACATGGTTGATTCTCTTGTTCGTGTTCGTTTTGGCCATGAACACAACCTGGTTCATGAGTGTTTTAGAGAACTTTAACCACCTTTAAGTTCTCACTTGAAGCGGCCCCTTCACACCCACATAGGTAATCTCTATAGGAGTAACATGATATACCCCACTTGAACACATCAAGTTATAAAGATTATTAAAAGCATAGCTTACCCTAGCTACTCTTAGCATGTATACATTAATAAATGATTGATGCTAACGAATCTTGTCCACAAATTTGTTTTCCCTTTGAACCTATTTCTTGAGATCTCCAGTCAGTTAGGTAGGGTTTCCTCATGGACTTTATTCAATTATGGGCTTAAGGCTCATTTCTCTCCTTGACTTTTCAACCTGCATTCGTGGCAATGCTTTGGTTAACGGATCCGCAATGTTGTCTTTCGACTTCACATAGTCAAGAGAGATAATTCCATTTTTAATCAATTGCCTGACGGTGTTATGTCTCCGACGGATATGTCTCGACTTACCGTTATACATGGAATTCTTAGCCCTTCCAATATTAGATTGACTATCACAATGTATGTTAATTGGCGGCACGGGTTTCTCCCAACAAGGAATATCTTCCAAAAATTCTCTAAGCCACTCGGCTTCTTCACCTACTTTATCTAAAGCAATGAATTTAGCCTCCATCGTGGATCTTGCAATGCATGTTTGTTTGGAAGAATTCCAGGAGGTTGCACCTCCTCCGAGTGTGAACATATATCCACTCGTCGATCTAGAATCCTTAGAATCCGATATCCAATTAGCATCACAGTAACCTTCAAGTAATGCTGGATATCTCTTAAAGTGCAAACCAAAGTTTTGGGTATACTTTAAATATCCAAGAACTCTAATTAACGCTTTCCAATGTTCTCCATTAGGATTATTCGTATAACGACTTAGCCTACTTACTGCATGAGCAATATCAGGCCTTGTGCAGTTCATAACATACATTAGATTGCCTATTATACGCGAATAGTCAAGTTGAGACTTACTCTCCCCACTATTCTTTCTAAGGTGAACATTAGCTTCAAAAGGTGTTCTCATTGGCTTAATCTTGTACCTTTTGAATTTTTCAAGTATTTTCTCAATATAATGAGATTGCCTCAATACTACGCCATCGGATGTTTTAGAAATTTTAATTCCTAAGATAACATCCGCGATACCCATGTCTTTCATTTCAAATTTCCTTGCTAGCATTTTCTTAGTAATATTGACCATGTCACTATTACTACCAAAAATGAGCATATCATCTACGTATAGACAAACTATTACGTAGTTTTTTTGATTTTCTTTGACATAGACACATTTGTCACCCTCATTTATTTTAAAACCATTTGATAGCATTACACTATCAAATTTCTCATGCCATTGCTTGGGGGCTTGTTTTAAACCATAAAGAGATTTTACAAGGCGACAAACTTTCCTTTCTTGTCCCGAGACAACGAATCCCTCGGGTTGAGCCATGTAAATCTCTTCATCTAAATCACCATTCAAGAATGCTGTTTTTACATCCAATTGATGTATCTCTAAACCTTTCAACGCAGCTATTGCTAATAGCACGCGTATCGAAGTAATTCTTGTAACTGGTGAGAAGGTGTCGAAGTAATCAAGGTCGCCTTTTTGGTTGTAACCTTTGACAACCAACCTTGCCTTATACTTCTCAATTGAACCATCCGCTCTTCTCTTCTTTTTAAAGATCCAATTACATCCTAGCGTTTTACTTCCAGGAGGCAAGTCTACCACTTCCCATACGTGGTTATGCATAATGGATTCAATTTCACTATTAATCGCCTCTTTCCAATGAGCGGCTTCTGGCGATGCCATGGCCTGCTCAAAGGTTTGAGGTTCATCATCAATAAATTAAGCAATATAGTCCGGTCCAAAATCTTTGGATTTTCGGACTCTCTTACTTCTTCTTGGTTCATCTTCTTCAACCTCTTGCCTATCACCACTAATGGAATCATGAGTCCTCTTTTGTGAAACTAATTCACTCCCCTTCTTTAAAGGAAACACATTCTCAAAGAAGGTAGCATCTCTTGATTCTATTATGGTATATACATGTATATCCGGGTGATCAGATTTATTGACAAGAAATCTATATGCACTACTATTGCTAGCATAACCAATAAATACACAATCTATGGTTTTCGAGCCAAGTTTCGTCCTTTTTGGCTTTGGAATTGCTTCTTTAGCCAAGCATCCCCATACTTTTAAATATTTAAAATTTTGCTTACGACCTTTCCATAACTCATATGGAATATTGTGGGTCTTTTTATGAGGCATCTTATTGAGAATATAATTGGCGGAAAGCAAGGCTTCCCCCCACAAATTCTCTGGTGCGCCGGAACTAATTAACATGGAGTTAACCATGTCTTTTAGCGTTCTATTTTTCCGTTCGGCGATACCATTAGATTGAGGTGCATATGGAGCGGTAGTTTGGTGAATTATTCCGTGTTCTAAGCAAATAGGCTCAAACGGGAATTCATATTCACCACCTCTATCACTTCTTACCGCCTTAATCTTTCTACCAAGTTGATTTTCAACTTCAACTTTATAATGCTTAAAAACATTAATAGCCTCATCTTTGCTTCGTAGCAAATATACATAGCAATATCGAGTGCAATCATCTATAAAAGTAACAAAATACTTTTTACCTCCTCTAGTTTGAACATATTTTAAATCACACAATTCAGTATGAATTAAATCTAGAGGTTCACTCTCTCTCTCTCTCTCAATAGAGTGAAACGGTTTTCTTGTCATTTTAGCTTCTACACATATTTCGCATTTATGATTAGGATCAATACGACATTTAGGTACTAAATCTAAATGCATTAACCTTCGCAAGGTATCATAATTTACATGTCCTAATCTTTCATGCCAAATATTAGAAGACTCAAGCAAGTAAGAAGAAGATTCAACTTTATTATCATTAACAGTCTTAGGTACAAGAGTCATTACATTCATCTTAAAGAGTCCATCACTAAAATAGCCCTTTATTACATACATATCATTCTTAGATAATACAAACTTATCAGAAACAAACACTAACTTAAAGCCATTCTTACTAAGCAAAGAACCAGAAACTAAATTCTTGCGAATATCTGGCACATGAAGAACATCATTCAAAGTAAGGTCCTTGCCACTTGTCATCTTGAGTACCACCTTTCCACGTCCCTCCACTTTAGAAGTTGAAGCATTGCCCATAAATAGTTGTTCTTCGACATCAAATTTATGATAATCAGAGAACATCCACTTATTGGCACAAATATGACGTGTAGCCCCTGTGTCCACGAACCATTCTTTAGGATTCCCTACAAGATTGCATTCAGACACCACTGCACATAGATCCATTTCTCCAACATCATTAGAGAGATTATCTACAACATTTGCTTGGGCCTTATTCTTCTTGGGTTTACGACAGTCTTTGGCAAGATGTCCAGGTTTGCCACAATTATAGCACTTCCCTTTAAACTTCTTTGAAGGAGCACTTGTTCCTTCTCCATTATGCTTTCTCTTGTTTCCTCTCTTTGATCCAGTTTCCACCACATTAGCCTTTGACTCCATGGTGCCACGCATCCTGGTTTCAGACTTGCAGTTGCCTTCTTCAATTCTTAAACGGACTATTAGATCCTCAAGAGTCATCTCCTTGCGTTTATGCCTCAAGTAATGTTTAAAATCACTCCAAGAATCGGGCAATTTCTCAATGATTGCTCCAATTTGAAAAGGTTCACATAGAGGCATACCTTCCGCATGATGCTCATGAAGAACTAGTTGAAATTCTTCAACTTGGAAAACCACAGATTTGTTGTCATTCATAACAAAGTCCAAGAATCGCTTAACTAGGAATTTTCTAGAGCCAGCATCCTCTACTTTGTACTTATGTTCCAACGATTCCCAAAGCTGCTTTGCGATTTTGGTTTCCGCATACATATTATACAATGTATCATCAAGTCCATTGAAGATATAATTTCTACATAAGAAATCTGAATGCTTCCAAGCATCAATCGCAACCACCTTGTCCTTGTCAGTCTCATTCTCATCAAGTGATGGTGGTATTTCGGTGAGAACCTTAGCCAAGTTTAATGTGGTCAAATAAAATAGCATCTTTTGTTGCCAACGCTTAAAATCTGACCCACTAAACTTATTTGGTTTCTCACCATGACCGATGCTAATGGTGGTGTTCACTGGAATAGTAGAATTTGACATTCTATTACACAAACAGAATTCAATTCAGCAACTTTATATAACACATACATATACTACTCATACTCAAAAAATTAACATATTACAACTGATCACAGAATATAAAAGCCACTGATCATAATAAGCAGTTAACTCTCGAACAAAATTTCTTGAAACAAAAGCACCTAAAATTTCAATCAACCGAAAGAAAAGTCATAGTAGGACAACAAGCATTAACCGAAAAGAATACAGACTTACAAATTTAATATATTAAATCAAGTCTAACAATTATGTAACCAAACTACAAAAGCTGGCATACAAATTACTGAACGAGTTTTCCTAATTCATGTTCATTTTATTCTAGGAATAGGACAAAAAGAATAAGGAGATCAAACTAAACCAAAGTTATAATAATGATTTAGAAACTAGCACTAACAAGCCGACATTTTGATCTATGATATATCATGCAGAGCACTTCCTATCAAACAATATTAAATTACTGATCAAAGAAACATACAGATCATATCACTTTGCCATACCAAGTTATCAGGCACATATAATTGAATCAACCCCTGATCATGCCAAATACTGATCATATCATGTAAAGCACTTTTAATTTGAATCAACCCAAACTATGCGAGAAACATATGTTAAACAAACAAGTTATTAAGAAGACACTGGACTACTATAGCAAACAAAGCACTACGAATAATTTCTAGCGGCAAAAATATATGCGTCACTTTACTGATTATAGAACAGTATCAAAATTCAATTAACAAAAAAAAAATTACGCTTTCTAAAAGATTCGATTACCACAAACACCAGTAAATATTAATCTATTTGAAAACATACGAATGAATACAAAATTAGAACATACGAATTCATGCCCACATTAAATACAAAAAAAAATACGTCTTAAGATTGTTCTATCTAGGGCATAATAATACAAGTAGATTCGTATGAAATAAATTAGATTATGAAAAACCTGATTGAAGAATCAAATTAATCCGAGCACAACAAATGTCGTTGTCTCCTTAAGACTATTTGCTCCCTATCAATGCCCAAGTTGTTGAGCAAACGTCTCCCAGGATAGAACGGATTCCTCGATAATGGAAGTGGCACTTCAATCCATTAACGCTCCAGCGAATACACCATGTGAATACTCAAAGAATTTTGTTTAGGAGAGAAAGGTTTTGTTCTGTAAAACAACGTATCTTCTGAATAGAAGCTTTGGGTATAAATAATGCTTGAGAAGTAGTTATCTCATATCCCAACAGTCAGTTATTCTTATATTAAAATAACTAAACATGTCAGTTATTTCAATAATAACAATAACTAAATAAATTAATTAAAAAGATACAAATAATTTATTTATTTATTAATTTAACAATTCATACAAAAGAACTATTTTCCAACAACCTCAAGAACAGTACCTCTTTCATGCTCAATCTCATTCGAGGCAACATTAAGATGGCTAAGAGATCATCAAGCTGTCCAGAAGGAACAAGGTCTCCTGCAGTAGATGTTGTTCCCCCTGTTTAGCTCAATTGATGAGGATCTCTTCCATCTTCTTGATTGTTCATGCTGGCGCCTTGCTTCTCTTCATCCATAAGACTAGAGAAACACGGTCTGTATCTGAAGACCTTGTTCCCCCTGTCTCCAGCACTAGTCCTCTTTCCAATGACATTTAGCAACACTCATACTATAGCACAAATGTGAAGAGTTTTGCTAACCTTTTGACCAAGAATAACAATTTAAGGAATGTGAGAGTGATTTACCAAATCTTACCAATGAAAATTCTCACATATCACAATTCCATTATCACGGCCATTAGTGAGAAGATTTATTCAAATTTACATGTAGTGCAAGCAACCCTTATCTTGGATCATAGGTTGCCTCCTCTCACCTAGCCTGCAAAACAAATCAAGTCTTGCTCTTGGGTACCCAAACAAGATTGGGTCCCTTCTTAGGAAAAATAGAGATATCTCTATCTTTTCTCATCCAAACAAGTTTCTCATGTTGGTTGTTCTTATCATAAGACTTTGATCTAGCAAGACATTCATAATGATAGTGACCTCCATTACCACAGTGCCAACAAAGTCTATTGTAATTCAAACCAACATACTTAGTCCTAGGGGTCCAGTCATCCTTTTCTTTTCTTCTATCTAGACAACTGTTGTTCCTATTATGGTGGTCATTAAGCCATTTCAAAGCATCAGAGGAACTGGTCCATTTTTTAAGATGATCCAGTTCCCTAACAACCTTGTCCAACTTTTCTTTAAAGTCCTTAACCTTTTCGAGTTCAGATTCCAATTGAATTCTAAGCCTTTCACATTCTGATCTTAACTCATCATCACAGATTTCATCAACCACATAAATAGGATCAAGCTTCGCAGGAGATTTCTTTAACAACTCAAGTTCGAGAGTAAGTAAAGAAGAATCACTCTGCCGTTTAGACATTGTTCCCTCTAAACTAGACACCGTTCCTTGTAAACTAGACCCTGTTCTCTTTAGATTCATGTTTTCATCTTTAAGGGCCTTAATCATTTTCTCATATTCAACTTTCGTTTCAGTTAGGCCACTTACATCATTTTGCAAATCAGAATAAGCATCTAAAATGTTTTCCTTTTCAGTCCTTAGGATTTCATACTCATCCATTACAGAAAGAAACATTTTAAGAAATTTATCCTTAGTCCAAGAGGCAACTTGATTTTGAATATTAAGAATACTTACCTCAGCTTCTTCAGGTTCTGTCTCTGAATCACTCATTGCCATCATTGAGATACCAGCAAGCTCTGACTCTGTTTCATCATCTTCTTCACCGGAGAAATTAGCAATCCTATATACCAACTCCTTCTCACTTGTCGTGAAAGTGGGTTGCACTTGAGAACAGGTCAGTGGATGTTGTTCCTTCTTTTTTAGAGAGGGTTATTCCTTCCGTTTCAGAGGAGGTTGTTCCTTCCTTTTTTTAGACCTAGATTTCACCCACTTTTGTAACTTTCTCACAAGTTGGATAACTTCTTCCTCTCCAAGGTCTAAGGTATCATCATCGTTGTCATCTACCTTGAAGGGGAATACATTGCTTGAAGCACAAGGTTGTAAACTTATTTGTAATTCATGAGTCATCAAACTACCAATAAGTTCCTCCACAGACAACGTCTCTAAGTTCTTAGCTTCTTGGATAGCAGTGACCTTGGGAGCCCAAACAATAGTGTTTGGCAAACTTCTCAAAATTTCTCTAACAAGCTCTTCATTGCTAAAAGACTTGCCAAGGGATTTAAGCTCATTGATAATATTGGTAAAACGAGTATACATGGTCTTTATTGTTTCATCACTGTGCATAGCAAACAACTCATATTGTCTTAACAATAAATCTACTCAAAAAATTATTTTACCTGAGTTGTACCTTCATAAGCAATTTTGAGAGCGTTCCAGATTTCTTTGGCACAATCATAACCCATAATACGATTGTATTCTTCTGGACCAAGGGCACAATGGAATAGCTTGATGGCTGTTGCATTCTTCTCCATTTTGCTGGTGTCAGCTTTGGACCGTTTGCTTGGTGGCTTGAGGACCATTTTCCCATCTTTATCTTTGTACTCAATCACAAAGTCCCCGTTGATGATGATATGCCACAACTCATAGTCTTCAGATTTGATGAAAATCTCCATTCTCCTCTTCCACCATGCATAGAAATCTCCATTGAAATAGGGTGGATGATGGATGCCTTGTCCATCTTTCATATCACAAGGTGCACTCATTTTTGCGGAATAAACTCAAGGTGTTAACCTCTTAATGAGCAACCATACTCTGATACCAACTCAAGGGTGCACTAAGGAACTCTAGAGGGGGGTAAATAGAGTGACGCTCACTTTTCACAATAACACAGAATTTTGAGGCTTAAGAACAATGGTGAGAACAATGTTGTGGACGTTGTTCCTATGCAGTGGACAGAATACAAAGCTAATGACTCAAACTAAATAACACAAGGCTTTTTTCACGTGGAAAACCTCCTAGGCTCAATAGGAGTAAAAACCACGACCCAGTTACTTGGGATTTTGTCCCACTACTTCTCTTATTACTAGAGCCACAACAGGATACAGCACAGTACCCTAACACACCACACACCGTTACTAATGTGATGCCAATCCTTCCAAGTCACACACTGACCTGAAGGAAAACTCAACGCTCGTTACTAAGCTAGAGTAATTACAGATCTCTTTGAGTATAATGACTTCCTTACAACTCGCTTCTTTAATAAGCAAATAAGACTACAATGAAAACCTACTATGCAATGAGTACGCAAAGGAAAGACTCAAACGGATCTGACAAGGAACAGGGTCCAAAGGTTGTTCTCAGTGTAATGCTGGACTGTATTTGTATGGACGACTTGGATGTTTTGAATATGATATGAAAACTGAAGAGTGCCTAAGTTACTCTAGAGTGGGGTGAATAGAGTGACTCCAATTTCTCGCGTTTTGCAACTTGAGAACAGGGTAGAGAACAGCGTTATGGACGTTGTTCCTATACGGCAGACTAAGACAGAATATAAAGAATAGAAAGTAAATAACACAAGGCTTTTTTCACGTGGAAAACCTCCTAGGCTCAATAGGAGTAAAAACCACGCCCCAGTTACTTGGGATTTTGTCACACTACTTATCTTATTACTAGAGCCAAAATCTAGGATACAGCACAGTACCCTAACACCACCACACACCGTTACTGATGCGTTGCCTATCTCTCAGAATCACACACTGATCTGAGAGATGCTCTACACTCGTTACTGAGTTAGAGACCTTACAAATAACCAGATTGTTTGTCCTATTACACGCTTCAACACTAAGCAATATAAGACCACAAAAACCTATTATGCAATGACCAATCTAAGCAAAGACTCAAACTGACCAAGACAGGGAACAGGGTTCAAGGTTGTTCTTTGTGAGTACTGGACGTATCTGGTTTGGACGAGTAAATGCTTTGCACAACTGATTCTGAGTTCAATGATGCACGCAAAGCTTAACCCTACAACTGAGCATATCAGGCGCCTTATATAGGCAGGCCCAAAACGAGCTCAGTTAGTTAGGTTAAATCTCTTCACAATATTAATGATAAGATTTACCAAAAGATAGGATAGAGTTTAAGCAAGGATCAAAGACCTTTCCTTAACTCAACCTATGAGATAAAATCCGTCCAAATTCATTAACAGAAAATCTCGGCCAGCTAGCAAGTGATTTATCAAAATATAATCTCTAAAAGATAATTAGAAATATTCCAGAAGATAATTCACTTGCTTAACAATATATACTTGGCCATTAAGTAAAAACCTTTTCCAAGATAATATCTTTTCAAAATAAAATACTTTTCTGTTAAAATACGATTTTGCAAAATTCATTTTTCCAAAATAAAATATATTTCTTCAGAAAAAAATTTGTGTGAATATCTAAAAAGATAATACACAAAATATTCGTAGAAATAATAAATATGAATTTATGCAGCCTCGTCCAGATACACAGCTTAGAAGGAACAGGGTCCAACGAGTTGTTCCCCTTTGGTTCCTTCACGCTGTAGTGCTGATCATAGAGAATAGGGTTCACAAGAATGCTCCCTTGTACTCATGAACACATGCACTCAGTCCTACAACCTTGTTCCCTTGTCATGATCAATTTAGACTCTTGCTAACTAGTCACGCATAGTACATAAAGACTAATGACAAATGCACTTAACTATATTACATTATCTTCATGTCTTGTTAGGATCCAAGCATCTTCATGAGCAATCATGCTTTGAGCATTATACCTTCTTGCATCCTTAAGTCAACCTGCCATCATAGTTAGTTCACACATAGATAAGGACACTTTGTTTATTATCATCAAAACCAGGAACCCAACAAATTCCCCCTTTTTGATGATGACAAACTAGTGTGCTTATCTGAGCTAGATACCAATTTAAAGATCAAAGAAAAACATAACTAACTCAGGCTTACCTTGACTTACCATTGCTGTGAACCAACCAGGAGAACCACGAGTATGTAGGAACAGGGTTCACAGCTTCACTATCAAGAACTTCAGCTTAACATTATCATCCATCACATTGAGACGTTTGCAGAGAGAAATTTGTGCAAACAGAATTGCACCTTTCAAGACTTTAGAGAATCAGAGTAGGCAGAGGAAACATCATTTCAAACCAGAAACCATTAGAGCAGAAATAAAAAAAAAATTGTGTGCTACCCATCCGTAGTGAATAGGTTAACAAGGTATGAGAATTAAACTAGACTAAACCTAAACATGATCATATCAACCGAATCTTAAGCACACCATTCTTCCCCCTTTTGGCATCATCAAAAAGTGTCATGGACATCAGTTAAACATGGAAATAGTGATAAGTTAAGCCAACTGTTAGCAAGTATGTCACAACAATCACCTCCAGGGTTTAATTGTATGCAAACAAATGCAAGAATTAGTAGCTCAAACCTAGAAATCTATTGATATATGCCATCCAGAAAATAGTCAAATCATATAAACCAAAAAGGGACCAACTTTTATACATATAAAGCACAGTCACATAGAAAGGAATTGTTACAGTAGAAACAACTCCTAGAGAGAAAAGAAAAAAAAAAAACTGAAAAGAAAGGAAAACAGGCTTTAAACAGCGGGGAGGAAACAGGGTTTGAAGGGTCAGTGGAATCAGCAGCAGGCTCCTCAGTTTCAACCTCAAACCCGTCTCTCAGCATTTTGACCACATCATGCCTCCTCTGATGTGCCTCATCAGCCTTTGTCACAACATCAGTAAGATCAGCTACCTTAATAGCTAAATTAACCTGCCTAGAGGTCACAGAGTTGAGTCGTGCCTCCACCAGCTGCAGGGTAGTGAACAAGGCGGCTCTGCTGATGCTGACTCCTTCCATAGAAACAGCCTTTGGGCCCTGTTCCCCCTCAGAATCAGCCTTGTCCTCTTCCTTCACCTCCTGCTGGTCCTCATCAAACTTGAAGCCAGTTTGCTTCAGATACTGTTTGCCCACCTCATTCACTGTGGTAGGCAGCTTCCTAGCAGAGAGGGGCACACCAAAGTACTGGAAGACCAGGGTAAGTGCATACCCATAAGGCAGTGAGTGTGTAATGGTCTTGGCACTAAGGACATACTCAATGTGATGAATCATGATAGCAGGGAGATTCACCTTTTCTCTCCTCTCAACCAGGTCCATGAGACTCATGTCGTAGGCTGAGCAGTATTCCCTGGCTTCTTCCCGAGAGACCAGGGTCCTAAACACGAGTGCAAAGTGCAACTTGTGCATAGGAACAAGGTCCACAGCCTTGATCCTGGAGGCATCATCCCTCTCCATGTCTCTGGTATACTTTCGTACAATGGCAATTGGATCCAGACCATCATACTCAGGCCAAATACCTCGCCTGGCCCATTCAGCAAACCCTTCACAAGGAATCCCAAAAATTTTCCTAAATCAGAAGCATTGAATTTAATGGGGACCCCAGAAACCTCGCTTCTAACCACCCCATTCTTCACAGAGCAATTAAGATAAAATTGCTTAAATTCAGAATAATGAAATGCAGTTCTAGTGGTTAAGTAAGTGCCCCAGCCCTGGGATAGAACATTTGTAACAAATTCCCCAATCCCGTTGTCTTTCATCTAATCAAGACACCATACCTTGCCAGTGATGCACTTTCTGGAGAGGATCTGAGTTGTCCTAGCATCAATGGCGTCAGGATCCTGTTTCTTCTCCTTGACCTTAGAGGCAGCTGTGGAGGGAGGGGAGACCAGGGTCTTCTTCTTCTTTGCTAGCCTGGAGGAAGGCTCAGCAGTATCTGGCTTAGGTGTCTCAAACGAAGTGTCCAAGACACGTGCAGCCAGAGATTTCCTCTTCTTGGGTTGAGGAGATGGAGTAACAGTTACGGATGCAGGGTCCTAGGTGGATGAACCCTGTTTCTTTGAAGACCCAGCAATGGTCTTCTTTGATTTCTTGGACCCAGCTGTGGGAACAGGTGGGTTCTCAGCTGACCCCTGTTCCCCCTGAGTAGATGCTCGCTCTGTTTCAGCCTTCTCTCCTCCCTCACTCTCCTTTTTCTCTCCCTCAGACTCTCCTTTTGATTTTCCAGCACCCTCTTTCTTCTTCTTACTCTTCTCCTCTTTCCCTGCGACAAACTTGGTTCCAACAGCAGCACTTTCATTTATGAGAGCGTCAATTTCAGAAGCTAGCTCAGATGCGCTAACTCCCTTGGTTGAGCTCTTCTTGGCTTTCTTTTTGGTTACGGAACCAGAAGCCCCTGACATAGCAGTCCCATCTCTTCCCAAGGTGTCCACAGCAGCAGTTGGGTAAGATGGTGGTGGTGGAGAGGATGAGATCTCAGCAGGACCCCTGTTCTTTTGTGCTGATGATTTGAATGGCATTTTTGGGGTTTTGACAGGGGTAGATGCAGTGATAGGGGTTGTAGAGGGTGATTTCTCAGCTGCGGGTTTCTTTGATGCACTTGATCTAGTTCCTGCCATTTCTATTTAAAGCCTGAATTTAGGGTTTTGAAGAAAAGAAATGAGTCGAAGACTTGAGGAGTTGATTCTTCAATTAACGGGAAGAAATTCAAAAAATCTGGAGAGAGAAATCTGAGGGATGAATAAAACGGGAAGAATTTGTGAGAGAAAACGGGAAGAATTAGAGAGAGAGAATTTAGGGAGCTAGTTTGGATTATGATGATTATGAACAACGGCTAGCCCCTATTTATAGGGAAATAAATACAACCGCCTCTAATTGTTAGGAGAACAGGCACAATTAAATGCGTCTGAATCTGCCCGTTGGGAACAGTATTTGCTTGAGGCAGAGTGACTGAGGGAACATGGTCCATGTATTGGTCTTTAAGATTCACACAACAACAGTTTTGAGGACAATAAGGGACATATCAATAGACCAAAGTGAGTCCTTTAGTTCAGGTCATACAGTTATGCATTTTACTGCACGCGAGCTGGTATAGACATACAAAAGCTTTAAGAGGACATACAAATCACATATATACACACATAAAACATGTAGACACGATCTAGCCAATCATCGAGGGAACAGGGTGCACATACAACTAAGTAATCTTGATCATGCCTATTTCTAGTCTAAGTTTCTCATACCTTTCTCTGCTCAATGGTTTAGTAAAAAGATCTGCCAATTTAATGAATCCTTTCTCTGCATTGTCTCTCAAGAAGTGGGATGTCTTATGTCAATGTGCTTTGTTCTTGAGTGTTGCACTGGATTTTTGGAAATATTTATAGCACTTGTGTTGTCACACAAGATTGGCATACAACCTGCATCAATTCCAAAATCCTTTAATTGTTGTCTTACCCACAACAATTGTGCACAACATGAAGCTGCTGCCACATACTCAGCTTCAGCAGTAGACATGGCCACAGAATTTTGTTTTTTAGAAGCCCAAGAGATCAAGCAAGGCCCTAGGAAGGTTGCCATGCCTGATGTGCTTTTCCTGTCTACAAGATATCCTGCATAATCAGCGTCAGCATAGCCAATTAAATCAATTGCAGCACCTCTAGGGTACCAAAGACATAGGTCCTCGGTTCCCTTGAGGATGCGTTTGACTTGTGTGAGATGTGACTCTTTGGGGTTTGCTTGAAACCTTGCACACAAGCCAACACTATACATGATATCAGGTCTACTAGCAGTTAGGTATAATAATGAACCAATCATACCTCTATATACTGTTTGATCAACACTCTTACATGCTTCATCCAAGTCAAGCTTGACATTGGTGGCAATAAGTGTATCATAGACCTTGGCATCTCTCATGCCATACTTCTTGATCAGCTCTCTAGCATACTTTTGTTGATGAATCATTGTTCCTTCAAAAGTTTGTTTGATTTGTAAGCTTAAAAAGAAATTAAGCTCACCTATCATACTCATTTCGAATTCACTCATCATCAACTCAGAAAATTCCCTGCACAAAGCTTGATCAGTTGCACCAAAAATTATATCATCAACATATATCTGCACAACTAACAAACTTTCCCCCTTTGCTCGTAGGAACAGGGTTGTGTCAACTTGTCCCCTTTGATAACCATTTTCCATTAAGAACTTTGACAAACGTTCATACTAAGCTCTAGGAGCTTGTTTCAAGCCATACAATGCTTTGTCAAGTTTATAGACATGGTCAGGGGACTTATTGCTCTCAAACCCAGGGGGTTGCTTCACATAGACTTCCTCTTTCAAGTACCCATTCAGAAAGGCACTTTTGACATCCATTTGTTGTAATTTGAAGTCCATGTGAGCTGCAAACGCTATCAGCATACGTATTGCCTCAATTCTAGCAACAGGGGCAAATGTCTCATCATAGTCAATCCCCTCTTGCTGGTTGTAACCTTGAACAACCAATCTAGCCTTGTTTCTAACCACAGTTCCTGTCTCATCCAGTTTGTTCCTGAATACCCATTTAGTTCCAATGATGGTCCTATTATCAGGTCTAGGAACAAGGTGCCAAACCCTGTTCCTTTCAAACTGGTTGAGCTCCTCTTGCATTGCAGTTATCCAGTCAGCATCCTGCAAAGCTTCATGAATATTATGTGGTTCAACATAGGATAAGAAAGCAGAAAAAGCCATAAAGTTTTGTACAGAGGCTCTCATTTGAATCCCTTTATTTATATCACTAATGATTTGATCCATGGGATGAGAGCTCTGATGTTTCCAAGATCGTGGCTGGAAGCCAGACCCTTCTGGATCATCTCTTTGTGGAGAGGGAACAGGGTCTTCTCTAGGACTTTGAGATTGCTCAGCTCCTTCATCTATGGGTCTTGTTCCCATATCAGGAATATTTGTTCCCCCTGAGTCCGATGTATGGACCCTTGGACGTGTGGACCCTATTTCCGTCTCTCCAGCATTACCTGTTTCTTGTGAGACTTCTTCTTCTTCTTCTTCATCCCTTCTGGCGCAAGACCGATTGGGAAGTCTTCTTTATCCTGCAGTAATGACTCAAAACCTGCATTAGATTCATCAAATACAACATGTACAATTTCCTCAACTTTCTGTGTTTTTTTGTTGAGGACCCTGTAAGCTTTACTGTGAGGAGCATAGCCAACAAAGACAGCCTCATCACTCCTAGCATCAAACTTTCCCAGGTTAGACTTTCCATTGTTATGCACATAACATTTGCAACCAAAAGCTCTAAAGTGGGAACTTTCTTCCTCTGAGTAATTCATAGAGTGTCTTTCTCAGAATAGGTCTTAACATGACACGATTTATGATGTAGCAAGCTGTGATTACAGCTTCTCCCCACATATTCCTTGGAAGATCACTAGCTAGCAACAGGGTCCTAGCTATATCTTCCAAGGTCCTATTCTTCCTTTCAACTACCCCGTTTTGTTGAGGTGTTCTTGGGGCAGAGAAGTTGTGATCAATGCCATGTTGAGCACAGTAGTTAATGAATTTGTCATTATCAAACTCTGTTCCATGATTAGACCTTAGAGATAGTATATCAGCTCCAACCTGTTTCTGCATTCTGTTAGCAAAGATTTCAAACATATCAAAGGTTTCATCCTTGGATACAAGCAACAGGGTCCAAGTGAATCTAGAATAGTCATCTACAATAACAAACACATAATTTCTTCCTCCACGAGTTTGAACTCTCATAGGACCACACAGATCCATGTGTAGGAGCTCAAGGGGTCGTGAAGTACTTACCATATTCTTTGTTATAAAAGAAGACTTTACATGCTTACCTCTAGCGCAGGCACCACATAGCTCATCACTTTTGAATTTGATTTTAGGTAAACCAATGACAAGGTTTTGTGATGCCAGCTTGTTCAAGGTGTTGAGACTTACATGTCCAAACCGTCTATGCCATAGTGAGACATCAGTTTCAATAGCACTGAGACATGTTAGAGAGTTACTAAAAAGCTTATTTACATCAACTTTGTAAACATTTTTGTGCCGCTTTCCCTCTAGCACAACATTACTTGTCTTATGATTTGCAACTATGCAATTCTTTGCAGTGAATAGGACATTGTTCCCTTTATCACATAGTTGTGAAACACTCAACAAGTTATGTTTCAAACCATCAACTAAGTAGACTTCATCTATGGAGTGTGTTAATGACTTACCAATCTTACCTATACCGACCACTTCACCTGTTTGGTTGTCACCGAATGTCACACTTCCACCTTCATAGGCTGTCAGTGAAAGAAATACAGATTTTTCTCCTGTCATGTGCCTTGAGCAGCCACTGTCCATATATCATGGCTTGCTTTCTTTCACTTTAGCCTGCAAAGAGAGTCACTTATTAGTTTTAGGAACCCACACTTGCTTGGGCTCCCTTTTCTCAGAATCAGTTTTCACTCTGTCCTTTCTCATCCAAACTTGTTTCACATATTGCTTATTCTTGATGACAGACCTTGTTCTCTCCTAGCACTCATATCTATAGTGACCACCTTGTCCACAGTGCCAGCAGAGTCTATTATGTTTCAGTCCAACATACTTGGTATTGCGAGTCCAGTCATCCTTTTTAGCTTTTCTTCCTAAGCCATTTTTAAACCTATTGTGATGATCATTTAGCCATTTTAAAGCGTGGGAAGAGCTAGTCCATTTATTAAGACGGACTTAGTTCTTCTTGTGCCTTATCCAACTTGCATTTATAGTCCTTAGACTTTTCAAGTTCCTTTTCCAAGTTTAACCTAAGAATTTCACATTCAGATTTTAGGTCATCTAGGCCAGTTTCATCACATACATAAATTGGTTCTAATGACTTGGCAGCTTTCTTAGATAAATCAGTCTCAAGAGATAAACATTTACTTTCAAGGATGGACCTTGTTTCTTCCATTTTGCATACTGTTTCTTTGAGATCTTTATTGTCCTTTTTCAAGGTTTTCAACATTTTTTCATAATTTGTTTTAATCTCTAACAGTTCGCTTACATCTTCCTTAGAGTCATTAAAAGCATGCAAAATGTTATCCTTTTCAATTTTTAACTCTTCATACTGATCCATCATAGAAAGTACCATTTTAAGCAATTTATCTTTAGATCAAGAAATAATTTGACTCTTAATTTCAAGAATACCTACCTCGGCTTCCTCATCTTTAGAGGTGAGATCTGTTCTGGTCATAGTGCATAGATCCTCCACTTCATCTTCTGGACCATCATCTTCATTGTCTGACCCGCCAGCCAACATGCTCACATACCTTGCTTCCCTCTTGGTAAACCTTTCTGGCTTTCTGGAAGATGATGGACGTTGTTCTATCTGAGTGTTCTCACTTAGCTCAGGACACTCATTTTTGAAATGGCCAAGTCTTGAGCACTTGTGACACCTGATCTTGGATTTGTCAAAGTTTCCACCTCTTCCTGAATTTGACGAAGCTTGATTGAAACTTCCCTCATTACCATAGAAGCGTGCAAACTTCTTGGCAACAAGGCTTATCTCGATCATCTTCATTTAGATCTAGATCATCTTCAGGAATCTCATCAACTTGAAAAGCAACCTCCTTTTCCCTCTTGGTCTCATTAGTTTTAACTTGTAACTCATGAGTCATTAAGTTACCAATTAATTCTTCAACCTTCATGACAGTTAAATCTCTTGCTTCTTGAATGGCTGTTACTTTAGGTGTCCAGATGTTGTTTATAGGTAAACTTCTCAAAAGTTTTCTAACAACATCTTCTTCATCAAAAGGTTTGCCAAGAGATTTAAGTTGATTTAGGATATTATTGAACCGAGCATACATGTCTTTGATTGTCTCTGTTGGTTCCATGCTAAACAGTTCATACTGCCTAATCAACATGTCTATTTTGGATTGCTTTACGTGAGAGGTGCCTTCATATGTTGTTTCCAAAGTCTTCCAGATGCTTTGAGCAGTTTCACATCCTTGAATACGATTGTATTCCTTGGCATCCACTCCACAGTGTAGGATTTGGATAGCCTTAGCATTCTTCTCTATCTGCTTCATGTCAGTGTTGGTCCATTTTTCTGGAGGTTTGATGCTCGTCTTTCCTTTTGCATCCACTTGCTCTACAACCAGATCTCCATTCAAAGTTATCTACTATAACTCATAATCTATTGCCTTGATGAAAATTTCCATTCTTCGTTTCCACCAAGAGTAAAATTCTCCATTAAACGATGGTGGACGGTTAGTTGGTTGTCCTTCCCTCATCTCACTAGGTGCACTCATTTTTGCGGAAAAACTCAAGGTGTTAACCTTTTTATGAGCAACCTTGCTTTGATACCAACTGAAGAGTGCCTAAGTTACTCTAGAGGGGGGGTGAATAGAGTGACTTCAATTTCTTGCGTTTTGCAACTTGAGAACAGGGTAGAGAACAACGTTATGGACGTTGTTCCTATACGGCAGACTAAGACAGAATATAAAGAACAGAAAGTAAATAACATAAGGCTTTTTTCACGTGGAAAACCTCCTAGGCTCAATAGGAGTAAAAACCACGACCCAGTTACTTGGGATTTTGTCACACTGCTTATCTTATTACTAGAGCCAAAATCTAGGATACAGCACAGTACCCTAACACCACCACACACCGTTACTGAAGCGTTGCCTATCTCTCAGAATCACACACTGATCTGAGAGATGCTCTACACTCGTTACTGAGTTAGAGACCTTACAAATAACCAGATTGTTTGTCATATTACACGCTTCAACACTAAGCAATATAAGACCACAAAAACCTATTATGCAATGACCAATCTAAGCAAAGACTCAAACTGACCAAGACAGGGAACAGGGTTCAAGGTTGTTCTTTGTGAGTACTGGACGTATCTGGTTTGGACGAGTAAATGCTTTGCACAACTGATTCTGAGTTCAATGATGCATGCAAAGCTTAACCCTACAACTGAGCATATCAATCTCGGCCACCTAGCAAGTGATTTATCAGAATATAATCTCTAAAAGATAATTAGAAATATTCCAGAAGATAATTCACTTGCTTAACAATATATACTTGTCCATTAAGTAAAAACCTTTTCCAAGATAATATCTTTTCAAAATAAAATACTTTTCTGTTAAAATACGATTGTGCAAAATTCATTTTTCCAAAATAAAATATATTTCTTCAGAAGAATATTTGTGTGAATATCTAAAAAGATAATACACAAAATATTCGTAGAAATAATAAATATGAATTTATTCAGCCTCGTCCAGATACACAGCTTAGAAGGAACAAGGTCCAACGAGTTGTTCCCCTTTGATTCCTTCACGCTGTAGTGCTGGTCATAGAGAATAGGGTTCACAAGAATGCTCCCTTGTACTCATGAACACATGCACTCAGTCCTACAACCTTGTTCCCTTGTCATGATCAATTTAGACTCTTGCTAACTAGTCACGCATAGTACATAAAGACTAATAACAAATGCACTTAACTACATTACATTATCTTCATGTCTTGTTAGGATCCAAGCATGTTCATGAGCAATCATGCTTTGAGCATTATACCTTCTTGCATCATTAAGTCAACCTGCCATCATAGTTAGTTCACACATAGATAAGGACACTTTGTTATCATCAAAACCAGGAACCCAACAAAAACCCTTTTGCATGTGAAAACTCTCTCAAGGCATGAAGTAAACTGAATCTATCCTCCACCTTATATAGGGGAGGTGAAGGCTCAATTTCCTTCTAGGTTAAAATTGTTTTCCAAAAGATAATATCTCCAAGAGATATCTTAGAGTTTGAGATAAAGTAAAACACTTTTACTTTATAAAACCCTAATGAATATAGATGAAAATTCGTCCAACATATTTTACAGAAGATTTAGGCCAGCTAATAAAGGTATATTATCAGAATATAAACTCTAAAAGATAATAGAGATATTCCATAAGATAATACTTTCCATAACAAATAATACTTGGCCATAAAGTAAAAGATAATATCTTTTTCAAAATAAAATCTTTTTCCAATCTCTAAATTGCAATATCTAAATTTCCAAAACAATTTATATTTCACCAAAAGAATATTTGTGTGAGGATCTAGAAAGATAATACACAAATATTCACAGAAATAATAAATACGATATTCTGCAAAACTGTCCAGATGCACAGTTAGAAGGAACAGGGTCCAAAGCGTTTGTTTCCCTTTGGTTCCTTCACGCTGTAGTGCTGGTCATAGAGAACAGGGTTCACAAGACTGTTCCCCTGCACTCTTTGAACCTTATGAACTTCAAACTTTGTGTATGTTTGTCCCTTGTTAAGACCACTTTGAATCCAACCTATAACATACTCAATGCATAGTACATGAAGACTAATAATAGAAATACCAACTCAAGACATAGTCTTCATGTCTTGTAAGGATCCAAGCATCTTCATGAGCAATCATGCATCAAACGCTTCAACTTCTTGAATCCTTAAGTAAATCTGCCATCATAGTTAGTTCACACATAGATAAGGACACTTTGTTTGTTATCATCAAAACCAGGAACCCAACAAATTCCCCCTTTTTGATGATGACAAACTATGTGTGCTTATCTGAGCTAGATACCAAATGTATTACACAAAAACTAACTCAGGCTTACCTTGAGTTACCATTGCTGTGAACCTACTAGTAGAACCAGGTAAGTAGGAACAGGTTCACAACTTCAAACCAAACCTGCACTTTTGTTAGCTTACATGGTAATAAGCCCAATAGTTTGTCAATCCATTAAAATCGGAACTCAACACCATCTATACTCTCAAGTCTCATCTTCTTTTCTATTGTTAATTTAGAGCATAAATTTTTGGCGCATCATCTTTATAGTAACAGGGTTCCTCCTAAAATTGGGTGACTTGGGTTTTGGGGTGGGCAGGAGAGATAATAGAAGTGGATGGATGATGTCGAGATCCGAAATAAACTCACCAATTGTTGTGGTCACCTACTATGATTGTGATTGAATTTCAAACGATTGGAGCTTGTAAGATTAAAGGATTGGTTTTTTACAGTGACGAAGCTGACGCTATTGGGTTATTGCAAATGTTGGATGGGAAAATGAAGCTGCAATTTTAATCGTCTTGTTGCCGGCTATGGCGCTCTAGTGTTGTTGGTCGTTGAAGCAGAAAGTCGCTATGGTCGAGGGCGACTTCCTTGGGTAAAGTCGCTCTCCACCATAGCGACTTCCTTCTGTTACGGAAAAAAAAATTATGCGGTTCGTTGTGATTCCAAGACTACATGAATACCTTATTAGGTACTCAACGAGCCTAATCTAAGAATTATTTTGCAAAATAACACTTGTTTATTTTTGTTTGGATAAATTTTTTGAAAAAAGCACCAAGTTTGCCAACATCTCCCACACTCTTAATTTTCCCCATTTTCACTTCATTATCATCACTTGCCTAATTATCTTCCCAAAACCACTTCTGACTACAGTCAGTAAATTAAGATCGATCTTATCCAACTTGGACTAACCCACAAACAAAAACAAAACAAAAACAAAAACAAATCAAATCAAAAATTGAACAGAAAGCCTGAAACCCCTTTGTGTTTTAGAGTCTCTCATCTTATCAAAGTATAAGTGTTTGCTTAGTATGTGCAAAGTTCTGCCTTTTCCAACAGGGTCCGCACTTTGTTGGCGTCTGAAGCTGTCACTCAGTCTGTCTAGCTCTCTCTCACTCTTTCTCTCCTTGTCCTAAAAAACCCTAATCCACCCAAACCCAAAACCCTTCTCTCTCTCTCTCTCCAACCCCACATCAGCCACCACCCTTTTTCTCTTTCTCTCTCCTCTCACTCTTAAGACTCACTCACTCTCTCTCTCTCTCTCTCTTTCCCAGAATCTATCTACTATCTTTACCGTTATTCTTGGTGGGCAGTGTGTTTTGACTCTGATCACAAATACTCTCTTATTATTCCTTTAGCAAATGAAGCTTCTTTTACCATCGAATTTTTGCTTTCTTCCAACTTACCGTACCATTTTCTAAGCTGGGTGGTTGTTCAATTGTCTTAAATTTTCCTGGGTTCTTCAAATTTTGATTAAAATAAGACTGTATTTATTTTGTTGGGGGGTTTTGTTTTGGCCATTTAGTCAAGTGGGTTGTTGTTCAATTAGCTAATTTTTTCTGGGTTGTTCAAATTTTTGATAAAAAGGGGGTTTTTTTCCTGGTTTTTTTTTGGGGATTGAGGTAATAATGGCAATGGCAGACAATGATAGTGGGGATGAGAGGAAGGACGTTAATGGGCCAAAGTCACCATGGAAGAGGCCCGATAAGGCGGCTGATGCTCCGGTGATGGGGCAGGCTGAGACTTGGCCTGCTCTTTCTGATGCCCAGGCCCAGAAACCTAAGAATCCTGAGCCCACTTTGAATCTTGATGGGGCTAATTCAGGTGCTCAACAGCCCACTTCTGCTAATGGGAATGGTCAGGTTGGTCAGTTTTATTATTATTTTTTATATTGTTGGTGATATGAATCATATGATATTGACACTCATTTTCAATTTGCTTTTCCTGTGTCTGGCTGGTGGTTGGTAATGTTGGTAATTGTCAGGAATTTGTGTGATTTGAATTATTGTGGTTCATTTTTCAGACCTTAATTGGAGTTGGTTACATTGATATGTTGGAAATGGAAATGTATATTGGTTACTAGTTTAGTACCCGTGCGATGCACGGTTTTTACTAAAACTTAATTATTTTATGTAAGTTTTTTTAAAAAAATGTTATATTAAGTATTTTTATATACGTATAATTATTGTATGTAAGTATCTGAATACTTATAGAGGAGTTCTTTTATCATATATATAGTTGGACCAAATGGAATTTATACAACCATAATTGCCCTAATTGATAGTTTATATGCTACTATGTATCATAAAAATTATCCAAATACACAATCCAAAGTTATTTATCGATAAATAAAAGAATTTTATTACTAATTTGACCAATCATCCACCAAATCATGTACATAAGGCTAGCAAGAAAATTGTACTAAATAAGAACTTCAAAAGCATGATATACAATGAAATTAAAGGAAGGAAAACAATCCCCAAAATACCATTTATACCTAAGCAATGGCATTATATAATAAAGATCGAGCTCCACTATCTAAAAACCCTCAATTCTTGCAAGAAGCCATATTTGTGTGATATTGTACACCAAGAAGAAGTGCTCTTATGTTGCCAAAAAAAAAGAAAAAAGAAGAAGAAGAAGTGCTCTAGTCTATTGTTGGCTTTTCGCCACATTTGATCTTAAAAGGAAATTTGTACACTTTCTTCCTGAGATCACTTATTAGCAGCTTTCTCCACATTTTTCTTCTGACAAAGACATATGATACCTTGAAGGAATCAAGTATCCATCCCTTGCAACTCCATAGAACACCAGAAAAAACATATCCACCTTCATTTCACTCAAATTGTTTGCTGGATGATGCTGCCTATGAATGCCTCCTTGTTGTGCACAACTATGTTGGTGTATCTCTAAAATGGGAGTGCAAGTTTCTGATCTACACTGTGTTCGTCTTACTCACCATCTACCAAGGAGAGATCACCTCTGCATACATTACAAATGTATATAAATTTCAGTATATAATAGTAGCATCCCAAAATCATATAGTTAGGTAGTAGCTGCAAGACATATATTCAAGCAGTTCCGTAAGAATTATATAGTTAAAAACACGATAGTAGATTAAGCCAATACAATTGTAGATATAGCTCAACAAAGGATCACCATCTGCCATGATTTACAATATACAATTTCCAAACTCTATAAAGAACAGGATGCCATATTAGAGCGATAAGGGGAACTCACACACACGGCACGCCAGCAATCACGACCTCATGACTTCCAAGTTTCAAACAAAATCTAATTCAAACCCAACCACAAACCCAACTCCAAACACCAACATGGATACATTAGCAATCAAAATTAAGGGCTTATATGATAATATCCGTAATTGAACGAAAAAAACAGATAAAAAGAGGATTCAATGTTACCTCAGATAACCTGCACGCTGTATCATACATATATACTATCAGTGATTGAACACCTGCATCTGAATACTTAGAGGTTAGAGCTTTCCACCAAGCTCTGCATCTGATTGCATCATAAAATCAAATGATTGGAAAAAAAAAGCAAGGGAAAAAATGAGCAAGAACCCTTTACATAAAGCCATTAAAAAAAAAAGAATTAAGGTTTGACAGAGGAAAAATGTCAACCTTGTTCCTGTTGGTATGGGGCATGGCAAGGACATCCAAATTATTCACTGACTTGTACAACCAAATAAAAAAGTAATGAGAAATTTGATATGATACAACCAAAATCAGAAAAGAAAGAGATTAAGTCATGCCAGTGTACCGCCAATTTGAAAGGTCATAAAGAAAGAGATTAAGTCATGCCAGTGTACCGCCAAAAGAAAGAGAGCTCCCAAAGATAACTCCCCATATTTTTAATGGCCACTTAGTGTTGTCCTGCTCAGCACAAAGTCCATCTATATCATCCCCCAAAGTTACAGCTGCAATAGGAGCTACTAATGATAAGAGAATAAGATAACAATTTTATAGGCAGCAAACTTGAGAAGGATTTGAGAAACACATCGAGATCAGACTTTCTGAAAGGCTAGCAGAACCAAGTATAATAACTTAATAGACTAAATTTTAAATGTCTAAGCAATGCCCACATATTTACTTTGTTCCTTCCCATCACAATTCAACCAAAACTATTAGAACAACTCATGATATATTTGTCATACATTTACCTACCAAGAATCAAAAATTCCACCAGAAAGAAGAAAAAAAAGAGAGAGAGAGAGAACCATGGAAGCTTTTTGACACCAACCTGGCAACAGCCTTAAAGGAAAAGAAAAAATAAAGGCCTGAAATCCAAACCGCTTCTCCCTCGTATAATCGCAATTGATAACCCTACAAAATCCGCAATTTGTTTTGGTGGAATAAAAATTAATCAACAATCAAGCTCCTAATCAATCATTTAAGGTACATCTATAGAATTTGAACGCAAAAAGGAAAATTGATCAATTTTAGGTTAAAATTCTCTTACCTGACTAGTTGTTGGGATTGATTCACTGGAGCGTTTGGCACCCCTGAAGAAAGCCAATTGCAGATAGGAGAAGCAGAATATGCAGAGACGCATGGGGAATAGGAAGGTAGGAGGAAAATAAGAAGTTAACCCGTAAGTTACTCGCTCGGTTGTTGTAGGTTTTGCCTAAAATTACTCCAGTAGTTACTGGCTCAGTCACTTCAGAGTTGTTGTAGCTTTTGCCTAAATTTACTCCAATAACTACTCTATCAAAGATGAAAAAATAAATAAATAAAATTCAATGCTGATGTCAAAATGGCTTTAGACGGGAAATTTTTTTATGAGAGGTTGACATGTGTACAATAATGATGTCAGACGGTTACTGTTTTAGTAGAAAGTATATAGATGTATGGAATATGATGTGCCCATATTGGGGTTTTCTTTGTTTAAAGGGTTTTTGCCAATTTAGTCATTCTTTCCCCCTATCTTTGTTGGTGATTCACGTTTTTAATGTGGTTTTGCTCTAGCTTGTGGTTGGTTAATGGTTATGTTGGTGATTCTCTGATTCTCTGATTCTCAGGAATTTGTGTGAATTGAATGTTTCTGGTTCATTTTTGAGTTCTTAATAGGAGTTGGTTGCAGTGATATGTTGAAAATGGAAATGTATGTTGGTCATGCATTGATTTGATGTGCCCATATTGGGGTTTTTACCATTCGCGTGGTTTAAGGGTTATGGACTTATGGTGTTAGTCTATTAGACTTGGCCTTCCATTGGAGCCAATTAAGAGATTGCTACTGAGAATATTTTTTACTCACAAAAATGGGTAGATCTTGTCTCATCAATTTGAGAATCTCCTGAAGAGTGCAAGATAGAATGTTCAGCCGGTAATAATCTGCCTTAGTTGATCTCTAATAATGGGAATGGAGTAAATTTCATATTCCAAGCTCGTGCGCATAAATGCGTTTGAACACCACTTGAAAAGTTCACTTTCTTGCTTCCGGACTGGTAATTCTAGAACCCACCCACCCACCCACCCACCCCCACACAAAACAGAAACAAAAAAAGTGATTAGTTTTGAGATTATCTTGGTATAAGTGATGTGAAGTATACTTTTACTTGCCTTTTCATTGTAAATGGTATTTGGTTTGGATTATGAATTGTAGTTGCACTTGTAACGGTTTACGGTACTGTAATGTTTTCCTTGGAATGAATCACGGAGTTAGGCATTGCCGAATCATTCATTAGAAGCAGTTTATTGTTAATTATACTGTATTATGGCTAGTATAGTTCTTGTCTCTAGTGTTTGTGGTCTGTGAACATACTTCACAGCTTCACCCATCATGTATTCCGTATATTGTCTCATGCGATGCTTCTCATTTCTCAGTTGACGGTTTCACCCCAATGTCAGGTTCAGTTTTGTGGTCAAGGAGAACTGGATACCTCTTGACATTTTAACATTATCGTGAGTGTGACTTGCTTGTGGAAGTATTCGTAGTTTGTCCATCGATTTTTTATGCATCATGATGCATGGAATAGTGTATCAGAATATTAGTTGGGCTGTGCGCTCTGGTATTGAAGGAACTTGACAAGTTGATTGAGATTAATCGTAACTAGAGTCTAGATACTTCTAAGTTTCCCCTTTTTATTTTTATCTTCTTATATGTTATAATAAAATTGTTCTCTGATGACAAACTGAACTTCAGAGTTCAAATTTTGATAGAAGTAATAGCATCTGGACAATCGATCTCAATAAACTTTTGCACAAAAACATGTATGAGACCTTATTGTGAGATGACGGTATTTATGTAGAGTTAACGGGGTCACTGATTGTAAATAGTGTTGTCTGTTACTATCAAAAGTGACTCCGTTTACATTAAGACGGTCTGACACAAGACTAGGATAATAATTTCTATTAAAGCACAAAGTAAACTGGCCTTTTCTGTCTGCTCGTTAGTGTGAACTTTCTATGTCCTTTTCTCAATTGAAGCCTAACTTTTCCTTGTCAAAAAGAATGACACAGAGATGTATGCTTTACCCTTAGTTATGTGTGTTTAGTGGAGCCAAGTGCATAGCGACGGTGTCGTCTGACCCCACTTTGCTTGGTGCACAAGCTTAAAGAACAGTATAGCAGTAGAAGTGATCTTCCTTTTCCTTTACAATGACCTCGACCCCTCCTAATAATTTCTTACTCCACCC
The DNA here is from genome assembly GCA_038025085.1 of Tetragonia tetragonoides. Lineage (NCBI taxonomy): Eukaryota > Viridiplantae > Streptophyta > Magnoliopsida > Caryophyllales > Aizoaceae > Tetragonia > Tetragonia tetragonoides. Next base: position 27,849,821 of record CM076154.1, read on the forward strand.
TACTCGAGTCGAGGCTCTCTTTTTTTTTCTTTTGAGTTGGGGGACCCATCATCTTGGTGTTGGTTATTTTTAGAGATCAGAAGAGCACCTAAAATGAAAGGTGAATAAAGCGGGAGATATGTACGAGGAAGGAGTAAGCAGTTACGATGTGGAAAGATTATAGAGTATTTGTTGAGGGGGCTATTAGCTCGATAGAATGAAGGGAACAAGAAAAGGTAATACGTAGATATAGAATGAGTCATATCTATGGAGAACATATATTTAGACAATTGCAATGAAAACTAGAGCTCAGTATAATATGTTGAAGACAGTGTTCTATTTGACTACATCAGGACGTGTCCACTTGTATTGATAGGTGTAACATGTCAGACTAAACTGTTTTCTTCTTGAAAGAACAAGAGAAGGGTATGTTCAGGTTGAATTGGGTGTGCTCAATCTGTCCATCTGCATTGGAGTTTCAGCAAATCAGCTTATTGAGTTTTGGGAAGGATAAGGAGAAGAAAGTGTTGTGGAAAAATGCATGTCTTGCGGCTCTGTGGTCTCTTTTGTTAAAGTGCAATGCTAGAATCTTTTCTAACGTCACTTCATCATCTGTTGTACGCGGTACCAGTTGACTTAGCCTCATTATGGGTGAGGGCCATAGAGGTCACGTGTCCACAGTCTTATTAATACATCTATAAGAAAAGAAGAAATGGATTTTTTTTGCATTAAGGGTGCTAATGGTTTCTAATCCTGTGTGCGTAGCTCAATTAGTAAGACTTCTGAGATCTGTTCAGAAGTCTCAGGTTTGAGTGTCCTTGGGGCCGATGGAGGTTTTCCTGGTCGTTAACTTCAGGGCCCATGGGAGTAGTCGGGTAAAGTAAAGCCCAGATACCAATGTTATCTATAAAGAGGGTGCTAGTAGTTTCCTTGAGTGTATTGAGGTATTTTCTGGCCATGTTAATCACAAAAAATCAGCTTTATGTACTCCATCCAGATGTTTTGATGAGTGCTAATAATTTATTTTTATAGTGTTTTTAATGATATGAATGCGTTTTCCCTTTGTTCTGTTATATTATGCCGCTCTTTCTTCTTGCTAGGATAAATATATGATAACCTTCTTCATTATGGTTGTTGGCTTGTTGTAATGCATGTTGGAGGATACGCTTCTATATCTATCAATACGTAACATGTGCATGTGAAACTTGTGAAAGAGATAGATTTGGGTTCCTGTCAGAAAGATATTACTGATGGACATTTTTGCTATTAAATTTGTGGTGTTCTGTAGGCATCAACTGGGCAACACAAATCTTCACATTCTTCACACAAGCATGGGCAAGGCCGTCACCATAAAGCTGGATCTAAGCGCAACCCAAATGGTGTTCCCCCTTTTCCTGTTCATGTACCATATTATCAGCCAGTGATGCCCCATGTCTTCCCTCCTATGGTTCCTTCTCCTGTCCCACTTCCTGGTTATTGCTACCAGCCATATCCTCCTCCTTTCCCCGGGCCTGAGAATCAAATGGCTAAGGGAAACAGTGAAACTCCCATGCAAGTTTTTGGCCCACCTAATCACGGCATCGACAATAGAAGTATCCAACCATCACCACGAGGAGATCCTAATGTGACTGATCCCAATCTCTCAAACAAAAGATCCAATGGTCCTGAAGCTGGTGGTCATCCTTACACCGCATGGCATTATCCCCGAGCATTTGGCGCTAGAGATGGTATGGCGAACCCAATGGTTAGGGCTTTTGCACGGCCTTCATTTTTTGGCCCAGGCCCAGCATTTGTAGGTGGACCAAGCTTCCCTGGTAACAATTTACTAATTAGTTATCGGCTTTCTATATCTTGTTATGATATGATCTCTGTTATAGTTTCTGCATGAGTGAGTTCATCAGTAATTCGCATTTCTTACATGATTTACCTCGATTCATCTTCTTTCTGTGCTCTTCTGTAAGTTTTCTTGTCATATATAAACTTTATCTTAGCTATAGCCTATATGATGTGTTTAATGGCTGACTGACAATATGGCATCAAATTTTCATGTGACAGGCCCTGGACCAGTGTATTACATTTCTGCCCCTCCTGGTTCTACCAGGGCACCTTTCCCACCACGATTTGCTCTACATCCTGTGAATCCTATGGTTCCCATGCCACCACCAGAGACACTAGCATTGATGGATAACATCGTAAAGCAGATTGAGTACTATTTCAGGTGAGTGAGTTATTGTTCCTGTCATACTTATTTTATGTCTGCAATAAGAGGGTAAACTAGTTAAGAAAGAATGTGCTCTTGTCTGATATCTGTGGCAAGCTTTTACTATCAACTATGCTGCTATGTAAGAGTGTCAGTATCACTTTTAGTTGTTCATTAACATTTGTTATTTTTAACCAGTGTTATGGTACAACTTTTTGTGTGGCTTCTTACAACACAGCCAGTATGTTATGCAACCTCTTTTTTTCCCTCCTCCTCCCATATATATTTTGTTTGTGGGGAGGCGTGACTATGGTTGTTGTATTGGGATTCTACGGTTATGTCTGATTTGCTTATAGGGGTTTGGTCTGGTATTGCCAACCATAACTCTGCTTCTTTCCATACAATTTGTTCTGTTTACTGTAACTGCATATCAGAGAGAACTTGTCTTACCTTCAGTTGTTGGTGCCTTGGCAGTGATGAGAATTTGCAGAGTGATCATTTCTTAATCTCCCAAATGGATTATCAAGGATGGGTTCCAATATCCATCATTGCTGATTTCAAAAGGGTAATATGTACTGGATTGCATTTTCAGCATTTAACTTGTAGCACAACCATGTGACTTTAGTCTGCTTTTGAATCTGTTTGAACTTATTTTTTCTAACAAGAGATGACATGTTTCATACTATTATGTCCTTTCCGTTAAATTGGTGGATGTAGGGCATATCCTGATTCGTTCTCTCATATCCTGATGTCATGTGTAGGTTAAAAGAATGAGTACAGACGTACCGTTTATTCTGGATGCACTTCAGAGTTCTAGAGCTGTGGAAGTGCAGGTCAAGTAGTTTCTTTGTTCCTGGATATCATTTTTAGGATAATTATTTATTTAATTTATCCTGTAAAAGTTATTCTATCTTGGCTGTGCTAGTTTCTCATGATTAATTGCTCTTTTTTGTTGATCTTGAAACAGGGTGACAAGGTAAGGAAGCGTGAGAATTGGTCAAAGTATGTAGCAACTTCTCTAGAACATACTTCTCCACAAAAAGCTCAGATCAGTACTGGGTCAGTAGTCAGCGATACTGGCAGTGATGATCTTAGTCAACAAAAAAAAGAGGGTACCTCTGAAGCAGCCACTGTTTGCTCGTCAAATAATGATTGTGTAGCAGAGATATCTACAAATAGAGATAGCGTGCTACCTGAGAATACCTCCAGTGCTGATAGTTGCAGGGAGAAGGCTGTATATGACAGTAAAAAGCAAGCTCCAGCTAGTGAAGATGCATCTTCTCATGCCAGACAAAGTTTCCAATCAAGCACTAAAAATTCAGACCGTGACATGAGAAATAATGTCCCAATTCAGGATCCATGGAAAACTACTGAACCTACGAGAGCTGTTGCTCATGAAAATGACATGGTTGAAGGGCCATCTGAGTTCGATGCAAATCTTCGTGACCTGTCTAATGATTTTGACAGCACTTTTAAGCTTGATGAAGAACTAGAAATGGAACAAAAGATGGTCAAAAAGGATCGCCATAGTTCCTTAAGAAGGTGCCATTCCTTATCTCTACCCAAGTTTCTTTCCATCCGCATTTCTTTTTCACAAGTGGCTTGTCATGCAGTTCTTTAAAAGTGGCTTTGTGATTATAGTTATGACCGAGTTTGAAATTGGACTTGAGTTGTGCCTTTGTTACAAATTCCTGTACTTGTTTGGATTTTGAATTCTCTAGCAGGCACACATAACTACTTTCTGTTACTCGATATATATTTGGTTGAATGTCCATAGTACAATGAAAAAACTTGTGTTCTGTCACTTATTAGCTTATGGAAATTAAGAACTATTTAGGGCAGTTAGAGTTACGTTGTCTGTAGGTGTTGTAGTTCAAAGACAGAGTAGTCCTGGTTAACTACTTGGGGGTTGAATAGAAAGACCTTGTCCCAGGTTATGAACTTAAAAAAACTAGAATTGACGTGGGTAGGAAGCTTGGCACTCCTCTAGATGATGTGGGTTTGAATTTGCAGGGTGTCCCAAGAATATGGCTAGTGGGCTACTCTGCTTGACATTTGTTATGAATGATTCGCGAAGTGGCATATAATAAGATGATTTGTTTTCTTCTCTTATTCACTGCTATGATAAAAAAAAAATTATCTAATTTGTGTTTATGATTTGTTTTTATGCATCACGATGTGGTCCAACATTAAAAGGATTGAGGAAGATGATGATGAGATAGTCGTCAATGATCAGGATGTTGAGAGACTTGTTATTGTCACTCAGGTATGATTATGTGATCAGAATATTTTCATTAAAATACTGTTTGATTTTGTTTCTTGGTAGATGTTCTACTGAAATTGCATTCATATTTATTGCCTTGGTCCCTCTACTATCCCCCCCCCCCACCCCCAGATTTCGTGATTGTATGTTATTTGCATGTGCTTTCATGCGGTTGTTTGCTCCTATTGGCTTAGAGTCTCTTTTACATATGAACGTGAACTTCGCGAGTTGGTCTGTTGTTATAGAGATCCTATGCTTGTCTGATGTATTGCTATTGACGTCTTCATCTCTATAAAACTTTCCCCTCAAAAGGATAGACATGGTTCGTACAGGATGCTTTCTTAGTCTACTTTTGGGGAAGTATATTAATGTCATTTTTTTTTATTTGGATATAGCCAGGATGAGTGAATATCAATCATGAACTTGGCTTAAAATTTTCAAATATTAGGAAAGAGCTTTTACAGGTTCTCTCAGTTAGCAAAAAGAATCTCATCCAAGTATGCCACTTCCTGGAAAGGTCTTTTTTTTCCTCCAAGAATAAGTTTTTAGCAAGCATTTCATTTTAATTTTGATCAGAAACTTCTTATTTCTGGTCTTCTGGCCCAACTAATTCAGCTTCTCATCTTAGAAGTTACCTAAGAGGAAAAATCTCATATAGATCCTGTAAGTTTTGGAGTAATAATTCAAAAATCTTAACTCTTGTATACCGTTGTATTATTGCTTATTAAATCACAGTGGAAACCAGACGTCGATGATTTCAGCTGCATTTTATGGAATGGCCCAGATGTCTTCTGAGCATCTTCATAGTCATAACCTATCATGGGTTGTGTCAACTATCTTTCTTTGGGGGGGGGGGAGGATTACGATTTTACAGTCGTGTCTAATAAACATTCCTCTTTACTATCTTGCCCTTTTTAAGATTTCGGTTAGTGTGGCCAATGTAATTGAGAGATTGATGAGAGATTTCCTTTGGTCGGGGACAGAGGGGAGTAAGAAGTATCTTTCTTTTGGGGGGTGGGGGGCGGGGGGCGGGGGGGAGGGGATTACGATTTTACAGCCGTGTCAAGCAAACATTCCTCTTTACTATCTTTCCCTGTTTAAGATTCCGATTAGTGTGGCCAATAGGATTGAGAGATTTCTTTGGTTGGGGACAGAGGGGAGTAAGAGGGACCATCTTGTTAGTTGAGACCTAGTGTGTAGACCTAAGACGGAGGGGGGTTTGGGTTTTGGTCGGTTAGTGTCAAAAAACATCTCTTTTTTGGGGAAATGGTTGTGGCCACCGAGTTATCAGGAGCATGGTTTTCAGCACAAGGGATGGGACGCCCATGGTGGTCCCACTGTTTCCCATGCTTGCCCATTGAAATTCATTTCACGGGTATCTACTTTCTTCTTTCCCCTGGTCAGGTAAAGAGTAGGAAATGGTAATCGGGTTCGGTTCTTGGAGAATGTGTGGAAGGGAGATGTCCCCTTCTCCACCACATATTCTCAGGTCTTTCGATTGTCCACTCTTCATGATGCACCGGTTTCTACCTTCTATTCAGAAGTCGTAGTTTCTTGGGATCTTCACCTACGGAGAGCTCCCTGTGATAGTGAGATGGAGGAACTTATTCCCCTCCTTTGTGTTCTAAACATTCACCTCGTCCCTAGTGACGACTCTCGGGCTTGGGTTGGAGACTCCTCTGTGGTCTTGTCCTGAAAGTCCTTCCTTCATAATCTTACTCTTCCCTCACACTGCCCTCTCTTCCCTTTAGCTAACTATATTTGGAAGTCTAAAGCCCCTTTGAAGGTGCGCGCCTTTGGACTATGGTTTTGGGCAGAGTGAACACACATGATATGCTTCAGCAGAGGCAACCCGGGTGGGCACTATCACCAGATATTTGTGTGATGTGCCACCAGTTGCCTGCATTTGTTTGTCCTATGCAATTTCTCCTTGGATAGGCTGCTTCGTGAAAAGCGTTTCGCTTCCCCTGCTATGGTTGGACAATTTCTACAGATGCGGTTTGCGAGTATGGGGGCAGGGGGAGGGAAGTTGTTGTGGTGTTGAATTTGCATGGCTATCCTTTGGTGCCTTTGGCAAGAGAGGAATTCGAGAGTCTTCAGCAATGCGAGGAAGCCAGTCGATTTTGTTTGGGATCGAGTAGTGTATTTGGCTTCTCTTTGGGCTAAAGCAGCTCGGACGTTCAACGGGGTGCCCCTAACAGGTATTAACCGTATTTGGGGGGATTTAGGCTCCGTTTGGTTGGAGTGAAAACAGTTTTCCTAAAAAACAGTTTTCCGATTTTCCGTTGTTTGGTTTACAATAAGAACGAAAATGGTTTTCAGGGGGAAAAGCATTTTCACCTATGTAGGTGTAAATGTTTTCCCTTCAAAATGAAGGGAAAACGGTTTTCCGTTGGTGGGACACTATGTCCCCGAAGCAACTAACAGTGGACTTGATTATCGGGACTTCGGGTCATTAAAAAAAAAACTCGCACCCGACTTGATTGGTCCTCGGCCCGAACTTTCGGGTCGCTTTCTCAATATTGTTTTTTTCTTCAAATAAGTATAATTTTTGAATTCGACATGCGTTTGAGGTGAATTTTTTTTTGAATCAACCTAAATTTTCCAGATCGACGCAACTATGTTAGTAGATTTTTTTTATATAAAAAATAACTTTTTAGGAAAATTGTTTTCCGTTGTAACCAAACAACGAAAAATGTGAACGGAAATACATTTTACACTGAAAATCTTTTCAGTGGAAAACGATTTTCCGCCCAACCAAACAGAGCCTTACTGTAGTTAGCTTTGCTTTGCTCTTTGAGGACTCCTTGTCCTCCCATTTGTATATTTAAATTTCATTCATTAATAAAAAAATTCTTATCTAAAAAAATAAATTTACCCAGCTCTTCAAATAGGCTTTAGAGCAATAAATTTGTAGCAGGTGACAGCACTTGTGTTTTAGGAACAGCACATTCTGCAACCTGTTTTCCCTGTATACTAGAGAAAAATCCTACTCCAAGAGAAGCTTGCCAAGTATTATCGTTTGCGTGATGGTGTCACTATCAATTGATTCAAGAGATAAAAAAAAAATCTCTTAAGAATTGCTTGCAAAAGTCTTACAATAGCTTTTTTTCCACTTACATTTGGAAGTCTAAGGTTCATTTGAAGGTACGCGCTGTGTGGACTCTGGTGCTAGGTAGGTTGAATACTTGTGATATGGTGCAACGTCGGAGGCCGAGTTGGTCACTCTTACCAGGGATTTGTGTGATGTGTCATCATTCAGAGGACTGCTTGCATTTGTTTGTGTTGTGTGAGTTTGCCAGGTCCTTATGGGGTAAGTTGTGTGGGGAGAGTTTTGTGTTTCCTGCCACGGTGGGAGGAAAGCAGTTACAATTTGTTGCGATGAGGAGGAGCAAGGAGGGTAGGTTCCTGTGGAGGTGTACCTGCATGGCCATCCTCTAGAGCATTTGGTTGGAGCGAAATTCGAGGGTTTTCTCCAATGTTGGGAAGATTAGTGATTGTGTTCGGGACCATGTAGTTTATTTGGCATCCCTGTGGGCTAAGGCGGCGGGCACCTTTAAGGGTGTTCCGCTCACGGTAGTTCAACGCCATTGGCGAGATTTGTAGATAATTTGTTTTTATATGAGGATACATTGTCCTCCTTTTTCTTTTCTTTAAATATTTGATTAATAAAAAATTATCTTATCTAAAAAAAGTTTTTTTCCATATCCAGACTCCAGCAGCACACTTGTAGAGTCATAGACTAACAAAGACATATTTTATGAGATCCTGCCTTCATTTATAAGTAAGAAATCTGCTGATCCCATATGGAGACTCTTTTTTTCTTCATTTAAATTTTGCTTCGATTAGTGAGGCAACTGAAATGTCTGCAAATCAAATCCCATATTCCCATGTACGCTTTGATATAAGGGAACACATGGCTACGGTTTGTTATAAAGCCAAAAGCCATGTAAACATGTATATAGTCTCCTTGTGTGGACCTTGGCATTGGGGAACATTAACACAAATGATATGTGACAGAGGCTTCTTTGAAGAAACTGCATAGCAAATATGTGTCCTGGGAAGTGCGTCCCTCGTGTCGTAGTGTAAGAGCATCAAAGGCCTCTCACAGATTCTCTCACTTACTGTCATGTACAAATGTTATACGAATCAGTGTTTTTTCCTTGTACCTCCTATGAATATGACGATACGTGGGTGTGGACAGCTTAAGAACGAGATTCTAACTTAGCCACTCTGCTGATTTGGGCTGGATTAAATGCTAATATGATTAGTCTTTTAATGTCCCAAAGCTGACTTCCTGTAGGCTCACTGAATAGTAGGCCGAAAATCTTTTCCAAGCCCACAAGTCATAAGCGGCCTCTACTCGAGTGAGGCATTATGACTACCTGAGTGTCGTGAGAGTGGTTACTAGAGTATATAAACTTTTCCGTTCGGGCCAGGGCAGCCGGGGCTTTCCGTAACTATCATTTTTCTGATATCGAAAGGAATGTACCCGTATGTATTTAAAGGGTGACATTTTGTCCTCTTTGCTGTATTCCTGATTTTCATTAATATATCTTTATCTTATCTAAAAGAATAGTTGCGTTGTTCCTTACTTGGGTTGTCGTAAAGTTGATTTTAAGGGAACTCTATGACTGAAAATGTCGGATAAATAAGGTTATTTAGACATTATGTGGCAGTTTAGGTGATCGTTTTCTTGCTTCAAATAGTGGCCGTGAAAGTATAGTCTTAGTTGCCCCGAAAAGAGAGTCTGGATAATAGCTGGCACATGTCACTTAACAAATAATCTTTATCTGCATCTACTTGGACTTTGGTTTCATTGTTATATTTCGCTATAGAAAGATATTATCCGCTTGTGGGTCTAAATTGTCCATCATTTTGGTAATTGTATGAGCTCACATTTTAATTCTATATCATGTGGTCACACTTAGGCAGCCTTCTCCTTTTCTCAAAATTGTAAATGAAGAGCCTACGATTGGAATAGTTCTTAGACAGTCTCAACCCATGCACCATGTTAATCTGAAGTGATACTCGTTTTTCATATATATGCCTAAGAAAGAAGTAAATCTATTAGTTAAACATTTTTAAAGAGCATACAAGCATATTTCCAAGAGATCTAGGCCCAAAGAACGTGTTGGTTGGTGTGTAGAGGATTTGCCTGATGCTGTTTTTATGAAACATAATAGCATTTGAATACACTTGATGATAACTCCAGTAGTTGAAATGGAGTTGAAAATCAAAATATCCTTTGTGTTAATCGTCATAAGTAGAGGACAATGAAGATTTTTTGTATTTTGAATCAGGTAATGACTATGAAATCTCAAGAAAGCCTTTTTGTATTTATTTTAATTTCTTTGTGTTCAGATGCTTTTGAATAGTAGCTAGGTTGATGTATTGCCTAACTCAAAATGAATCCTGATACACAATTTCAAAGGCTTGGGGATTATGAATGAGTGTGGAGTTGAATGCATCATGATGAAGTTTCATTAATCGGGATATGGATATTCATATAAACAGCATCATGATGAAGTTTCATTAATCGGGGTTGAACTGTTCATGGCCCAATGGTTGAAAAGAAGGCGTGATAGATGATCTTATGATATTTGGTAGGCCTGACTGCCGGGTTTGGGTCAATGTTTTGGGTAGTAGTGTTGCTTTTTTGGGTTCGGCTTTCAAGTCTAGATAACTTGCCAGGTCTAATATTTGGTGATGAAAATAGTTTACGTGATGGAAGTAGGATTGTACAGCAAGATTGATGTGGACCTTACTCACAGTCCCATGTAATTGAATGGTAAAGAACATTAATTAATACTCTTATCAGTCCAAAATCTCCTTTTCATAGCAAAATTGCTCACAAACCAAGACAAGTCTGTTTTTGTCATCTCTTTCCCCTTTTGTTCCTCTTCACACACTACCCTTTCCCTAGTCGCTCTGCCTCCCCTTTAGTTCCGCCTACGGGCATCGACCATGAAAGTGTCTTGCTTTCCCTTAATTGAAACATTGAGCCTAGATGTGGTTTGAGTTGTCTTTAATTCGGCGGATTTTCTCTCTCCTCCATCAGTGGTGGACTAGTGGAGCACCATTTGTTGCTGATGTTAAGGTCTTGTGAGTGATTGGGATTCTCTCTCCTCATCCACCGAAGGAGGGAGCTCAAGGTTGAAGGGGGATGACGAGAGTTGCGATTGTGGTGGTTGGAGAAGGCCCCTTTGAGGAAGGTGAGGGGCAAACGGTGGCGGTGGTCTTCTCACAGAGGGAGAGAGTTGAAAATGAAATGGGGAATGAGATTTGGTGGGGGGTTATGTAGACATTTTGCGCCATAAATCTTCAGATGAGAAATTGAAAAGGTAATATCGGGACTGAGGGAGTAGTAGTTTTTTTTCATTTTCTAGAGATGTGCATTAAATCTATGATGCTCGGACTCGGCATTTACCCCCCTGCCGTACCCGTGTGGATCTGCCACTACTTGAAAAAGTTGGACACAGCTGGGGTATCTATGGGAGGCTGGCAGGTGGTCAGGTTGGTGTTGTGGGTAGCTGGACACATTATTATTAGGCAAATTTGCCAAACCCCCCCCCCCCCAATTTAAATTTTAGTGTGAGAAACCCCTCCCCTCCCCCCCTTTTCTTTTTTTGCGAGAAATACCCCATTATATGTAAAACGCCTTGGCGATGACTCCCTTCCCTCTCACCCAGGTCCTTTCCGTTGATGTTTCTAGTGGTTTGCCATTTTGCCCCCCTTAAAGTCATGTGTGCTGCACATGACATTATTTACCCCCTCATTAACTCCTTCGACTGTTGCCCCCATCTAACATTCCTCTAATTCCCTCTTAACCACTTTCACCCACACCATTTTTACTCAAAAAGAATCAACCCCACTGTTGAATCCTTGTTGCTTCCGATCTGAAGTACCCCAAGGAAGATAAAGGCTCATGCTTTTTACTCAATAAACAATGTATTACATCACTTTGAGATTGAAAGTCGGGAAATATATTGGTAATTGCATATTTGGGTTGATCTAATTCTGGATATTGATTGGAATTTTAAGATTCTTTGGTTCTGAGATGGGTTTTTGAGATTTTAATGAGTTTAGTGAGAATTGAGGTGATAAACTTGAAGAGAATGGTTTGTGAATTGTGGGTAGTTGAAGAACGCACTTTCAAAGAGAAAGGCAAAGTTTTTGCCACAGTTTTCACAATTTTCGATGTTGATTTTTGGCAATGACTAGGAACTATTTCAGGTTTCATGAGGCGGGTTGTGGCCTTGTGTTGATTTTTTATGTGTTTTTCCTTTATTTTTCAGGTCAAATCCTTTATTTTTCTGTTTGATGATGAAAAAGTGATATTGTGTCGATTTAGGTTTCTATTAGTGTTGTTTCGTGAGATCCTTCGGATCAAAAAGTGATATATGCTCATATTTCGTTTACCACAACCTAATAATTGGGTGGGTGTAACTCCTAGGTGGTTTAGGGCGTTAATGGAGGGAGGGGGTGGTTAAATGGTTTCATGTGCATCAAGCGTGACTTGAAGTGGGGGTATTTTGGGCAAGGCACTTTAAACATGACCGGAGTTGACCTCGGTGAGAAAGAATTGGGTCATGGGTAGGGCGTTTTGGATTTAATGGGGGTTTTCCCGCAAAAAATATTAAAAAGGGGGTTTTCTCGCAACCATTAAAAATGAAATGGGGGGTTTCTCGCAACCACTAAAATATTATTAAAACACTGAAAAGTATAAAAATTTTGAGCTTTCACCAGTTTACCCGAGTTTCTCCCTGTTTCCAGTTAAACTTCCCAGTTTTCACCAAATTTGCCCAGTTTCTCCCAATTACAGGTTGAAACGAACGAGCTTATAATACACAGTGACACTGGTGCTTAAATTAGTGACACCATAGAGGAAAAGTAAAGTGGCACCATATGAACAAATACGTGACGGTAAAAATTATAAAAGTGACACCACCAAAAAAAAAAAAAAAGAAGTGATGCTGATTTAATTATTTGAAAAGAAATAGTTGGGAAAAAAAACAACTAGGCCGCACTATAGGATGGCTTTACAAATGAATGTTTGGCTTATGGAGTACGGAGTATAATATTTTTTGCTCTACAAAAAGAGGGTGCAACTGAATGGCGACCAAAGCACCCCCGCTACGTCATGTTCGGACTCTCGTGTTCAACAGCGAACACATCAGACTAACTGAACAACTAGCGCAAGCACTCCACGTAGCACCAACAAGGGGCTAGTATAGTTCCTAGAAGCCAGCAGACACAAGGTATGGGGGAATGGGGATACGAACCCATGACCTTGCCTTACCAAACCACTTGGGAGTAAGCTTGGAGTCACTAGACCACCACCCTTGTTGGCTAAGGAGTATAATATTTGATGATTGCTTCTTTTTTTTTAAATTTAGTTGACAACTCTAGGCAATAACTGTGTTACGAATAACCATATACCATTTTTCCCTTTTCTATTTTTTATTTTTTATTTTTTCCCGACACTTGAGATCGGAAATTTCTGCCGGGCATTCAGTATTTTTGCTAGGAATTCTTTCTTTTTTCTATTTATTCTTATTAATTGATGCAGAAACCCATCCCCATGCACAGTCTTCAGTACTGTAGACACTTGTAATGGGGATGAATATTTGACACAATTTTGTGACTAAAATGGATTTGCATTATGCTGTTACTAATATGGTTTAATGTAGGTATATTCATCTTGGGGCATTTTTGTGCATTGTGAGTCAGATTTGCCAATTGATTCACTATTATGTCAGGTTTCACAATTGATTGTTGGTTACTCTGCAGAATAGCAGTATCCTTGGACCTGGGACAAAAGTTCAGGAGTCTAAAACCATCACTAATGAGCTTGCATCTGCAATTAACGATGGCCTTTACTTTTATGAGCAGGTTGGCTATCTTATTTTTGTTTGTTGCCATGTCATTGGAAATCATCTCTGGGAGAAATTATTCAAATGATACCCTGACTTTTGGTGATATTAAGAATGCAGCCCTGCATTGTTCTGAGATCTTGCCTTGTGGTTGTGTAATTTGATTCATCAAGCATATGTATTAGTTTATGTGTTCTTTCTGCCAATGACAGGAACTCAAAGAAAAACGATCTCGCCGTAGGAAGAACCATGGAAATGCTGAGAGCAAGGATGGGAACCGCAGATCATCTAACATAATTTCAAGGCCATGTGAAATTTCATCTGGAGGAAATGGTCATAATGAAACTGGAAATCCTAGTAATAGACGGAAGCAAAGTAAAGGCCCTTCTAAGCAGCAATCAATCCACAGACAACGATTTTTTTCTAGCAATTTCAGGAACCTTGGAGGTGGTCGCAACTCATTGGGAGTAATATCAGAAAGTCCTCCAAGTAACTCGGTTGGATTCTTCTTCAGCTCCACACCCCCTGAAAATCATGGGTATGTTCAGGTGCCTTACATTGGAATTATGGTCCTGCTGATACTTCCTATCGAAATTGATGGGTTTGTAGCTTTTAGGAGGCCTTTGATCTGTATGTGTGGCGTAAAGTCCATAAACATCGATGTTTTAGCCCACTTTAGATGTTTTGTCCTTCTCTAGTTGAGCCAAACGATTCACTATTCTTTGGCTCTGAATATGATGAACTTTGTTAAATTGGCTCATCAACTGTCTGCACTATGCTTGTCACGCTTTCGATAAAGGGTTATACGGAAACAGCCTCTCTGGTTACCAAGCGGTAAGGCTGCTTACACATGAACCCCCCCCCCCCACCCCGCCTGGGCAGTGGTCTCTTTGGAGGTACAGGGGTAATGTTCTTGAAAAAGTTAATTGTAAAAAAGTGCAGATATTGTGAAGATTGATTAGACATTGTGTGCATCTGAAAAGCTAGAACATGCAATCTCTAACTATTGAAGTCTGTAATTTTGTTAGTCCCAGGTCTTCAAAGTTGAGTGCTTCTCCTCATGGGATAATTGCGGGTAGTAGTCCCCCAGTGGGCTCCATGCCGAAGCCCTTTCCTCCATTTCAGCATCCAAGTCACCAATTACTAGAAGAAAATGGCTTCAAACAGCAGAAGTAAGATATGTTCACTGCTTCATGCCCCCTCTATGTAAATGTTGCTTACAGCATAGCATATCTTGGTTTGATGAGGTGTTACAATTTTCATATTTTTGTTGTAATTTATCGCTTCCGTAAGTGTAAATTTGTGATGAAAAAGAGAAGTACATGATTGCTTGGTTAATTTATGATATAACTGAAGAATTCACTCTGTTTACCATTTTACCTAGGTACCTGAAGTATCACAAGCGGTCCCTAAATGAGCGAAAGAAATTGGGAGTTGGTTGCAGCGAGGTAAATTTATTGAATCACTAAATAACTCACTCTAGCTATTGGATTCAAGTATGACAGATGTCTTCTATCGGATTCATGTATGATTGATGTCCTGTAAAAACAAAAGCGCTTGCTTTGAGGTGCTGTGTCTTTGTTTGGCATATTTAAAGGGTTCTATATGAAATACTTCTCGTACGAATCAATTGACAAATCTTATTAGTTTTATAGTCTCAGTAGGAGTTAGGACTTCAGGAGCTTCGTAAATGGAAATTGCTATGCATGTAATAATTGTATCCTGTCTTACTTTGACTGCAGGAGATGAATACTCTTTATAGATTCTGGTCATATTTCCTTAGAGATGTATTTGTCCCTTCGATGTATGATGAGTTCAAGAAACTAGCTTTGGAGGACGCAGCTGCAAATTACAATTATGGGCTTGAATGTTTGTTTAGATTCTATAGGTATGTAAAGCATCCCTATCCGATGCTTTTGAGAAATTTATTTTTCCCGTTTCTGTTATTGAACAATGAAAAAGATCACTATGGTCCACTTTGAAGTACAACGATTTTAGGAGTTCTGTTGAAATTTTAATCAAATGCAAATGCACATCCTTTTACAAGAAAAGGTGAAACCCTTTTTTAGATGATGTTGTTTAACATTTCCTTTCTGTTGCAGCTACGGATTAGAGAAGGAATTCAGAGACGACCTATATGAGGATTTTGAGCAGCTCACTCTGAATTCGTACAAGAGAGGCAATCTTTATGGCCTCGAAAAATATTGGTATGTTTTTACCCGTCACTGTTGTTTGATTGTTATTTTGAGCAGCTCACTCTTGATATTACTCTTTCTTCGCTGATATGGATAGTGTACAAAGAGAGTAGAGGGCGAGCCCTTGCTCTAGAATGAGAATTGTTTAATATATCACCTCATTTTTGCCAGGGCATTCCACCATTACCGGGAAGCACGTGACCACAAGGAGCCTTTGAAGAAGAATTTGGAGTTGGAGAGGTTGCTCAGGGAGGAGTTCCGAAGTCTAGAGGACTTCCGTGCCAGAGAGAAGTCTGGGGTGAAAGATGGCAATCAGCCAGTGGCGGCACCCCCTGGCCCCGCAGCGGCTTAATTTACATGATCAGTGAGAAATATACAGTTTTGAGAAGCATTGTCTAACATCTTTAGACGAAAGGAGGCTGAGCTCGCAGCCATTTCATTTGTCCACATCGACATGGGAAGCTCTTAGTTTTTGTACATTTTGAGAGCCTGCTCCACAGTTGTCGGCGGATGCAAACATCGTGTTTTCCGTCCCTTCCCTTTTCTTTTTCTTCCCCCTTCTCTCTCTTCCTCTTCTTCAGCAGTATGCCTTTCATCTTCTCCCCTTCCCTCGCCCACATGATTTTTCTCTCTTATTGCCCGAGTTGTTTGCGAGCTCGGAGGGGCACATGTGCATTAGATTTGACTCGCCTCCTCTGGATTGTAATTTGTACATAAAGAGAACTCAAGAAACCCAAAAAAAATAAAAATAAAAAATAAAAAAAGTGACCAAATTGACTCATGGAAATCTCTCGATGATGCATTAGGTTTTATTTTAGCTTATTTCCTTGGAAATTTCTGCACAATGCAAAACTCTCACATAGTCACATGCATGTTTATTTATTTATTTAAGCTCACAATATTGCTTGTTGAATGCTGAGAATCTTCTTTTTTTTCTTGGCCTCATAGAGAATGCTGAGATTTTTGTGTTGAGCTTCAGAATACTGTTTCTTTTTGTGTTGAGAAGAAAAAGGAAAAAGAAAAAGAAAAATAGAATTGAGTTTAGGGTGTTCATGATTCGCACGAATCGCTCTCCTTTTCAAGGTGGTACCAAGGTGGGAGGCAACAAAAGCCTAAAGGCTCAATCAAATCATACATTATTCCCGTAACTTTAAAGCTGAAATTGTTATATTTTTACTATGATAAAAAACATGGAATTGCTTAACGTAAATCACAAATTAC
Source organism: Tetragonia tetragonoides (assembly GCA_038025085.1). Lineage (NCBI taxonomy): Eukaryota > Viridiplantae > Streptophyta > Magnoliopsida > Caryophyllales > Aizoaceae > Tetragonia > Tetragonia tetragonoides. Next base: position 27,866,555 of record CM076154.1, read on the forward strand.
TTAACGTAAATCTTTTTTTCCATAATACCCTTAACAAGTTTCTCACCCATTTTTACTCTCCCACTTTTCTCTCTATTAAAAGTAATTGAAAAAAACAAAACAAACCCCACCTTGTTGCCCCGTCAACCACCCCCCATTTTCACAGCCACCGCACACCGACAGAGCCACCATCCCTAGTTTGCCTCTCCACTGTTAGAGCCACCATCGATCAGCACCTCGATTCAGCCCCAACCCCTAGCGTCGTCAACCCATAAACCCCATCAACCCAACGACTGCGTCCAATCACCGGCGAACCCTAACCCATCCCCGCGTAAGCCCTCATGCTATCCAACTACCCGACTGCCGCCCAACCCACCAGTGACAATCTTGCCGTCTAAACCCCCACCCCACTTGTGACAATCTCTCTCCTATGCGCCAACCATAAACTCAATAGTCAATATATAATTTAGAAAGAAATCTAATTCTTTTGGTTAATAATTTCTTCAGAAATTTAGTCTTGATTAGAGTAGTGATTTGTATCAATTAGTTTAGCTTTTTTCAATGTATAGAATGAATATTATACGGGAGATTTCTCAAAGGAAAGAGAATGAGTAGGAGGAAGGTGTTTACAAATAAAAAGGGTACTTTTGGAGGTATTGTGAAAAAAAAGACTTGCATTAAGTAATTTGAGATTTACGTTAAGCAGTTCCGTTAAAGAAAACATTACAACGAAAATTGGGAGGTGTTGTGTTAATCCAAGCAAAATTCGGAAATTTGGTTGCATTAGAGATTCAACAATAGAGGAAAATAAATTGTAAATTGCTTATGAGGGCAGCCTTCTGCAACGTGGGCGAAAAGACTATGGGAACGAGTAGGGCGGTCGTCACTCGTCACTAGCTGAGTGCCGGACTATGGATTAGGATTCTTTCCATTTTGTGAAAAGGATCTTTTTTATCTTTTTTATCTTGATGAAAGGGATTTAACTTGCATTTAGTAAATGAAAGCAAACGAAAATGAAGAGGATCCTAACTCCTATGGTCACATATTTTTCATTTGTTTTTTCACAAATTGTTTTTCTTTTTTTTTTAATAGGATTTACAATTATTTTATTAGCACTAAACAAAGGGACATGTATAAATGTGTTGACAATGATTTTGTTTTATATTTAATTGTATTATTACGTAATTGGGAAAAATAAACACTGAAAATATTTATGAGACTTCGGTTGTCCCAATTATTGGTACAATTATCTCATAAATTTTGGAGTATTGTTACGTTTCATTTTCATCATTCATGTAGCTGTTTTATGAGGCGGTATTCATTGCCAAATGTTTGCAGTCCTCAAAGCTATAGCAACTGAGTCATCCACTAAAATTCTAGTTATAATATAGAAACAACATTTGAAAGAAAGCCATTCAGAATTGTGAATCTGCTTTGCTAAATAATTTTAAAACTGTAATTTTTTTTCACACTTAACTTTGTACCTTATTGAATTTGATCTCACTTGTTGATGTAAGATGATTATTTTTTATCAAGAGATTTTATTTTCCTCTCAAAAACAATGATATACATGTTTATTTCGAGGTTGAATATATATATGAAGAGTAAATGCGGAAATATATTGCAAATTGAATTAGATGACCTGACAGTTAACACTCTGGAAAATTAAAAATACGAGTATTGTTGTTTCCCTATTATAAATTTTATAATACAATACTTATAATGTTTTCTAATAATTATTAAGCTATCGTTATTTGACAAGTACGCTCAAGTATCATATGGAGAAGCGCTTACCTAATTATATGAGCAAATTGAATATCACTTGTAATCTTTTGAAACTTCAATTAAACACAACCTTTCGTCTTTACTTATTTAAATTTTACCAATTACATTTTCCTTTTTTTTAATACCAAGTTAAAAATGTTATTCACTTGCAAACTTGGTGTTCGTCCTCTTCACCTAAAAATGAAATGAAATATATTGAACTGAACTGAATTGAATCGATTTAGATTGAAGTGAACTTCTTTTAACTAAACTTATTTGAACTGAACTGGAATGATCTTTTCTACGTCACCAAAGCCTTTTATAATTCGTCAAAACTCCTTCAATATCAGGTTCAATTGAAATTATTTCATTAATAGATCTAAACTTATTGTCTTTGGTAACCGAACTGAATTAAATTGAATTGAACTGAACAATTACCATAAATCCATTACTTTACTCATTCTATCTTTAGGCCAGCCTTAGCTTATCCTCGACCTCTTATGCACATTAGTTGCTTACGAGTTTATGGCTATGAAACTGATCCCAAACAAAGTTTTATACAGTTTTTTCTTCTTTTCATATTATCCATGTGGACGGCATTTTATGGTTTTGCATTGTGTCAACGAGACAAGAAGAATCTAAATAAAGATAAACAATCCTCTTAACACCTAAAAGACATCAATTATCATCTCCATACTATAAGGTTTAAGTAATTGGAATACATATGAATGAGACATGCTTTTGCATCCTCTTTTCTCCAGACATGTTTGTTGTCAGTCATCACAATTCATAATATAATCTAGGGAATAAGGGATGTTGCACCTCTAATTAGTTTATTAGGTAAAAAAATCTATCTCACCTATAAGATCATAAGGCATCTTTTCGTAGGAGAAACTTCCTCAATCTTTAAAAAGGAGAAGCAAGTGCTACCTTAAAAAAACACGGCCACTTACGCATATACTAAACAATAAATATTTAGAAGCTTGGGGTAAATAACGCACTGTCGCATCCTCCACTAATTTCTAATGTATAGGATCGAGTCTTATTACCCTTAAATAGGGTGACTTTCTTACAATTTCAGAAAAAACAAAATAATAAAAAGTTAGACTTCCCCTTTGTTTTGTTATTAATCACTCCCTTCATTCCTAAGTTATCTTCCCATTTGGACACTTTCATTTTGCATCCATTCCTAATTCATCTACCATGTTTTTTTTAATAATGTTGTAACTACTAATTTACCCTTGTATAGATCAGTTGTTTCATTAATGACTTGGCCCGCACCAAACCAAACTCACTACTAACAAGAGGTAAATGAGGGAATTCTTGCTCCAAATTCATGTCCTATTAGAACTTCGTGGCAAGGAGAAGTGGGTTAATGATGTACGAATGGAGGAAGTAATATACAATATGAAGAAAGTTGGTAGTGTTTCATTCATGGCAACTCATGGATGACAATATAATCACTCATTCGAAGGCAAATGCCTTGAGCAGAAGTAACATTTGTTTTGAAAGAGGTATTGTTCCCCTAAATTACTTTCCGCTCAAATTATAGTCATTTGTTCCCTTTTTTCTCTTAGTTCAGGTTGAATAACCGGAAAAATGTAGCTCATATTCGAATTTGGGAGAAGGAAATTAAAATTTCTTTTTTTTAATTTGTTTAAAATAATATTACAAGATTCAAATATTACATAATAATCAACCTGGAACTATGAGTAAAACATGAAAATAGTTTGAATAGGTTCGTGATTTGGGTCTAATACTTAAAGATAATGTTTTTATTAGTTGTTGCAAAAAACTTATAATAGGTATCTCTGTTGCAAAATTTTGATTCTATTAGGTGTTTTCCTACAAAAATAAATATTTAATTTATATTTTAAAAACCACTTCTAAAAGTGTAGGGTTGTTGTGAGTAACACCTATGACTAAAGACATGGTTTGATAATTGTAACCTTAATAAATTTCACGTGACATTATGTATTTATGAGGTTGAAACATTCCTCCATCATCAAATTCTCTTCCCTAGTTTTTAAAATTAGCAATGATGTAGTTTCTTACCCCCCCAAAAAAAACCTTATTTATCTATTTAATACTAATATTAAAAGTGACGGTCAGAATGGAATAAATTTCAAATAGTAGTGTCACACTAAATTAATAAAATATTATTATTTATAAGGTTAATAAAAGATTTAAAACAATGAATTTATATACAAATTTGAGTATATATTAATGTGAAAGCTTCTTATTCTTGAAAATGAGAATTGTTAGTTGGAATATTCAAGGAATCAAGTTTAAAGAGACGCAACAAGAAATCAATTTTGTTAGTCATAAGTATCGACCAGAAATTCTTATACTTATTGAGACGCTAGTTAATAATTCCAATGGTCTTCGTTTCGCAAAATCCCTTGGCTTTGATAATTTTTTAAAAGTAGACCCAGTTAATCACTCAGGAGGGATCTTAGTCCTTTGACATGATCACAACATAGAAGCACGGGTTCTTAAGACCTCGCTACGGTTTATCAGTTTATTTATCCATGAAAAGAATAAGAACTTTGATAGCACTCTAACTGCAGCCTATGCTCCTGCACAAGAACATGCAAATGATAGCTTTTGGACAACATTTGAACATGAGGTTAAGTCTTGGAATCATCCATGGTGCATCATTGGGGAACTTCAATGAGCTTGCTTTACCGTCTGATAAAATTGGAGGACGAAGTTCCCCAACTCAGCGATTTACTCGATTAAACCAGTTTTTTAATAGTACCACTTCAATGGATATTCAGTTTAGTGGTAGCCCTTATACATGGCAAAGTTCTGGATAGACACAAAAAATTTATGAAAAATTAGATCGGGCTATTTGTTCTATGGATTGGTTTTATTGCTATATTGATAGTCTAATTACAGTACGCAATTTTACCTAATCTGATCATGCCCCCATTATATTACACACAGCACAAAGAAATCAAACTAGTAAGGCGTTGTTCAAATTTCAATAGGCTTGGGCACATGATAGAGAACCCTACCAAATAGTTCAAAAATGTTGGAACACAAGGATACGAGGTACTCGCATGCTGTATAGTATTGTTAAGAGATTATGATATGTAAAATGCCAATTAAAACACAACGAAAAGAGTGATTTATGAAAGGCGATCGAAATTCGATGTTTTCCATCTTAGGCATAAAATACGGAAAAAAAAACGCTCGGGTATTATGACAATTAGAGACCAGTCAGGGGTTTGGATTGATGACCGAACTTGGTTAAACATAAATTTATTTTGGATTATGAACTACGCTATAAGTCTATGAATCCTGCTTCTCGTATAAATATCTTGTGCGATATAGATAAATGTATTAGTGATGAAGAAATTCTTTTTTAATAGCTCCAGTAACTGAAGACGGAATTCAGAATGTCGTCTTTCAAATAGACCCTTATAAGGCTCCAAGGCCTAATGGATTTGGAGCTCAGTTTTTTCAGAAGTATTGGAATATTATTAGAAAAGATATTGTAAAAGGAGTCGAAGACTTCTTCCACACAGGAAGTTTACTTAAAACAGTTAATCATATGTTTATCACTTTAGTCCCAAAATATGTAATCCAGAAGTGACCGGTCATTGTCGGCCAATTAGCTTATGCAATGTATTATATAAAATATTGCAAAAATATTAGTTGACAGATTACGCCCTATTCTGGCTAAATTAATTAGCCCGTTTCAAGGGGCATTTGTGCCAAATAGAGTAATCCAAGATAATACCTTAATACGCACGAAAGTTTGAATGTTTCAGACAATCTAAAAGCACAACAGGGTGGATGGCAGTCAAGTTAGACATGAAAAAAGCTTATGGCCGTATTGAATAGGACTTTTTATTTGAATTATTAGATAGATTAGGTTTTCATAGGAAATGGATCGAATATGGATCAAACAGTGTGTATCTACTGTGTCTTACTCTTTATTAGTAAATAATTCATCCACAGGACTATTCTCCCCTATAAGGGGACTTAGATAGGGTGACCCTTTCTCAACTTACTTGTTCATCTTATGCATGGAAGTTCTAAGCCAGACGACTAATTCGAGTGGCTCATGCACCTAAAAGTAGTATAGGGGCTTCGCATAGCTACTAAAACACCCGTCATTCTTGGATTATTCTTTGCTGATGATTGCATGTTATTTTGTAAACTTACGAAAACGGCTTGTCAGACTACACAACATATCTTACAGCAATTTCGTAAGGATTAGGGTCAATTAGTTAACTTTCATAAGTCGACTATTACCTTCTCTAAGAAAGCAACGCAACATACTAAACAAATGGTTGCTGCAGCATTGCCCATCCCACACAAATCTCATTTTGGGGAAATACTTAGGTTGTCATTTTGATAAAGACTGAATCAATAAAGAGACATTTCAACCACTTATGGATAAAACTCTTAGTCGTATGCAAAACTGGAAAGCTAATACGTTATCTAAGGCTGGTAGAACAATCTTGATACAAAGCAATTTAGAGGCTATGCCTGCTAATGCAATGCAATTGTTTTGAGCTCCCTACCTCTACCACCGAGGAGCTAGACTCCATTAGGTCGTAAAATCTTCTAGAAAAAAATCTGATAATGAAAATGACATACCAATGGTTAGGGTTCATTCTTTTCCACTGGTAGCTGCTAACTGGTAACTGGGAGAAATTAGACAAAATTGGGCAAAAGTAAAAAGTCTAACTGGTCACTGGGAGAAACTGGGGAACTGGGTCAAAATGGGAGAAATTGGGGAAATTGGGAGGAACTGAAAATTTTGTATATTTGATTATTTTCTTAATAAATAATAATAATAATAATAATAATAATAATAATAATAATAATAATAATAATAATAATAATAATAATAATAACAATAATAATAATAATAATAACAATAATAATAATAATAATAATAATAATATAATAATAATAATAATAATAATAATAATAAAAGTACACTAACAAAAAAAATAATAGTAATAAAAAAATTATTAATAAAATAAATTATTATTATTAAATAATAAAAGTGCACAAATAAAATAATAATAAAAATAAAAATATTATTAATAAAATATATTATTATTATTATTATTATTATTATTATTATTATTATTATTATTACTACTACTACTACTACTACTTTCAAAGCCCGTGCGATGCACGGGTTAAGCATATTTTTCATATATTACTTATTTCTGAAATATATATTTTTATTATTAAAGAATCATAATGTGCTAAATTTAATAGTTTTAATTGGAGTGGGTAGCCTTGTTTTCAACAATGATCTGGTTCAAGTATCATTTTCAACAAAGTTAGAGATTATTTTGTCGTTGAAAAAAAATATCAAAAAATTTCTAGATTTAAAATGATCTCATGAGATACTAACTCTAATTCACAATTTTTACACTCTTATTGTACTTTTATTTTTATTTTCATCCGTATCCATCCTCCAAACAACACGCCACCATCCACACAAAATGAAATACAATTGCTATCAAAACCTTGTGTGCCAACATAATTCCAACTAATGATCAATTTTTAATATTTTATTCTTCTTTTTCTTATTTTCTCAAAGTATATATGTACCTTGAACTTTTATTTGCAAGATTTTATTATCATTAAGAGTAGTCATAAATCATAATACGTGGATATAAACTTAATTAACGTCTCGATGTTTATTGACCAAATAGGTGGTCAACCCACTTGAATATTGTGTCTATCTCTCTCATATTTTAATTGTTTTTTTTAAATAGAGGAGAAAGATTGTGAAAATAGAGGAGAGAGATAGATACAATAAGGTTGTATGTTGGCAACCCATTAAGTGATATGTATCATTCTCCAACAATTTTATGATATCCTAACTCTCATGGTTTATATATATATATAAAGTCTATGTCTATATTCCTAATGATACTTAGCCCTGTTCTCATCACCGGAATAATGCAGGACGGTGAAGAACAGAACGGAACGGAACAAAAATTACAGCACAGTGCGGAACGGAACGGAAAGGAAATTGCAGCACAGGACGGAATGGAATAATAAATATAACTTGTGTGGTACGGAACGGAACGGAAATTACGGTCCGGTACAGAATGAAACGGAATGGAACGAAAATTGCAATGCGGTATAGAACGAAACGGAATGCAGCATAGAAACAACGAAAAGAAAATGCCTTATATTGCCATTATAACTATATAATAGTAATAATGAAATAATCTAAATTAAGATACTAAACCCCTTCGCGTATATAGAGTCATACCCTCATACTTCCTTCACGCATTATCTTCAATCCTGTGATTTGTGAAAGAAAAATGCTAATATATGAGCTTGAAATTGCACAAACCAAATGAATAATCTTTAAAGTAATCTGAATCAAGTATAGGCTACAGAATAATATATTTTTCTATGTCAAAATTATAATGCTACACAATACACTTTTCGAAATTGAAAATACAAAAACTTTATATACACGTAAAACTAAACTAAAATCATGAATGGTTTGGAGAGTGAACAAAAAAGTTTACTTGAAAAATATATAGTATTTGGTCACGGTTGAATAATTGAATGAATTAAAAATAGTGTAAAGCTGAATGAATTAAAATAAAATAAAAATTAGTAATGTTAGGGAGAAGGAGGGGGAATGTTAAGCTACGGAGGGATAAATTATTTGCCAAGTGTTGTAGGAGTATGAATACTCTACTTCATTCATAAAAAGGTAATGGACGGCTTTACATATCTTCACAAAATGTAATTGGCTGCTTGTATTTCATTGGTTCATCTTTTGAAGTGATTAATTTTGATCCAAATATTGAATTAATCTCTTGTTCGAAACGGATGATTGAGTTTTATGTCACCATGGCTCTTAGAGATCGGTGGACTCGGCAGGCTCGAATCCATCTCAATCTAAATTACTTATCTTTAAGTTTCCTATTATTATTACCTACTTCCCCCATATTTTCCTGCTATTATATTATTGATTTTTATTTTATATCTACTTGCTTATGTAGCGCGTCCTATTCTTTTCGCTTAGGTGGTGTGTCTCAATATTCCCGAAAAATGTCACAATTCAAACTCTCTTTTTCATTATTCGAAATTATTGTTATTTTTTTGTTGAAAAACTTGCTTACATGGTGTTTTATGGCGATCCTTTGTGGCACGATGTATGCTCCCGAAAAATGCTTACTTATATATTCTAAATATATTGTAAATGCATCTCGTTCTGAAATATTTTTCGACCCCAATTTAATGGCGTAATTTTTGTTATTTTTTTAAATGAATAAAAAATGTTATATATGCTTTTGAATATTTGACGAAGATCAGTTATAACCCTTATGAAATTCTAATGGTTTATCAATATCTAATTTTACATTAGTAAGGATGCTAAGACTCCTAAACGTTTTACACCAATTATTTCTTGTCATAGGTGATGCGCTCTTAAAATTCTCGCGCACGTAGCGTGCCTCATTTGTCCCAAAAAATGCCTTAACTTGAGTAGAAACGAGTCTAAATATCAAACTAAGCCTACTAACTAACATCAAGTATATGTACTGTACTTATCACGATTAATTACCTAAAATTTCATATTCAAAACACTTCTCGACCAAAATATTATTATTTTTAATCTAAATAAAATATTCAAATAACTAAACTTTCATTATTAAAAAACAAATAACAAAGCATATCATCAACTTTAAAAATCAAATCCACATATCAGTAAATTGAAGAAGTTAAATTGATACTACTAATTGGCTAATGTATGTGGATCAAGTTGTGAGTAACGGAAAAAAAAAAATAAAAATTAAGCCACGAATTGGTAAATAAAAAAAAATACTTATCAAAAGGAGAAAAGAATAGCTCATACCTTCGTTTAAGTTGTCGAATAAACAACTCAAATAAAGCCTGCAAAATATAAATATGAGTATAAATTAGTAAATTGTAGTTGTAATAAACAAAAATCTACTATACAAAGAGGAGGGGGGGGGGGGGGAGAATACGGTTGCACCAAAGAGAGAAGGGAACTTGAAATTAAAATAAAAAAAACAAAGGAGAAGGAGAAGAAGTAAAGTTAATATAATTAGTATCAAAGAATAAAATTGGGAAAGCGAATTGGGAGGAGTGGGATGGAGGTTGGGCTTATATATTAGCTTTGGGATAACAGTGTTAGTATATGCCTATTGGAAATCTAATAACTCCTAGTTCTATCATGTATTCTTTTCTTAAAACGTTCATGTTATTATCTATCTTAGGGTAAGAAAGTCTCCTATTAGGACCACAATGCTTATCAACCGATATTTTGTGGTAGATGTAATTGTTTAATATTCTCGCTTAGTTGGCGCGTTCTTAAATTTCTTGCTTAGGTGACACGTCTTAATGTTCCCGGAATATGCCTCTTTTATGTGTATGTTCTAAACATATTGCAAATGCATCTCGTTCTGAAGTATTTTTTTATCCGAATTTGATGATGTAATTTTTGTTATTTATTGCGATGTATAGAAAATGTTATATACGATTTTAAATATTTGATGAAGATCTGTTATGACCCTTATAGAATTCTAGTGGTTTATCAAAATCTAATTTTACACCGTTAAGGATGCTAAGACTTCTAAACATTTTACAAGTTAGTTTTTTGACATTATTCTCTCTTAGGTGAAGCGCTCTTAAAATTCTCGCCTACGTAGCACGCCTCATTGCTCCCGAATAATACCTCCTTTATATATATAAATATATATATATATATATATATATATATATATATATATATATATATATATATATAATTATTGATTATTGTAATTATTATTTCTATTGTTATTGTTATTATTATTATTATTATTATTATTATTATTATTATTATTATTATTATTATTATTATTATTATTATTATTATGACAGGGATTTTTATTCATGTTTAAATATAAAGTCAATGCATTATTTATTTTTATATTTTGATTAAATATATTGTATGTTTAATTATTATGTTTAATATGTCAAAATATCAAACGGGAAAAACTAGGGGAAATTGGTTAAAATTGTGGAAAATTGTATTTTATAACTGGTAACTGGACAAAATTGGGCAAAAATGGAAACCAGTTGAAAAGAACATGTCCTAAGTTGGGAAAAAATATGCAGACCTAAGACTGAAGGAGGTCCATGATTAAGGCAAGCTAGAGATATTATATAACCAGGCTTTCATTGTAAATTAGGCTGGATAATTATAACTCAGCCATATAACTTATAAGTCAAATCAGTTACTTAGAAGTATTTGAAATATGACTTCTTTTCTTTTCAACCAAGGAATACAGACTTTTGGATGTGGCAGAAAATTTTAGCTCATCGATTTTTGCTTAGAAAAGGTATTCATTGGAAGCTTGGTAATGGGTAACATATTAGTTTTAGTTTTTCGTTTAATAATTGGTGTCTTGATGAAAGTCTTGTTGACTATTTACAACTAGATGTAACACAAATAACCGAACATCTTCGAGTTTCCAAATGCATTTTAGATAACAAAACCTGGAATGTTACTAAGTTGCAACAATTAGTGCCAGTTGAGATAGTTCACGTGATTAATGAAATAATACCTAGTCATCCAATTGTAGATAGCTTCATTTGGGGTCTTTCAAATAGTGGTAATTTCACTACTAAGTCAGCTACTAGGTTTGCACATGATTCTAAATCGGATAGGAAGCATAAGTGACCTTATAGATGGATTTGGCAACTGGATCTTCCGCCTAAGCTAAAGATCTTCATCTTGGCGATTATGTCACAACAGTTTACCTGTTCGCAGTAATCTATATCATAGAGGCATGTATATTAATACTATTTGTCTGTTATGCAGACAACATGTTGAAGAAACTGACCATATTTTTTGTACATGCCCCATGATAACAAATATCTGGGATATGGCCTATAGGAATCAATGGATATATAAGATGCCACAGGGACATATTCTACAGCACCTGCAACAACTTCATAATCAAGCGAGCATAGACGAGATTTCCAAAGTCTGTTATCTTCTCTGGAGCATCTGAAAGCGTCGCAATTCAGTATTATTTCAGAGTCAAGGCTTTGACATCATAGAGCCTATTTTTTAGCTTTCCGTTGTGAAAAGAATGGCGTATAAGAGAACAACTAGATGTAGAATTTGTACCAGCACATACACAACAAGCTAGGCGATCGTATCACACTCATTTTGTGAGGTGTAAAACCCCATCACAAGATTTTATAACAATCAATTTTGATGGACACAAGAATTCGGTAGCAACAAGATTTATAATTAGAGATTCAAGAGGAATTCCAGTTTTGGCACAAGCTGAGAAATTGGGTACATTTTCAGTTCCTATTGCAAAAGTAACGACTATGCGAAATGGTATTAGAGCAGCAATACAACAAGGCTATTAGAAGATTCAGTTAGAAGGAGATAATTTAGCAGTAATCAACGCCCTTATTGGTCGATGGGATACACCGTGGTAAATTCATAACCTACTAGAAGTGACTTGTATAGCCAAAAGTGAGAACTATGTGTCTATATTACCTTTGTTGCGAACTTTTTGTTCCCCTTTACTCTATCATTTTTGACCATTAGGAAATCACAAAAACTCATATGAGACGATCTTACACATAAAACGTTATACCTATGTGTAAAAAAGTGATACCACATCATATAAAATAACAAGTTTTTGGAATGAATTATGATTTCATCAATTTTTCTGTTTTTTTGATATCAACTAATCTTTGATGGCTTACCTACTTGTAAGTTGAAGCAATTTTTTGTGAGAAAAAAAAAAGCAACAAAAAAGTACTCCAAACCATGTGTCACTCCCACATCCCACTACACTCACATAGAATAGAAGGACCATAACTCACTCCCTCTACTATCGTCACCGTAGCCAAACGGTCCCTACTCCCTACACCTCTACCCTTCCCTACCCTACACATCCCTTTCTTTAAAAGGCGTTAGTGTCCTTCCCAAACTCCATTTCCGAAATTACCAGAAAAGCCCCAAGTTTTCCTTTATTTCCTTCACTACCAATCTCACAAATAAGGTAATTCTAGATATCAAAGGGCCCTAGAAATGGTAAAACGAGAAAAATACGGTAACAGATCATATTCTACCGTTAAGATTACCATATATAAAGGAAGGTCACTTTGGGTATTTAATGACATTTTTATTTGTGACATTTTTATTGTTAACCGGCAACCGGATTATTTGGTCCACCTCTCGTCACATGTACACACTCTCTCTCTCCTAATGTAGGATAAATTGCATTTACTTGGGAGCTGAGATCACTGTCTCTCTTCATCTCCTTTTTAAGTTGTTTGGTGGCGTTGACAGCCTAGGGTTCATTTTATTTTCAGCCATACTATCTCAGTTGTCTCTCTCTACACTGTGAGTCTACAAAACCCTAGTTTTTGAGCAATTTTGTTGTTCGTTTGTGGTGTGATTTTTCTCTGATTTACGCCGATCTTCGCTGTTTTTAGTGTTTTGTGATGTTTTTGGGGGTAATTTTAGTTAAATTTCTGCAATGCTGATGATTTGAACGTGGTTTTGTTTCTGGATTTTGTGTTGATTTTACTGATTTTCGTTTATTGGGGTGTTGTTGCAAATTTTGGCTTGATTTTGGCTCGATTTTGGCTAATGCTGCTGTTGTTTTCGTGTCAGTGTTGTGTGGGTTTGTTTTTGTTTCTTGGTGGGTTTTCTGGGGTTTTCATGGTTTTCCATGTTTTGGGGTTTTGTTTTCGTTTTGGCGATTTGGGTCTGTTTTCTGCATGTTGGGATTTCTTGTGTTTTGTGGTGGGTTTTGACTTATTATTGAATTATTGAGGGAAAAAACCTTTGTGCTTTGCTTGGTCTCCTTGAAAGTGTTATGGTCAGACTTTGATTTTACTATTTTTGATTTTTTAATAATTTTTTTTCGTTAAATTTTGCCTTTGTGGATGTACATGATTTTGTCTTTTGAAGTTTCTGATGTGGGTTTTGGTGGGTTTTTATTGTTCTTAAGTTTTAAAGTCATCTTTGCATTGTTTACAGGGGTTCAAGAGCAAGAGAAGCCCGGTTGAGTACAGAAGAAACCAAAGCCTTTGATTTTGGTAATATTAGGTGCTCATATGCCTTTGCATGTCAGAAGTTTTGGTGTTTATGTTTTCTCATAGCTTGATTTTGGTACAGAAATTGACTACTCTGGAAAATTCGTTGTTTCTTCACTGTTTTCCATGCTCCTTTGGTGTTTTGTAGATGTAGACAAGGAAATTTAAGTTCTTGGGTTCTCGTTTTACTTAATTTTCATTTTAGTTTAAATATTGCGTTCTGGGTTTTGTTTATAGCTCTATTTGCTGCTTAGATGAGGTTACAAGCTTTATTTCAGAAGTCATTTAGTCAATGTTGGCTCTTATGTTTGTGTTTGTTACTTGCATGTTATGAATTAGCCATATTTCGCTCTAAATGCTTGAGGTCATTATTGTTAAGATTTTATGTGGTTTTCTAGTACTTCAAACTGGAATCTCTCTTTTTCTTTTCTTTTTTGGGAGAGGGCCAGGTGATTTGCTTTCTGTTCTGCTACTTTATGCTTGGTTGCTTTAAGTTATAGGTGTCAGCAGTTCTTGATAATTTGACATTGTGAGCCCGGGTTAGTTTCTCATTCAGGGAGTTCTACTTGAGAGGTGTGTGTCCTGGTAGTGTTGTCATGTTTTTTGGGTGTGCCTTTATGACTACTAGTCCTGCTTTCTGTTCTGGTTAGAGCCCTTCTGTGTTTGAAGGTCACTTTGTTAACGGACTAACAGGGCACGAGTTCACATTTTTTTCACTTTCATTCCCAAATGCAATTGTGACATGTCTTCCTTTTGTTATGATTTCTATTCTGTGAGAGTTAGAATTAGAAATATGCAGAAATAACTAATTTCATGTTCCATGTGCTTTTTGATGCTAAAGTAGGGGTGATGAGAAGGATTATGGTGGCATTGCACATATCCATACTTATTTTCTAAATTTAATTGTGTTGTGTTTTCCTGAGTTTGCCTTGTCAAATCTTTGGGAATTTGACTTGACCAGCACACAGTTCTTGTAAAATGTGTGTGTCTGATTTTTGTGTTTGGTGTAGCTGTCATGTTTCTGGATTGGTTTTAGCATTTTCTGTCAAGCTCTGGTGATTGTGGCTCCTTACCTCTGCATTTGATGCATGTGTACTAATGAATTGTGAATAGTGTTTTTGTTTGCCCTGATGTGTTTTTGGGTCATGTTCATTTTCCAGGCTTGTATTTGGGAAATGGATTCGCATGATGATAATGGATCTGGAAATGGAGCTGGCAATGGAGCTGCCAACGGATCTGGCAATGGATCAGCTGATGCTTTGCCTCCCCCGCCTCCGCCACCAGCAGAAATTCCTCCAGATGTTGTTCCGCTTAAAGCAGAACCAGAGCCACCTAAGAAGAAACGAGTTCCTATGGCTAGGCGTGGCCCTGGGAACAAGGGCCAAAAGATTCAGCTCCTCAGCAATCATTTTAAAGTGAACATTACAAATATAGATGGCCAGTTTTTCCACTACAGCGTATGCCTCTCTCCACTATTTGATGCTAAATCACTAATGTCATTTAATTTAGCTAATCCTAAACTACTTCACTACACCATGTTCACAGGTTAATGTGACCTATGAGGATGGTCGCCCCGTTGAAGGGAAGGGTGTGGGAAGAAAAGTGATTGACAGGGTGCATGAAACATATGACACTGAGCTGGCAGGGAAGGACTTTGCATATGATGGTGAGAAGAGCTTGTTCACAGTTGGGGCACTTCCTCGTAACAAGCTGGAATTCACTGTTGTTCTGGAGGATGCCACACCTGCTAGGTAACAGACGATCAGTAATAATTGTTTTGGAGGATTTCTAACCAACTTTTTGGTTCCTTGCTGTACTTGTAGTTGTTTCTGTATTTGGCTCATGTTCTGGGTGTTCTGAATCCAGGAATAACAATGGGAATGCGAGCCCTGATGGGAATGGGGACAATGAGGCCGACCGGAAGAGAATACGACGTCCATATCAGTCTAAGACTTTCAAGGTGGAACTGAGTTTTGCTGCCAAAATACCGATGCAGGCCATAGCAAACGTGTTACGCGGCCAGGAAAATGAGAACTCTCAAGAAGCTCTAAGAGTCCTTGATATTATCTTGAGGCAACATGCTGCTAAACAGTAAGGATTTCAATCAAGATGCTTATATTCACTAGTATATTTATCAGTTGTTTTCTTACTGTGATTGTTGTTTCCTGCAGAGGCTGTTTGCTAGTTCGTCAATCATTTTTCCATAACGACCCAAAGAATTTTGTAGATGTAGGAGGTGGAGTTCTCGGCTGCAGAGGTTTCCACTCTAGCTTTCGAGGCACCCAGGGAGGCTTGTCCCTCAATATTGGTTAGTTGAATTCTTGACTAAACTTTTTGAATAGCTCATGGCATACTCCTATCTTACGGCTGTTTCTGTTGCAATCTTTTGTAGATGTGTCTACTACTATGATTATTCAGCCAGGGCCAGTAGTCGATTTCTTGATTGCTAATCAGAATGTGAGAGATCCCTTCAGCATTGACTGGAATAAGGTAATTGCATTCTACTGCACCAAAACATTTTTGATTGCTGTAGGGACGTGAAGTTGACGTTTTTGAATTCTTACAGGCAAAAAGAATGTTGAAGAATTTGAGGATAAAGACAACAACATCAAATCAGGAATTCAAAATAACTGGAATTAGTGAGAGGCCATGCAGAGAGCAAACGTATATTTTGGACTTCTACCTAGCAATTATACTGCCATTTCTAACCGCTAGAACTGCAGCAGAATGAATTAATCTATGTTCTTTGTGCAATATAGGTTTTCGCTAAAGCAACGTGAACGTAACGAGGATGGTGAAGTCCAAACTGTTGAAGTTACAGTCTATGACTACTTTGTCAATAATCGCAACATAGATTTGCGGTACTCAGCTGATTTGCCATGCATCAATGTGGGAAAACCTAAGCGGCCAACGTATTTCCCCCTAGAGGTGATTACCCTTGGTCTTTTGCTATGGGCTTTGTTTACATATTTTATCTGTTTGACATAAGTCTTTCTTTCGTCTTCTGTTCTGCAGCTCTGTACATTGGTTTCACTTCAGAGGTACACAAAATCCTTATCCGGACCCCAGCGAGCATCACTCGTGGAGAAATCTAGACAAAAGCCCCAAGAGAGGATGAGTGTGCTGTCTCATGTGAGTGCTTCAAACATTAATTTGAAATATTTCAGGCATGTTGTAAATTGAATTGTCGTTGATTTCTTTTTGTTTGGAATGCTGCAGGCCTTGAAGGTCAGTAATTATGATGCTGAGCCGATGCTTCGTTCTTGTGGCATCTCAATCAGCAATGGCTTTGCTCAGATTGATGGGCGTGTTCTTCCAGCACCAAAGGTACTTTGTTAGTTTCAATTATTTCTTTTTGCAGTTCCTGTCTTCCCCAATCATGTCCCCAGTTTCAATTACCATTGCTGGGTATGTTTGGTTTCAGTTGAAATGTGGCAATGGAGATGATTTCTTCCCTCGGAATGGGCGATGGAACTTCAACAATAAGGTTCTCTTCTCACACTGGACAGCTTAGATGTTTGTTTATTGCTTCTCTTAAACATTTTTTGTTTGTTTAGAAACTTGTGGAGCCTGCGAAAGTGGAGCGCTGGGCAGTGGTGAACTTCTCGGCCCGATGTGATATAAGGGGTCTAGTTAGAGATCTGATAAAGTGTGCTGAAATGAAAGGCATTGTAAGCAATTTTGTGCCTTTTCCGGTTTCATTTTATTTTATGAAAAGTAATTGTTGTTGCTTACTACAAACCTTTTTTGTTGGTTCCGTGTGGAAATAGTGCATTGAACCACCATTTGAACATACGTTTGAGGAGAGTCCACAAAACAGACGTGCACCACCTCTTGTGAGAGTGGAAAAGATGTTTGAGGATGTGCAGTCAAAACTTCCCGGTGCTCCTAAGTTCCTTCTGTGCCTTCTTCCAGAGAGGAAGAATTCTGACCTCTACGGTAATATTTATATTTTTTTGTTGTCTTTTTATCCCTACATTTTCTTTTATTTGGCATGTTAAAACTTTGAACGGGTTAGGTCCCTGGAAGAAGAAGTGTCTGGCAGACTTTGGAATTGTTACGCAGTGCATGGCTCCTACAAGGGTCAATGATCAATATCTTACAAACTGTTTGTTGAAAATCAATGCAAAGGTGAGGTAGAAGAAAGGTGGAGTGCCTTTGAGAATTCTGAATTAGCAAATATATGATTTTCTGTATTGTTTGATGGTCAGATCTCTATGGAATTGGACAGTTACTCGTTATTGTTTCTTTATGCAGCTTGGTGGGCTGAACTCTATGTTGGCTGTTGAGCATACTCCTTCGATCCCTATGGTTTCTAAAGTCCCCACTATAATTCTTGGGATGGATGTTTCCCATGGATCACCAGGGCATTCTGATGTTCCATCTATTGCTGCTGTAAATTTCAAACTCTGCCTTTCCCTCAGCTTCAATACCTCTCCTTATTGTCAAGAAGTTCATGCACATGCTCTGTAGGAACATCCTCTTTTCCAGTACTTGATGTTAATTGTTGATCTGTAGGTTGTCAGCTCCAGGCAGTGGCCTTTGATTTCCCGGTACAGGGCATCTGTTAGGACACAGTCTCCTAAGGTGGAAATGATAGATAACTTATTTAAGCGTGTCTCTGACACTGAAGATGAGGGCATCATTAGGTGCGTTTGTGACTTTGTGATCAATGCTTTACTTCTTGCATATGGTGGGTTTTGAAAGTTATGCTGACCTCTAGAATGAGTCATACTGAGAAAATTGTTTCTTTTGATGTCAGGGAGTCCCTGCTTGATTTTTACATCAGTTCTGGGAAAAGAAAGCCGGAGCACATAATCATTTTCAGGTACATGTTTCCTTTCCTTGGTTGCTTCGTTTTGCTAGATTTCTTTAATAATCTTTAAAGTGGAGCATGTACTGATAAAAAGCCCTTCATTAATTGTCAGGGATGGAGTCAGTGAGTCCCAGTTCAATCAAGTTCTGAACATTGAATTGGATCAAATGATAGAGGTTTTATCACAACTTTTAATATTTTCTACAATCTTTTTGAGAATTGTAACCTTCTTAGCTAAGTCCATATCCTTCTTAGCTAAGTCCATATTGTTGGTTGCTCCTTTCATTCAGGCATGCAAGTTCCTAGACGAGAAGTGGAACCCAAAGTTTGTCGTTATTGTGGCTCAGAAGAATCACCATACTAAGTTTTTCCAAAACTCCCCTGAAAATGTCCCTCC
The DNA here is from genome assembly GCA_038025085.1 of Tetragonia tetragonoides. Taxonomy (NCBI): domain Eukaryota; kingdom Viridiplantae; phylum Streptophyta; class Magnoliopsida; order Caryophyllales; family Aizoaceae; genus Tetragonia; species Tetragonia tetragonoides. The sequence continues at coordinate 27,885,598 of CM076154.1, forward strand.
AGGTATGCACTTCTGCTCTTTCCCCAATTACCACGCACAAGATTCTAGAAATTAATATCCTTCTCCGCACTTTTTCTGCCAGGCACAATTATTGACAACAAAGTCTGCCATCCAAGGAACTATGACTTTTACCTCTGTGCCCATGCAGGAATGATTGTAAGTAACTTGCATGCTTGTTATGTATTTAACTATTTCGTCATGTTTTTGGACTGTTCTCTGTGAAATGTATTGAATAGATAAAGAAAATAGTTTTTTGACCAGTGACTGAGATGGGCTGTGATTTCTGTTGAATCTTGCATTTCTATTTTGAGAATGAATTAGAAACCTGAAGCCTTTTAGTTTTATAGGTATGATGATGTGCCTGCCCTGGGGGTATAATTTAGGGTATAATTTGGGATATGCAATGTGGTGTGCTGTATTTAAATCGTATTTAACCTCTTTCTTCTTCAAGTTCTACACTCTTAAGATATTTAGATTGTCACTAAGCTGTGCTCTTTTGTAGGGTACTACAAGGCCTACCCATTACCATGTCCTGCTGGACGAGGTGGGTTTCTCTCCTGATGATCTACAGGAACTTGTCCATTCTCTTTCCTACGTGTAAGTTGACGCTCTCTCTATTCATTCTTCCAATTGAATGTTGATCCGGTCTGTAAAGTTATTCATACTGTCCTTTTGCTGCCATTGCAGGTATCAGAGGAGTACTACTGCGATCTCTGTTGGTAAGCCTTCAACTTGTTGTTTGCTTATAAACTCTCTTTCGATGTCTTCCTTCTGATAATGCATTGCTCCCAACTCTGCAGTTGCACCGGTCTGCTATGCACATTTGGCTGCTACCCAAATTGGACAATTTCTGAAGTTTGAAGATACTTCGGAGACCTCTTCTAGCCATGGCGGTGTGACTGCACCTGGATCTGTTCCTGTGCCTCAGTTGCCCAAGCTGCAAGAGAATGTTTCAAGCTCGATGTTCTTCTGTTGAAAGCTTTTCAAAAGCCCTCGGTTTTTAACTGCTGCATGTAAATATAGGACGTATCCAGACTGTTGCAGGTCTTTAAGTTTCATGCTGTGTGCTTTCTTAATGTGATTTGACACTCGATATGCCTTCCGGCATTTTGTATAAAATGGTAGAAAAGCACTAAACAATAGGGTGTGTAGGTTAAGTTATCATAGATCACCTAGCAAGAAGTATATATATTGCCTGGTGCTTTTGGTTGTTAAGTATTGACAGTCCACCTAGCAAGAAGTATATATAGATTGCTTGGTGCCTTTGGATAATTGTACTAGCTGGGTTTTCTCTGTTATGAAGATTGTGCATAATTTCTGTTTGGCAACAGGGTCAGAATTTTATTACCGAAAATATTGCTTGGTGCCTGTGCCTGAACCTGAAAAGAATTCTGCATGTTTTATGGGGTATAATTTTTGAATGAAATTTGCAGAACAAAAGCGAAGAGTCCTTTTTTATTGGGCAAGAAGAAAAGCGAGAAGTTAACCAACATTATAAATGCTCTTACGCGTTCGGAGTCTCAACTTCAAAACATGTGTGTACAACACATACAAATTTGGGGTGGTTGATCAAAATGCCCCGCTGTAATGTGCTCGCAAGTAGTCAATGAAATCATTCATTTGGGCCTAGAAAAAGATAAAAAGTTATTTTTGGAACCACGGGAGTAGTTATATTAGAATCGTCATAGAAGAATTTGTCTATTGTAGACAAAGAAAATTTTCTTTGTATCATTTCCCAAAAAATTGATAGTTGGGTGGATATGTAAAAGAAATTCTTTATTTTCCATTCTTTGTACTTGTATAAAAAAAATATTATGACTTTTCATTTCTTATCGCACTATTAAATCGATTGTTTTTCATATATTGCGTTTCGAAGAGAGAGAAGAGGTTTTTCAAACCAGAA